>CM065922.1:31553532-31908532 GCA_033439105.1 Magallana nippona | reverse complement strand
TGTTCTTTCTTTTTAGTAAGAGCTACTTTCAGTTTTAAATATTACTTTTGTGGATGTCAACTATTCAAAAAATGTAGATTACTAATGGGTTTTTTTTCAAATCAAACAATGGTATACTTTAGGAATTCTTAGAAAATAGATATATTGGTCAGAATGTTTTACCTTCTTGCTAAAGAGCTCATGCAGCTAGATAAGTGATATATAATGAAATAGTAGATTAATCATGTTAATGGGTGTTTGATAAATGAATTTTCATTTGCAGTTCATATTTTGTACAATATCCGTAAAAAAAAAAAACTCTCTAAATAGTATTTAGATAAATTTGATTGTCAATAAAATCATGAACAAGGGAGACAAATATAGGCTTCTACTCAGAACAATATGATTTATTTGAATTACTAAAACATATGAACCACATTTAGAAAATGATTAAATATTCCACAAAAAATAATCATTCTTCATGTAATTTCCTTTTACAACATAACAAGGTTATTCTTTTATTCTATATTAAACTTATTCTCTTGTTAAATCAGATCTTAAACCCCCATCTCAAGGTCCTCCATAAGCCTCAAAATTAAGGAGTTAAATCATTAAAAAAATTGATGCCAAGACTGACAATGGAAGGTTTGATACTGTAAAAGTTTTACATTTAGTCGTGTATTCTAATTATCTTTTTTCGCGGAACACTTCGTCCTCTAATTCAAACACATTGCCAAATGTCATTCACATATACGTATGAATATATATAGATTCAGAAATGCGCTAAATCAAATGTATGCTAACTTGTTGAAAAGTAAAAATATGCCAAATATCTGAAGGCAGATTATGATACGTTTACTATTTTTGCTTTGCAGCAGAACACCATTGCATTACCCCCTGGCGTTCAGATACCTCCCGGAGCCCAGCTGGTCAGGAACGAGCAGGGACAGTTGGTGTTTGTCATCCAGCAACCCGCAGCAACCAGTGCAGCAACGGGGCACCGGATGTTTGTTAGACAGGTCAGATTTGGCAAATCATATACATATGCTGCAAACATTTTTTACATTCTTTCCCAGCCCATCTTCGGGTTTAAGACAGGTTATGATGAAACAAGATTTTTTTTCTTCAAGAAAGTATTAAAATGAATCACTAGTAGAAGTATGTGAAGAAAAAAATGAATGTTTTGAAATATTTTTTTTTGATTGTTTTGTCTTGTTGGTATATTTGACATGGAAATAGTCTTATTATGTTGGTTTCTAATTCAATACTCTGCTCCAGACTGTGCAGATCAAAAACCTTTGACTTAAGTAGATGTTGCTGAACCACAAGGAATTGCATAAAGTATGGATCTAATAAGTATTTTACCATAACTTGTTGTAGCCTGCCAGTTCGCCAGGTCCGGTTCGCCCTCATCAGATTGTGACAATACAACCGCCTGGGATGCCCCGGCAAGTAAATCTCAGCACCGCTGCTACCACCGCCACCCCAGTGTCCACCTTGATCCGGACCACGGCCCCTGGGGGAGCCCCCCACCCTACCCCCTCAGGTAGGACCAGTCTGCCAGGTATACTATGTATTGTCATTATTTTGGATCATCAATTTAATTCTTTTTATTTTTTTGCAACAATCTAACTTGTTTTGCATCATGATCACATTCACATCGCAAAAAAATACAACACAATACAGAAACTATATTCAGTATTATATGCTATTAAAAACATTTCAAATATTAAAAAAGAGACTTGCGCCAACTAAGAAACAGAATTTGCTACATGTGATAAAAATCCCAGGATAATATATATACAATGTATAAAGTATTCAAACTGATTTTTATTTTAAGTTTTAGTCCAGGTATTTGAATAATGATGCATTTTTTCCCATCCAGGTGCACCCCAGCAGCCCCCAGACAATGTCAAAAAATGCAAGAATTTCCTGTCCACTCTTATGAAACTGGCCCAGAGCCAACCTCAACAGACAGTCAAAAATGTCCGAGAGCTAATTCAGGGCCTCATAGTAAGATAAATTTTGAAAACTTTTTTTTTTTGCTAGTTTAAATTAATGTATCATCACAATTTATAAAATCGTCAACAAATGTTCTTTTCATTTTCAAGGATGGAAAAGTGGAACCTCAAACATTTACAGAGAAGTTACAGATTGAACTTCGTTCTTCACCTCAACCATATCTAGTGCCATTCCTTAAGGTACCTGGTTCTGCCATCAGCAACATTTTAAAATTGCTCAAGAGTTCTTAACTCCAACCCAAGTGCATAAGTTTGAGGTAAAACCTCAGATTTGAGGTTGATAATTTAGATGAGGAATGTTGGTGACAATGAGGCCTGCTAATCAACTGTCTTTCTATTTTTTGTCATAAGTCATGAAAATTTATGGTAAATTTGAATTGTTCTGTTGTTTAGATAGAAGGGACTAGCTTCAGCATGTTCTTGATTTTGTACTATTTATGCTTTGTAGAAAAGTCTGCCAGCCCTGCGGCAAGCATTAATAGCCAACACCATGACGATAGAAGATGTCAAGGCACCTCCCCTCGAGGTCCTCCAACCCGTGGTATCCATAGGCAACCTAGTCCACTCTCAACTCCATCCGTCCAATCCACACGCAGCTGTCCGAGGCCAACATGTTGTAAGACAGTTTTATCAGCAGTAGAGTGTTGATGCATTCTCTATATGGCTGTCATACTTTTCCTTTTGTAACAATATCTCAACATGTAATATTATCATTTTGTCATTAGTAGAAGGACAGGACTCTATGTGCATTGAATTCTGTATTTGACTGAAATACCCTCTCTTTTGTAAATTTGTTTTGTTGATAGATACTTTGTGGGTTTTTTCCTCATCAAAATACAATTTCAGATTTAGATAGAAAAATACATGTACCTTACATCAAAAAGTATCACTTACAATGCATGTTCTACTGCATGTGTGTTAAGTTCACATGTAAATAACTGGATAGCCATTGTTTACCATGCTGAAATATTCTGTGACAGATTGGAATTCCCAAAACTGTGACAGCAGTGTCCGGGAAGACCCCACATCACGCTGGTTTGGCTCCCCAGGCTCGAACCTCCACTCCCCACAAAGAAAAAACCAAATACGACTCTCTCAAGTAAGTTGTCTGACTTCAAAATCATACTTTAATGATTCATATATGTAAATGTATGCTATCTATAATATTGTAAAATATTTTGAATTGGATTGAATTTAATTTTTAGTTCAAAAATGCATTTGGCTATTTATCAATTTGATTATTTGATGTATAGAAAAAATAAAAAAATAAATGTGCATCACCTGTTTAACTTTATTGTGAGATGGAATTTTTGCTGAAAAAAAAAATAAATTCTTAATTTGTACAGGGATGATGATGACATAAATGATGTTGCCACTATGGGTGGTGTGAACCTCTCGGAAGAAAGTAAGAATATTTTAGCCAGTAATGCTGACTTTATCGGGACACAAATCCGTTCCTGTAAGGATGAGGCCTTTCTGCACCATGGTCCTTTACTGGCTCGAATAACAGCCATAGGTAATCACATTGTTTCAGAATTTCAATTAAAAGGTGAAAGTTCCATTTAGTGAAGCTTAAAATTTCCCATTTTTATGGTACATATGTTCAATGTGAAATGCAAATATTGTTAAAAGTGCACTACTGACAGAAATCCATGTTAAATATCATAACGATCATCGCTCATTCTGATTGGTTGGGGTTTTTTTTCTTCTTCAGCTAAGAAACATGGAGTAGATGACATCTCGTCAGATGTGGCTAACCTGGTCTCTCATGCGACACAAGAACGACTTCGAGATCTCTTAGAAAAACTTGACACTATAGCTGAGCACAGAATAGAAATTTATAAGGTATAATATTTCTGTTCAAATGTTTCCTGTATATGAAATTTATAATGTGAAAAAGGCATCTTCATTTTTCATATATGTTTATATACATATCAAAGCTATACCCTGGATATAAAATTATAAGGTATAATATTTCTGTTGAAATGTTTCCTGTATATGAAAGTTATAATGTGAAAAAGGCATCTTCATTTTTCATATATTTTTTATATACATATCAAAGCTATACCCTTGATATAAAATGTGCTCTTTGCTGCTCAGAAAATTTTCATGCAATTTTTGATGTCAAATTTGATCTTCTGTAATATGGTTGGCAATTTTTCTAACAATAAAGAGTTCGAAATAAATTACATACATATAAAGTGTAACAAAACATTCATCCTCTTGATGTGAGAGGGATAGCTCTTTCATCAACCCTTTGATAGAATCTTTTTTCCCTCAAATCATTTGGGTAAAAGTTTTTGTCACAGGTTTTCATAAATGGTTTTTCACTGTTTTATAAACAAAAGTATATGCTTTTTTATGTATAGAGGTTTGATTATAAATCATGAATTAATTTTAAATGATTATAAATCAAGTACAGTTTGCAAGTCATGAAATTTTTTTCCAGATGAATGACAGATTTGAGGCTTCTACTGATGCCAAATCACAGCTAAAGTTCCTCGAAGAGCTGGATAAGTTGGAGAAAAAACGCCATGATGATCAAGAATGGGAAAAAATTATGAAGGCAGCAAAGGTACAACTTGAAATTCTTTGTTATTGGTATTGACGAAAATACAAAAAGCTGTTAGAATTTGAAATCAATGTTGTGTACATGGCTAATGGAGATTCTATGAATTTTTTCAGAGTCGGTCGAAAAATGAAGACCCTGAGCAGCAGAAGATAAAACAAAAAGCCAAAGAGGTAGGAATTACTGTAAAAGCATGGCACATTGCTAAATAATTGATACATAATGAAGTACTTGGTACATGTACATGAACATGTTTATACAGTGGACCCCGCTTAATATAATAGTTATTTTGTCAGGAAAAATTATTATATTAACCGGACTATAATAATAACCGAACCCAGCTAAATTCAATGTGTACAAGTATGATATGTGCCTATTCACGTCATGTTTTATTACTATCCATTTCTAGACAATGTAATTTCCACAATAATTGATGCTTTCTTCTAAAACTTTACTTTTTATGCTTCCAAAAAGTTAATTTCATGTATAAAGTTAACTATTACAAGCTGGTAAAATTGCAAGATCCACCAATATGCTTCCGATGGGTTAACATGCTTTCATTTTGTTTTCTGTCTACACTTCCGGTTTTGACTAAATCTAATAAGGCATTCATGAGACAATTCGTTTTTAATAACTTCTTTCATTAAAAATCAAATAATCCACAAAGCTATGCAGAATTTTTTTTATTTTCTTTGAATTATTTAGCCCATTCTTCCTATAGAATAAAGGCATATTTAAAAAAGATTTGGTCACCACTTAACTGCAGTACAAGTCGTCAAATGGAACATCATATGCAATGCTAAGCCATGTAAAATATCCCATTTGTTATAAATTATTTTACAAAAATAAGAGACATTCACTTATTCAAACTGTAAAGAACTTCAATATGTACAGCGATGTCACTTGACAGGTGCATAGGTAAAGTACCCAAGCCACGTGCAGTGAGGCGTGACTAATCCCGTCTGGCCAGCACTGTCGGTAAATTTCAAAGTGATTTGGGGAGTCAGAGTGTTTATACAAGCTTCTCATGAGGGGCTAGCTCGTGAAAAAGGTGTGAAACTCAATTGACAGACGTGATCTTTCTATTATATTAAGCGGGGTGCACATTTTAAGCTGTTATAATAACCGATGTAAAATACAATGATTTATAAAGAAATGGTTTTGTGTTTTGAAAAACTATTATATTAACCGAACTATAATATTAAACGGGTATTATATTAAGCGGGGCCCTCTGTAGTTATTTACATGTATGCAAGGCAATTTTTAAAATCTCACTCTTCTGCATAATCTCATACATGTAGAACAAAAACCTGCATAATTATTATTTGTAGGAAGATGGGGGGAACATTTCCAATTTATCCCACTAATTATAATAATGTGTCTGAAGTAACTCCCCTTTTGTTCACAGTTACAACAGGCTGAGATAGAGCGGATGAGGCAGGAGGAGGCCAACCAAACAGCCCTGGCAGCTATAGGACCGCGCAAGAAGAGGAAAACGGACTTTGGAGAGATCAGTTCTGTAAGTCCACTGATATTTTTACTTTTCCTCCTTTATAAGCACTGTTTTTTGTTTGGTACCAGGATTCCTATGATATAATTAACTTAAAGATATTAATATTCTAATTTACATATAGATAGATACATATTCTTTGATGAATGGTGATTGAAACTGTATGTGTATTGACAATCTGACTGTGTGTATAAAGATTTCTGTGTTTGCTTGCAGTCTGGAAGTGGAGGACTAAGCGTTAGTAACGGAGGAAGCTCATCTTCCAAAACGGTAAGGAAATTTCAATGAATATCTAAACAAGTGAACCTGTGCTTATTATTAGTGTGTAGAAATTAATGTGTTTGCACACTTTTAAATCTGATTACATGTACAGTATATGTAGAGGCAAATGTGGATTTGAATCACAGATGCAGATTACAGTTCTTTTATTATTTTTTTTTATGATAAAAGTACCTGTTTTATAAACGAGTCCTTTCTTGATTTTAATACGGTACATATACCGGTAGTAATGTAACTTTAGTATGTTCAATGTTATTTACTCTCTCATTCTCACAGACAAGTACGAGACAGAGAATCAAAAGAGTGACATTAAGAGACGTACTGTTCTTGATGGAGCAGGAACGTTCCTTGGGCAAGTCAACCCTCCTCTACAAAACATTCCTCAAGTGATGTATGGCCAGGACAATTCAGGTTCAGATCAGACCAATGTGCCATCCAGCACTTCTGTTGTGAGATTTGAAGAGTTTGCTAAGAACCTTTGGCCACATACACTCTCCAAGTTTTTCTCCCGAGCTTTGAGTGAACTAAAGTGACAGAGCTTTAGTATGTTGGCAGGATTTGGTATGTTGCCGGATATGTTGACAGGACAGACAGCTGCCCCAAGGGCAGCAGACAATGGCCCAACCCCTATTCTGTGGAATGTCGAAGGGCGCAAATTCCTCAGAGTAAGCAAAATGAAAAGTGCTGAATTTTGTCAGCTGTAAAATAAGACTTTCCTTCCTGGGAAGTATTTAAACAGTGCTTGTGAGTGTGTTACAGAAAATGTGTGGTAGGCAGTTCTAGTATTAGTATATTCCATCTGCTGAGTTTCATTCATATTTATTCAAAGCTTTCCATACTTAAAAACCAGCATGCTAATACTCATTCAATCTTTGCCCATGCAGTGGAGTAAAAAATATTTTTTGTTAATTTTTTTTATTCAAAGATCTGAAATGAGTGACAAATTGTCAGATTTTTTGTTTCATCTTAAAAGAAAAAAAATGTCTCTATATCAGGTCAAAATTTTGTCCTGTGTTATCTGAATATTTTGCTCATGGACCAGAAGGACCCAGTTTTTCGTTGTTGATGATCTTAGAATAGTAACGTAAAGTCTTTTTATATCCTTTTCTGTTGTAAGTCAAAAGGTCATATAATCTAAATATGCACAAAGTGTGTTTAAGGTAAATGTTTTGCCCAGCAAAGCTCTACAATTATTTTGATAATGTATACATGTATGTATGGTTAGTTTTATTGTGAATTTGATTTTTTGTACATTCTAGATATCCAAGCATTTAAATGCTGAATGATTAAATATTGTAAAGAATGAATATGGTTAACTGAAAAGTCTAATTCAGCAACACCTGAACTTAGATTGTGGCAGAACTTTAGAATACTGGCCCTAATTAACATGTGATAACAATCAATATTATTAGAACAACAACCCACATAGGCGTACTTAAACAGCTTAATTTCCTGAGCTCCCTTAATTAATGTACTGCTGTCAAGTGTGGTTTCATTTTATGAAACCAGTGCATTAAATTCTTGTTTATATTTAAAATGTTGATTTCTTATATGTAGCGTATACGGTAGAAATAAAACCAATAATTAATTTTACATGTACATGTATCTGTATCACCAAAAATAATAAATCTTTGCCAAATGACCATTTTAAAATTTGATAGAGATGATGTGGTTGGATTAGACTTTTCCAAACAATTTCCTTAAAGTGCTGTTCCAAATTATACCACATGTTTTTTTTTTCATGGATCTATTACTTGATAAAAGATTAAGTAACATTAAATTGATGTATTTTTAGTCCTTTGCAAG
This sequence comes from Magallana nippona, assembly GCA_033439105.1. Taxonomy (NCBI): domain Eukaryota; kingdom Metazoa; phylum Mollusca; class Bivalvia; order Ostreida; family Ostreidae; genus Magallana; species Magallana nippona. The sequence goes on along the minus strand of CM065922.1, from coordinate 31,900,368 downwards.
TACATGTAAATGTATATTGAGTAACATCTTGTGAAGGCATTACAATTGGTGCATCTGCAGGCAATTTTGTGTAAACAAAGTGAAACATACATCCATGTTTATGTATCTAGACATCTAGTGATCTACATTCAAAAATGTTTTAAAAAACACATTATCATTCCTGCATGCCAAAAAATGCATCCAATGTAATTTACAGAAAATGAAATAATGATTTAGAGAATTTTGATATCTTTTCCTTTTATCTCCTTATTGAACGTGGAATTTTTATAAAGGAAGAAAATTGTAATACACATTTTTCTTCCAATATCAGTACATATACATGTATTTAAACATTTTTCCCACTTCATTCTTGCAGAAACTTTAACAAACAGGAGAAATTACAAAATGATTTAAATCTTGAAACAGTTATAGTTCAGAAGCCACATAAAATTTCTTCTATTGTCATAATGTTCCGTTAATTTTAAGAAAATTTGAACCACCAATGGTATATTGTTTATTCATCAGATTAAAGGTTCTGTAAATAGATTCTCAGAGCACGATTCTTGGCAAAGATGTACAGATCCTGTTTCTACGGAGACAGGGGAACGTCAGAGGCAGCTTTAAGGGTTTAATGTTGTTTTGTATATTAATATATAATATATATGTATGTAAGCATTTCTGCAGAGCTCTGATCTCTGCAATGTTCTGTCTAGGGATGTTTATAAACTGCTAGGTCACTGTACATTATATCACTTTAAAGTGTGGATCAAATTGTGTGTGTGAGGGTGTGCAGGTATGTGTATTACAATATTACTCTATACATCTCACTGTGTGTAATCACAGATGTGTATTGTATTTCACCATTAATAGATATCATCAAATGTAATATAACTTATTGAAAAACAATGATGTGTAGAGATACTTCATGTTGTGCAGCCTGTGTTTTGTACAGATACAATTTATATTTTATACAGCGTTACCTATTTTGAAACTAATTTTATTTGTAAATATCAATCACATGACTGTCATGTGACGAGGTGACTACACCCTCCAACTACACTGAACAGAAGGGAATTTATTTATCAACTTTTGAATTTATATCCAGTGATATGGGAGTTGTCATTTGTTTTACAAGTATTGATTAGGAAAATTATGTGAAAATTTAGTTTTCCAACTGATTGGATATCTGAAAGAACTAATAAAACTCAAAAGCTACATCGTGTTGTTTTTACTTTTTTCAAACAAATTTATTCTATGAAATTGCTGGCTTAAATTAAATCCCAGTAGCTGCTTTATCCTCATCAAACTTCATAGTCCTGAGAGATTTGGTGAAAATGGTAATGGAAACAATAACAAACATATGTTTGGATAATGCAGATGTTAGACTTTCATGCATAGTTGATTGAATTAAGTTTAGTGACCTTCAACTTGATAAAAGTTTGTGTCACTGTCAAAATAAATCTATGTTCAACCAATGTACCATGTCATTGCAATATATGTCATATTTCTAGAACCTTTCCAATAAATAAATATATAGTGTGAAAAACTTCCAAATATTATTTCCTGTAATCAGAATACATGTATTGGTTTGAACTTGTGCTGTATCAAATAATGTACATATATTGGCAATGAAACTAAGATAATTATGATAAGATGATTAAACTAAGATAATTAATGAATTACTGATACAAATAGTCCTATGTGTTTAATCATGCTTGTCTCAGCTTTGGATTGCCATATGATCATGTATGAGCTAATCAGACTTTTGCAGGAACACAAATGACAAGCATCCAAACCAATCTGAATCTTTTTGAGGATAGGGCAATATGACACTGCCACATCAATTCGCCAGATTACAGTTATGGAGAATTAATGACACCTGTTAAAAGTTTTTAATACTTCTTTGAAGTAAAGAGAGAGAGAAAAAAACTTTGCTGCATTTATTCCATGCAATAATCATAAATTCATACACAAAAACACATGTACATGTATATGTATGTATCACTTAAATTGTATTGGAACATTTCGCAATTTACAACAAGTCAATGAATTTATATCTAACAGCTTGTCCAATCCTTTCTGAATGTACACAACATTGCCCTGGAAGGGAATCTTTATGGCTTGCACATTGAATGCTCTTTCACTCAGCATTCAAACTATTAGAGTTTATGTATTTCAGTATGCTATATGACAAAGTTGTTCATGACAGGTGTGCCATGGGTTCCCATTAGTGGAACTGGTGCCAGGGCCCAGGAGAAAGTTCTGTCATTTACCATACTCACTGTTTATCGGACTTCATGACACTGGAGGGAGTCTCATGCTTTGCAATGCACTGAAAAGAGAAAAATCAAACAATCTAAAGAAATAAAATTATTAAAAGTGGAATGTAGAATGGAGAGATATTTCTCTGAAATCAATTTTAAACATACTGTAATTAACAAATCTAATCATTGAATTGTGTAAAACTTAAAACATTTATGGTGAAACATTTCTCCTAACAGTCATTGATAATGCCATGGAACTTGAACACCCCCCCCCCCCCCCCCCCCCCCCATGTCTACTATATAATATTTTAGTATATGATTATAGGTACAAGTACCGATATGAAATTCTTACATATAAACTCTGAGACAGGGTCACTTCCATCATCCGATCTTATCGAGTCTGTGATGTCTTTACACTCGATCAAGGGCAGAAACAGTTGTCCAAACTCGGGGGTGTAAGGAGGGGCGATGATGTCGAGAACCTTTGATAGAAAATGAAATGGCTTGTACAGTACTTGTCTCTCATTATACATTGAACTGAAAAAAGATACCTGAAATACAAACTGTCTCTCCTTTTTACTTCAGAAACAAATAAATAATCAGTCTGAGAATGCAAATCTTGAGATTGAATACCTCAGTAACAAAATGTCTGATGAGTGAAATATCTGTGTCCTGTTTGTCGAGACAGTTTTTGATGTAAGTCACCACAGGGATAACAAAGCCTCTGCTGAACAGATGCACCATCCGATCAAGGACTGACTTTTTAAGCTCCAGCTGCAACGTTTAAATTGAAAAAAAAAATGAGATTGTATACAGGGTTATTTTCGCCGTGTTATTTTCACCCTTCTTCACTTGCAAACAGTTTTGTCCCGTCTTAAATTCGCGCAGACGTAGTTGTGTTTAAAGAAAGATAATTTGAGACATTGGAATTTGCCCAGTCTTAAATTCACCCGCAGACAACAAGGGCGAAAGGGGCAAAAATATATTGTGGCGAATATTTCCCTGTATACAGTATTAAATACCTGAAAATATTTTTTTCAGAATAATTTACATTCACTGAAGTGTGGCATAGATTATTTGATTTGAGCTACAATTTGGCTCCTTTCCTTTAGAGAAAAATATGCATCTAAAAAAAACAAATAATATTACCCTGAAGAGGACCTCTAGGTCCTCAAAGGATGATTCAAACACCCTGATGAAAAGATCTAAAGCTGGCTGGTGAAGCAGAACATGGTTTGTAACAATCTGTGGAAGAACAAAATTATCAAGTTATTAAAGCTTAATTTATTAATAATACAGATAAATCACTTGGATAAAAGTAATGAACACACAATAAAAGAATATAAGCATTTACATATCCAAAGTAATGTTTAAAGGAGCAAGACTCGTTATTTCAAAATTTCTCTTATCAAGTTCTCTGAAAGCCACACCATAAATGCATGTACATATTACATGTAATTAGACTTAGAGGGTCAATGCTGTAAATATTTGAACTAATAGACATAAATATTTACTTCATCAATGAGAACTAAGTGTAATGGAGTGTGATCAGTGTTCAGTTTGAAATAACTCGCGTCAGACACAGTGTAATCCACCCATCTCAACACTCCATAGGCAATCACAGGAAATCTGTAAAGTGTGAAGAAAAAAAATAAACAAGAGAAGCTTATTCTATCTAATGTAAGTTTCTTAAAACATGCTAATTAATAGATTCAGAACTGTAGCTCCACCGGAAATTCCGTCAACCCAAATTTCCCATGAAGCAGTTCTGCAGCTAGCTAATTAAGAATTCAGTGCAGGACATCCATTTTATATCTGTTTACTCAGGAAAGGCAAAGTTAGAAGTACATCATTTTTCTGTTCTATAAGGTGATGTTTTTATTTTTCTTTTGGTGGGGGGGGGGGGGGGGGGGGGGTGGTGGTAAAAACTGTTTAACAGATTATCAACATTTTTTTCAGTAACAGAGTAAATGACAAGGTCATGCTTGAGAAGATACAAGTATGATTCAGCCTACTTGATATTGAGGAAGAGAGTGTTGATGTCTGAGATGAGCTCTGACGAGCTTTTGTTCTCGGCACATAATGACTGCACTCGTTCCAAAGCCTGAGTTGTGGGCTTCAGTTCATCCTTGTTAATACTCTTTCTTTGACCCTTGAATAAAAATAAAATTCACAAATTATCTTTATTTACAGCCATCATATTTAAACTGAAGTGTACTGAGATTAATAATGAGGTATTTTTATCTCAGTGTAATAAAAATTAGATCCTTAGATCTGCTGACGTGCCATCACTTTATTACCGTACATTGAAAATATACATGTCGCATTTGAAGGTGAAATATAAAATTCTAAGGTGAGTGGATCTAGAAATTATCTTTTAACTAGATTGTTTTATTATCTCCACCTCACACCTACCTTTTTGAACACCTCAGTGACACTGGCTGCATAGGACAAGACAAAAATGTACTTGGGTTTGTGTTCGGGATTCACTCTGGAGGAAGGCTTAAACAGGGCATCAATCAACAGCTCTGCAACAAAACAATACGTAGCTCAATACAGGTAATGGAATGAAAGTTCACTAATTGCTTCAATCATATGAATTCCTTCCATTCATTTAAATGTCCTTTCATTTACAAAATTAATTTAACAAAAAATGATTTTGCCCAGTGGCATAAAAAAGCCTCATTCAAAATCAGTTTTCAAACTTTAATTGTTCTTGTGGCTCAGTTATGGTGGATTTTGTAGATACCATTAAGTCATGAAATAATATGACCAAGAACATTTGCCCTCCAGCAATTAAGTTATTCCACAGTACATGTAATGTGATTTGCCATTTATACCAATATACACACCAAAATCAGTTATAATAAAAACAATTTGTTCACATTTTTCTGTCAGTGACCTTGAACTTGATCAAATGACCTTGTGTCAAGATTATGACACACCCTCAGGCATGCAACCTTTGTGGGAACCAACAACTTCCAATGGTTCTTCATTGCAAGGATATTGATCGTACAAATTGATGTATGAACATAGAGATGGACAAAATGATTCCAACATGTACATAACAGCCCCCCCCCCTTACATCATTTGTGAAGGATATATATTCTATCTCTGAATGCCCATTACCCAAGAATGCTGGAACTCTGATAAGATCCACAGGAGGTGGATTCATCTCCATATACATCTTGTACAGCTGATAAAGAGAAAAGAAGGAAACAGTTGAAGCATAAAAAAAGTAATACAACCTTAAATTACATATACTTCAAATAATTGAAATAATGACTTCATGTACATGTATTTTCATAGCTATATTCCTTGTTTTGCAAATAATATATAACTTAATGCCATTTCATAACCAAGTGAATCTTCAGTTACAATTTGTGATTTACCATTTAAGGGTCAAGTTATAAATTTGTCATTTGTGGTTGTGAGCATAATAAAGCTGTAAACAGCACATGACTCGAATCTGCTCTGTAGATAGATGTAGCTTACTATAGTGATGTCTGCTGGATTGAGGGCATTCCTGGACAGCATGGAGGAGAGGGCCTGACAGGCCCTGGGGTAAGCTGCCGCTCCACTGAGGGCCAGGGTAATGGGGGTAACGTCCATCTCCCTGACAGTCAAAGGACATATGCATTACCTCTCAAAGACCATAAGTATCCCCAAACCATAATTCCCAAACCCAAACTATGATAAGTCATTTTTAGTCTAAAACACTGAGTTTATCTCTGCTGTGCAAAATAAAGTGTAAGGAAAAGTCAGAAAACCCAATCTGGCCACCTTAAGCACTCCTTCCACTGAATTGTGCACTGACCTGGCTTGAGCACTTTTCTGTAGTTCCTGACACAGTCTCCTGATGTTGGATCCCCCCTTGGTCTCCTGAGCCAAGATGTGCATCAGGACCTGGCTGTACAGATAAGTGTGCTCCCCGTGACACACCATTTTCTGAGGTAAACAATGTCATTCATGAATATGTAAAGTTTCCATATCAAATGAACTGTTAACATGCATTATTTGGTACAGGTACATGTAAATTAAGGTAATTTTCAAGTTACCAGTACAATTAATAGAAGATTACATGTACATGCATCCATATGTATTTGTAGAACCGGTAAGTATAAACACTTTTTCATAGATTAATTTTAAGTTTATTCACCCAATTGTTATACAAACTACTGTTAAAAAGAGTTTTTTGATGGTTGTTCATAGACTTTTTTGAAATTGCAACAGACTGAAGAAAAAAAAAACCAATAAGATGTTATATTTTTTATGTAAAAAAAATTTTGTTTATACATATAAACCAATATTTTCATGTGTATATTTTCATTCATCATGTAATGTGTAGTCTACATGTATTTAATAGGTTTAAAACAACCATTGCTGGATATTATGTTTATAGTCAACAATGTAGGATTTTTGTAACAAGCATGATGGTCACTCTGTAAGTAGTTATTTTTAGACCAGACAGTGGCAGGTACATCTCTGGTGGTCAGCGGCCACATGATTCTCTTATCTAAACTGTATCAAGTTTCACTAACTACATGTAGCATCATTCCTTTTATGGACCCTAGCTAAGCATACGCATTGTAATTTTGATTATCCCACCCACCATCCCCATGCTTCACCTTTCGTATGCATTAGATGAGACATTTGTATTTTAATTTGTACTTAATGCTGTCGTCGAGGCTCTCACAATCTGTTTAAGTTGGCTAATAACTTTTGTAAACTGGCCTGGTTACCCCCAATTCAGATAAATTTCTATGCATATGCATTATGTAATTAGTTATATCTGCCCACTGGTGTCAACCTGGGTCCTTACATTTAAACCTGATGGTGTCAACCCGGGACCCATTCCTTAAATCCCGATGGTATCAATCCGGGAACCATTCCTTAAATCCCGATGGTATCAACCCGGAAACCATTCCTTAAATCCCGATGGTATCAACCCAGAAACCATTCCTTAAATCCCGATGGTGTCAACCCAGGAACCATTACTAACCCGACGGTGTCAACCCTGGTTTCTTAAGTTACAGCTAATAATTTCCTGATGGTGTCAACCCAGGAGATTTCAATTTTTATCTGTGAGTAACCCCCGAGAAGGCCAAATATGTTGTATTTTGTGTGATGTTTTTAATCTATGCTTTGTCGGTAGATTTGTTTTTTGTGCTTTTGTTGGTGTTGAATGATTGTAAAGTATTTTTATGTTTAGGTTTAATAAATTGTTCAACATACTTTGATTTGTTCTTGATATATGTATAAACTATAAATACTGTAATATATGATTAGGCTCACTGTAAATTCTGGGAGATTTTTAGTAATGGTTTCCTCTCCTCCTTCTAACATTCCTGTGATGGATGTTCTCAGAACCCGTGAGAAAACCTCAATCTGGTGACAAGCTGTGGAGACAGAGGTTATCTCCCCTTGATAACCAGCATCAGATATCAACTGCAGAAGATAAACAATGAAACTGCTGATCTTTTATCTTGAATCCATGTACTGGTACATGTATATCATTTTTAAAGCTCTAAGACTTCTAATTCTAAATCTCAACTACTATTCTATACTGGCGTTTAACTTTCCACTTACAATGTACATTAGAAATTATAAATAATGACTGCAACATATTAAAAAACTTTTTAAAAATTGTATACAATTGAACTTTGATATCTCGAACACTGATATCTCAAATACATTGGGTATGTCGAAGTGATTTGTAAGTCCCAACCACTTATTTTTTTAAGTATTTTACCCTCGATATTTCGAATACTCGGATATCTCAAAGTTTTTAATCAGTCCCATCTAGTTCGAGATAACGAAGTTTGACTGTTATAGCACAATTTTTTCTTCTTTTGTAGATGTTGGACTATATAATCTCTAGCCTTTATAATTCAACACAAAATGGAAATGCAAACAACAAATAATTCATCCGTTTTTTCATCAGTCCACTAGGAAAAAGCTAACAATTTTTTTTTTTTTACAGTTGGTCTAAACTGCTTTATCCAAGTAATAATTGTACTAATGGCAATTTAAAAATAGTATCTAAGGTGAAGTCATACATGTATCCGAAAAATGTTGTTTACCTTGACAGTGAAGTTCAGCATTAGACAGTCGGGATACTCCTCAGCCAGCTTATAGAACAGCTCTCTCCACGTGGGAAACTCAATCATTTCAGCTAGCCAGGATGGAGTCTAAGAGTATCAGGACAAAAACAGTTGAATTGAAGTGACACCTGACTGCTGTTCATCCATGTAACTTTTTTATACATAGGTACATGTTCATCAGTATTTCAAAGTTTAAAAGCAGACCAAACAAGTCTGACAAGATGCAGACCTCTCTTTTACTTGTATTTTTGTACTCTGATTATTGGTCATATCAGAATTTTCCCTCTCACTTAATTCCATATAATGATTGCCACTGTGGTGGCAACAATCAAAATAGTCAGACTAAAAAGCCATATAATCTTCAAGATTCAAAGGAGTTCTTTAGTAAAAGGAATCAATGTACCATAGATGTACTAGTACATTGTACATGTACTCATTTTGTCTTCCAATTCTAGCATTCATAAATTGCACTTTACAATCAGAATTGATTTCCCTTTTCTTTTAATGGGGCCCTACCTCTCCCTCGTCTGTGAAAATGGAGTCAGCCTTTTTGGGGTCAAAGTGCTTCATAATCATTGACTTTAAATGATTTTCTACCATCTCCTGTACAATCTTAATGTCCACACCTGGAACAAACATTCATACATAAGCAATGCATATGCTAATCAACATACCATTCATTTGGAGAAAATTTAAATGTAATGTCATGCATATTTATATCCTTTCGACCCAGGTCAAACATTGTGGTGTGCAATTTTTATACAGGCATCATTAATTCATTTAGCCAATCAATTCATGCATAAGAATGAAGTTACATGTAAATTGTAGAAGTATTTATAAACTGTTTAGTGATCTTGTAGATACATGTACATGCATAAGGACAATCTGAAGGAGGCTGGTAGTTTACACAAACTCAGAAATTACCTGCTTGGATGAGCCACTCTGCCAGAAGATTTACAGTCTGGGCTACCGCTGTGTAGTTATCTGACAACATCTCCACAACTTTCTCTGGAGATCCACCAGCTTGCAGAAATCTAGAGAAACATAAATGAATAACCATGATTGATTAAGCATTGTATAGACTGATATAATTCCAACTAATCATGATTAACAGAAACAAATAAATTGATCACAATAAACTGCTTTGTTACCTTTTCAGTGTACTGAACACTCCTGGCTCCATGATGTAGTCCTTACAGGAGAACAGGTCCAGGCATTCCTGTTGGGCAGCCATTTTTTCTTCTTCATCTTCTTCATCCTCATCTGGTGACTATAATGAGTTATAATTTTTTTTAATTTCCATATGTTTCACATAAAAAGGCAAGATATCCAGAATTTTAAATTATCAAACTTAAGATATTGCTCATTTATGTACATATGTTGTTCTCAACGTGATTTCGCATTATGACAAAAGTAATGTATTCATGCTTTTGCCAGATATCGCACAGTGAATGTCTCGGATTTTATCACTAATATGGTGACCATGATGTTAAACGGTAGTGATTTCATTGCAAAAACAATAAATGTGGTAAAATGGGACTGTAAAAGAGAGGTAGGTATTTTTGACCAATCATATGAAAATTTAGGTGAAATACAATATAATATATATTTTTTTATTTGCTACGAAGTGAGCGACAAATTCTATTGTTAAATCGGGTCCGTAGGACATCTGTCATTTTAACGATAGAACATTCTATCTATAGAATAATTATTGTATTGTTGATCGAATTTGAAAGATATCTTTTATTTCAATTTACTAAGCGCATTTATTTACTGATGAAATAAAATTAATATGTCGCAATTTTTTCCCAAGATGTTGTGATGTCAATGAAAATGTACAGTAGGCCTACTGGATATTTATCATCTGATCATATAATATCATCTGACATGATAAATTGATCATAGCAAATTAATTTCTTAAAACTCATTAAATTAACACTTACATCGCCCACATCGTGCCTGCCTTCCCACATATTTTCTTCATCATCTTCAAAGTCGTCCATCTCTCTCAAATTATATGTCCAATTCAACTATTTAACGTTATTTAAAATTCTGAATTCTCAATTTGTATTGGAAGCTGCCATCTTGAAAGTTTGTTAAATCGTTCGTCAAATGTTGAAATAAAAACCCCTAAATTTTTTATTTTCATATATTTTATTATTACCTACAAATAACTTATAGATAACATTAAAATCATCAACTCTGTATTGATAGTATTATTCCAATTTGTAGATTTTTACAATAATAGAGAATCAAAACGAATTATTCTGGTATTACTCAAGAAAATCGCCGGTCACAAAACGAAAGTAGGGTGCATGTCATCAATCGGCGTGAGGTTGTCATTCTTGTGCCAAACAGCTCATCTTTCCAATGTGTACATATGGTTAACTTCGTGAGGAATTTAAAATAAAAGATATTCATGAATATAATATTGTCCACCGCATGGCATAGCGAAGAATTTAGAAACAGATAACAGAGGATACTATGGATTTCCTGTGGGAGAAGATTAAATCCATCAACACCAACCACTTCATATTTGTATTGCTATGCAGTGTCATTGCTTATCTTTTCCGAGCCAGTGATTCTTACGATTTGAAACCAGTATGGAGAAAGAGAAGCGAACCTCATCATTATAAAAACAAGTAGGTGTTTTAGACGCTGGATGTAAATGGAGAAAAAAAACCCACCTACAGCGCTATGACAAAAGTATTCGCGATTTTTGAAGATGGCGGACGTAAACAATGATGTGCTTCATAGAAATAAATGTCTAAAATATGATTAAATATTAGTTTAACTTACCTTATATTTGGTGAGATGTCCGTTTGATTTTATAACCGCTAGCAAACGGCGTGGTATGGAATCATACAGCGTTCTTACGTAGTTCTGATTGAAGGAAGTCCAGATGTCTGAAACGACGGCAAAGAGCTCTTCAGGGGTAGTGATGTTTTGTTGCCGATTTTGTAGAGTTCGTTTGATCCTAAGCCACAAATTTTCAATTATATTAATGTCTGGGGACTGTGCCAGCCACACAATAGTTGGAATATTATTTTCCAGTTTGTAATCCCTCGTAATATGGGCTCTATGTACGGAGGCATTGTCATCTTGAAACCGGAACGTTTTGTTGCTAAAATGTTGAGCAAAGACAGGCCACAAATGGTTTATCAAGATTGAAATATATTTTTCTGCATTTATATTACTATAAATTTGACAAGGCAAAGTGTTCTAACTCCATAATATGTAATGCAACCCCACACCATAATAGATACCCTTCTCTGTCGAGGGGGGCACATGCATTGGGAAACGTATGCTTCTTTTGATGTTCTCCAAACGTAAACTCTGTAATTTTCACCTAAAACAATCTGACTTTCATCGGAAAAGATAACTGCTTCTAATAATTATTAACAGTAAGTTTTCTTTTCTCAAGACACCACGAAACACATTTTTTTCTGTTGATCTGTGACACAACCATCTTTTTTCTCACAACTCGTCGCTTCACGTCTTCTTCATGTAAAAATCTTTGTACTGTCCGTGGATGAACATGATCGTTTTCATTTCTGCTTCTGTTAAATTCATTAGTAATGTCACTTAACACATGTCCCCTGTTCATTTTTGTTTGACAGATGAGCCAGTTCCGATCCCGCTGTGACATCTTGGAAGGACGTCCGCTTCTTTTTGCTTTATTGATCTCCCCCGTATTCAAATACTTTTTCCAAATTGATCTGATGGTAGATTCCGATATCCCCAATAAATTTTCAATTTCAGACTTCTTCTTACCTTCCAACTTCATCTCAACAATCAATTTTCTCACATCCTTTGTCAATTCTTTTGATTTTCGGCCCATGATGAATGATACGTTTGTTTACGATTATACAAGAATGCAGACGACAGAGGTTTACAAATTACGTCACTTTTTAGCGAGAGACAACTCTGTGAAAGTTTCACTGCATAAACTGATGTTCATCAGAAGTTATTCCCCTTTTTACGAACGAGGTGCTTATCGATGACATCGCCATTTTGAAAAATCGTGAATACTTCTGTCATAGCGGTGTACGTATCAACAATTTCAGAAACCCATGTTTTCCTTCTTCTCCTTGCCACTTTTTTGTAAATTTTTATGATGACATTTTTTAAGTTATTGACAGGGTACACTATGTCACATAATACGATGATGTATTTTTACTTGATTTTGCAGATTGTACCCAACACTTGATGATCGTCTTCCTTCACCAATAATAGCTGACCTCGATGGTGATGGAACAAATGAAATTTTGTTAATCACTCATGACTTCAAGTAAGTAAACTTATATACACATAAGTATTTGTATATAGAGGCTTGTTTGCTCATGATGAATAGAATTTCCATCTTATATGAAAGAAATCTGTATACAGATATGTACAAATTGTGCAAAATAAATGTCTGACAGAGGGCACACAAACTTCATGATCATGAATTGCTTTTGAGGTAGTCTTCCTTTTGATGACATGGACTTAGAAGTCGCTGAATGTGTGTTTTGAGTCGAAACTATGATTTAAGAAGTTTGGCTAATGAGACATTTACAAGATTTTCAAATAAAAGTTTACAATTTTTATCATACTGATAGAATAAATCAACTGTATTTCAATATCTAACAAAATAAAAGATTGAATATGTATTTGAAAAAATAGGTTGAATGTTCTCGCTCTCCCTGAGCGAGCAGCTGATGATGATGATGATGACACCCTTCCCCATGTTGTTGTGAAGCAACGAGCTGTCCTACCAATAAATGTATCCGAGATCAGTCGACCAGTTGCCATGGAAACAGGGTTCACTGTTCCTTACAGTTCTATGATGCAAATACGAAAACAGGTCAGAACATCAACTTTTGAATGTCCCATCCCCAATCCCCCCTTTCCACAAGTAAATCAAAGTAAAAGGGGTACTATATTGTTTTTGGTTAATCTGCTTTTAATTTTTTTCATTGACATTCTGAACTCTATACAAAGAGAAAGACAAGTCAAATTCATGGTCTATTGTTCATCAACAGTTATTTAAATCTGGTTTAGCAATGCATTTTTTTTCCTAAATAGCAGGGTAGTTGAAATCCCTACATGTATAACCAATGAAGATACCTGTATAATAAATTCATTACAGTGTATATCAGTGACCACGTGGAACCTACATGTAACTCCTGTTTTACTAAGTATGATTTCAAAACTAAAAGAGATGATACTTCTAACAATAGAAGTACAAAACTTGATATTTTTCCGCCCTTAGATTGTGGTAGTGGTGACAGATGACTGGCAAGTCTTGTGCTACAGTCACAACCTGGAGTTACTATGGCACAAACGGTTGATGGATGTCAGTCGAGTGAGGGAGACTTATACAGTGAAGGCGATGGGGATCCTGATCACCCCCCACAACGTCAAGAAGAAGGATCAGGGCATGGTCATTGTCGGGGGGAGCTTTACGCACCTGGTCCACACTCCCCCAGACACCACCACCACTATAAAACAGTAAGGACTGAGGGACATGTACTCTTGTAACAGAGACAGATATTGCCTCTGCTGAGGTTTATTTATATATATATATATATATATATATATATATATATATATATATATATATATATATATATATATATATATATATAAGGACTTTGAAAATATGGTATTTCATACGTTATATGGATTAATAATAACCACAATAAGATTTTATCCCTCTTTACATACATGTACTTCAATCTGATGTCTATATAATGTTACTGAGTATTTTTGTAACTGTTACAGTTTACCGAGATCTACATTTTTATGTTTTTTAAAGCACAGTTATTAGATATATACTTGTATGTTCATGTACATGTTACTATTACATATGTATATGAATATGTATATACAGCCAAACCTTGTTATTTTAAACTCAAGGTTGATAAAGACTCACTTTCATGTTATTTAAGATATTGCTTTTCAAGATTGGCATGTATGTTTTATGAATTCTCGGAAGCTCAATCAGCCAGAATGTTCATTGTTCTACTCATGAAAAATAGAATGTAGAGAATTCGAATTAATGACCAGTAGAATTATTACCTCTTTGAGATTCAGCTGAGCAGTACTAAATACTCAAACATTTGTTACAGTAGCGAGAATAAAACTGAAGAGAAGCAGAACTCGACAGACGATAACAAGCTGACCCACTTCAGCTCCTTCGCAGTCAGTGCTGTGGATGGGACGAGTAGGTGGCACCACTTACCGGGCGACTTCGGAGAAATAGCCACAAACATCAAGGTATATTGATACAGTTCATGTAGAAAAGTATTAATAAGGTTGCTGCCCTTTTTAGGTCTTCATTTGCATTGCCTTTTAAAAGAAAGCAGTTTTGAATTATGTTTCAAACACAAATAAACTTTTAAGTGAACTCATACCAGTTTTTACGTTCAAACTTCTTCAAAGTTTGTTCAATAACTGTATCATGATTTTGGGTTTTATGAAATTTGTTCTAAAGTGTGAAGTTTGTAACTTGTCTATAGTTGTACATAAAGATTATGATTTTGAACCCATTATATAAGTGTGTCAATGGTCTTTCTCTTTAAGGATATCCATGGTGACCATCATTGGAAGTTGGCCTTGAAAAGACACAGACTCCATGTTGGAGAGGCCCCTTGGACCATGTACAAAAAGGAATTCAGTGAGTTCACAGTAAGTATGAATAATAAAAATGTGTCAGTAAAACTTCAAATTCTGATTGATGACTGTTTTACATAACATCAAGAGTCCTTCACTTATGTTGAGAAGTTTGCAAATTTAGATTTCTCTTTTATGAACTTGTATCCTTAAGACCCTCAACTTTTATTTTAAGATGAAAACCTCATAAAAGTTTCATTTGCTACCTGATTGTTAGATCTAGGTCTCCCTTGATTTTGATTGAATTTATAACAAAACAATTACTACCAAAATTTTAGAAGAGAATTTTACAAGAATGGAACTACGCAGATGTAGCCTTTAAGTCTGAAGTTTCTTCACAAAAGTTACATGTATATTGACATATGCATGCTACGTTGATTTCATCAGCATTTTCAATTAAAACAAATGACATTTCCTTTTGTAGCCTCATCTTTGGGTAAATGTGGATGATACAAAGCTGACTTTAGGAAGATTTAGGAAGACTGAAGAGGGAGGTGAAAAATATACTTCTTCCTCCTCCTCTGGAATGGCTCTGACTTCAGACCATATCATCGGCTATGCCTATGGTGGACACAGACCTCACAGCAACCATGAACATGTGGAAAATCCAAACGCTGTTGTCATCCACATGCACAACGGTATAGAGGTTTTGAACCTTCTGAATGGTCAACCAATCACAGAGCTCCATCTGCCAGGAGACGGGGCCGTGTATGTTGACATTGATTCTGACGGAGAAATTGAACAAATTCTCTGGGGTATGCAGGATGACTACAGTCCCTGTTATATCGAGATCTGGCGGATTAATCCAGTCAAGGAGCGGATAGAGCAGCTACCAATCTGTCGGATTACCCGTTTATTTTTCACGTCCTCATGGGCCTATGATGAAGACAACTTAAAGAAACTCCCACCAATCATTACTAAGAGGTAAAGCTTATGTAGGGACAGAAAATCATACTAAGGTTTACATGTATAAGATGAAAAAATTGGATGTAAGACTAGAGCGATACATTTCTGACCATATGAAAGACTATATGCTTGTTTGTTTTGCACAGAATAAAATGCATAGTTTTAAACCTTTATCAATTTATACAATGCCTACTTAAAAATGGATTAAAGTTTCAATATTATCTAGCCATGATTTTTTAAAATCCATATACACCATGTTACGGCTGCTGTAATAACATATTCAGTTGTATTACAAAGGCTACAGAGTTGCTTAAAAGCCAGATCTATTTCTTTGACCTCTCTAGTGTTGCAAGGAAAACAGGACTGATTCGATATTTCATGGGTCATCATCTTCCCAAGTTTGCACACAAACATGACATCATCACATTTGGAGGGGTAGGACGTGTGTCATCTTGGAACAGGGATGGAAACGCAAATTGGCAGGTACTGTAATGAAATAAATCAACAAAATATATGATAGGGAACGGGGAGAGTGGACAAAAAATTCAGAAGCACTTATTGGTATCATTTATATATTAGCAATATAAATTTGTGTGTTGTGTATTTGTATTTCCCTAGCGATTTCTTGTACAATATGGTTTTTGGAAATTTTAATTTCGAACTTTAGTTTCCTGGAAAACTTTGTGATCTTGCAGGTATTGTTAAATTGTAGGGAAGTAATATCAAAAGTGTTATTTATACCTTTGTACATGTAGATAGCTACTCCAGCTAACTGGGCAAGAGCATCCATAGATAGAAAGAAGAACAAAGAGACAGATCCAGCGGCTTATCAGAGATTTATCGAGGAGTTCTGGCCCAGTCGAGTGTTGATGTCTATACCAGTGTATGGTCAACAGGTAGAAGCACTTTATTACATTTATTGCTGATACAATAGATACAATGAAAAATGACTTTTTTTTAAAGGAAAATCACATCTTTAATGCCAAGGGAGACAATTTGCTCTTTATGTGAATAAGAGTAGAAGATTGTTGTTATCCGTATGAAAACAATCTATTTTAAATCTGTATGTCTGATGCCAAGGGAGACAATTTGCTCCTCTTGAAGATTGTTTTACATGCTACATGTGGTAATTATGCTCTGTATAGAATGTGGCAGCCCTGAGTGGTTTCTCAGAGTTTGTGTTGGTGGACCTGGTCAATGGGAACCTCCTGGCGGAACACTCTCTCCCCTGCTCCCCCTCAGCCCCCCTCACCGTGGGAGACTTCGATAACGACGGTGTCAACGATGTCATTGTCACCTGTAGTCTAGGGTTCGTTGCTTGTTTATTAACTTTTTTAAAATTGAGCCTGTTTTAATTACTCATTAATCTGATTTCATATGAACAGGTGGTCATCGTCATTTTCTTTGCTAAGCAAAAACATAATTTACTGTCCATATATATTGTATATGCCTTTCATTCGATTCCAACTGAGCATTTGAAAAAGAAATACATCTATATTAGCATAACGAAACCAATTTTCATTGCAAACCCAGGTACATAGGATTTTCCCTGCACCACAAGACAAACCATCTGTTCACAGCTCTGTACGGCCTGACCGTGTTCATTCTCATTCTCCTTCTGAACTGGCTGTGTTCACCCAAGTCTTTCTATGGAGAGGATGATGATGACCTAAGTTCTGATGAGGATGACTGAGGCGATGAGGATGAACTGAGGATTGATGTAGATGATAGAATGATTATTAAAACAGGTTTATTATTGTGAGATGATGAGGAGGATGAGGAGGAGGATAAAGATGGTGCTGAGATGATGATTAATATATGTTTTTGCAGTGATTTCATCAAATCTCAGCAAAATGTCTCTTATTTGCAAGCCTCAACAGTGATATGGGTGGATTCTAAAACAAAATGTGTGTCCTTGCAATAAAAACTGGCAGTTATGAAAAATATCGAACAGAAGGTGAAAAAATTGTATTTGTGACAAGGTGGAAGGGCAAGTCAGTTGTCGTGCAAAGAAAAGAGTCATCAAACGCTGCGTTACCTTAACATTCCAAAATATCGAAAGTACCAAGACAGTCTTGAAACTATTGGAGCTCTTCTCAGTGCTAAAATTACAGAAATTTTAACTGTGCTGTGACAATATTTATAATACATGTACTGTATCTGTGATCCATTATATATGGTTCCTATACCGGTAAGTTTATCTAGAGGGAAAATTAGTCTTAATTTGGTGCAGTTCTTTTTTTTTTTTTTATCAGGGAAGATATCATATTTCTAATGTAAAAAAAAAATCTAGATGTACTAGCATTTTCAATCTGGACATGTACTAAATACAATATGCTGTAAAGAAAAAATTCCCAATAAAATGTTTTTGAAATGTGTAATAGTGGCACTAAAAACTACATAAGTACCATGTTCAGTAAGACTTTCCTATACATGTATTTAAATGTCATATATAATTGTATGAATTCACAATGCACCCTTCACAAATTAAGGTTAAAGATGAGTTTTTCATTAGTAATAGCGTTTAAATTCATTAGAGTAAAGTTAAAAAAAAAAGAAAGGAATATCGGTACTTAGGTTTTCAATACAAAATACATGCAAAAGTTAAAAGCTAGAATAAACAAATTACCGTTAAAATTCTTATAGTTAATATCCTGACTACCCAGCATCCTTGATTGTGAAGTCAATACAACCACTTTAAAGATGCATTTTTTAGGGAAGGGGGGGGGGGATAATACATATATAAGTGATTACATATGTAACGCGTAAAAGATTAAAAACCTTATGATTAAAAACAACACATTGCAAGTGTTCATGACTATAATTAACATAATTTATTTTCCATGATATACCAGTACATGTATTCATTGAAAATATCATTTTCATCATAATCTTGAAAATGTATAAAAAGAATATACACATGTATCACAAAAACAATATGATATGCATTATCAAATTAACAATTTCATAATTTGAATTTCTATAATTTAATTCAGGATAATACATATAGTAATGCTGCACACACAAAAAGAAGGAGAAAATAAAACACCACATTGTGATATGGAATGCACATGTATGAGCAAATCATGTATACCATATTTTTATGTAAACATGGTGGTCAATTTTTTAAAAATGGGTTTTTTTTCCCTTCAATTTTACATGTTCTTTTTGCATGCTACAGTCAACAATGCAAACGTTATACTGTATATATATGTACATGTACATGAAGCCTCAAAGTTTTATGAAAATCATCATAAAAGGTTTTCTGATCCTCAGCACCCCATAAATTTCTCAGTGTTTTTAAGAATCACGTTTGTTTGTCACACTTCATACATGTATATAAATTCAAATTGAAAGGAAGGATTTTTACCTTTGAATCTAGATGTTTTGCAAAGCATGCATGGCCTAATTTATCATGGAGATTTCTGTAAAAACTTCTGAATGGCAAATTTGAGGGTCCAACAACAATAAGGTCATACATGTACTTAAAAGTTCAAAGTTCTCCACATTACCACTGAGCTAATAATGTCTATAATAATTTCCATATTGCAACACAGAGAACTACTTATTTTTAATGTAAAAGTCGATATCAATGATTCAAGCAAATATTAAGAGTGACGGAACATAGCTGAGGATTGGATATCATTAATGCTGTTCTATATACTAAACATGTACTAAAATATGATAATTTTTACACTCTTGCAATATTACATGTATTGTATACAGGACATGTGAAAGTGAAAATGAATGCCAATCAAAATAAATGCAAAATATCAACTATACATGTACAACTTTAAAATTGTGTAGGTGATAATCTTAGCAACCAGTCATTTTTAAGCACAATAAAACATATTTCTATCAAATATGTACTAAATGTTCATGGCATCATCAATAGAACAGCGATGAAAATTATATGAAGATTTTCTGGCAAGATATTTTTGAGTAATGCTAAGAGATTCTGAATTTGAATATGCTGCAATGATCTGTTAGTACATTATTCTACTATGAACAGATAGATTATTTATAGACTTGAAACAAAGCACAAGAGAAATGGCCCATTAAATCCTTATACATGTATTTGAATGACAACATAAACATTGCTGTATATGTCGCTTATTATTTGATAAAAATATAAAATAAAATGACTCGAATAATAAAGCACCTGATATAGATTTGAAAAATAGACTTCTGTATAGATAGATATTAAATAATGGCAATGCTAGTTTTCAAAATAATTCGTGATTCAATTCATGTCCTAATACTTATAATTACATGTACTGAATTTATGCATGATACAAGTAACAACAATAAAATTATTTTCATCTAACTTTAACCAGTTTAAAAATATACACAGATACATGAAAAAAAAAATGTTTTGCTGATGTAAAAAAAATCAACCATATTCCAATACAATATCCGTTGAACAACCTACAAACAAGATGTTTAAATCCTAAACTTTTGAACTTTGTTTACAACACAATGGCATAATTCCTCCAGAAAAGAAAACATCATTCATCTGACAGAACACATTCAAGTTTGTACCATTAAGAAGTAACTTTAAAGGATATAACAAAAAAAACAATATTTATTATTGGAAATAAAAAAGTAGAAATACTATAAAACTGATCCAGTTTGATCTGATATGGCTTACCGTAATAACAAACAACCAACACAAACAACATTGATAAAAAATAAATACTAGAATTAGGACTCTTGGGTTATCCTAAAGGTACAAACATTAAGATTGCACTAAATGTTGGATTACACAATATCTTGATTAAACAAGTTACACTGTATCTTGCCTGACAACAAGTTCCTGTAATACATACATGTAAATTATCTTCTGAATAACAATTTTTTCTGATTAAAATTTTAACACATTTCTTATTTACATGTATAGTGATATTTATTGGGTATTTTTTTATTAGAATGTGTATGCATTAAAGTGCTGCATTGGTCAAATATATATTATTATATTCTTTATATATACTATTACATGTATATCATGTAAAAATTGAACTACTCAAACAAAAACATCTTCACTCTCACAAGCAAATACAATGGAGTCAGCACCTCTCTCTTCTTGAATGTTTGACAAGTCTGCATGGGAATGAGTTTGCCGTCGAGCGGTCGTCTGGCTGTTAAGTCGCCGGTTTAAATCGCCTAATGACACCGATCGCAGGGAATCAGCAGCAGGTCTCTCCCTCTCCTTCCTATTCTCTCCAGTGTTCAAAGGCTGTTCTTGGGAACGAATGCCATTGGGTAGATTTCCCACCGAGAGCGACATGGGTCGATCGGATGGTTGGAGGTGTTGGCTGATGTTTATGATTGGTTGATTGGCTGTCGACATCCTATGCGGAAGGTCCTGGGCTGATCTGGCAGCTTGGATATTGTTTGAGGCCACGCAGTGCGTTGTGGGCAAATGCTGGAGAGACATGGCCATCCCTCCTCTCCTATCATCTGTCCATTTATCCAGAGAAGAAGGCAGGTTGGCAAGACTGGCCGAGTTTGTCCTGGGCGGGGAATGTTGTGAATTTCTTTCAAAGTCTTTGAAAGCCTGGTTGAGAATGCCCCTATTCTCTCCCTCTGTGTAATGGTCTTCACTAAAGAGTAGTCCTTTTGAGCTGCTGTCAGATGCTCTGTTTCTCAAATCACCTTTGGATCTTCTTTTATTTTCTTCCTTCCAGTGTTGCTCATCTTTGTTTGATTCTACTGCCTTCGGATGTAATAAGGAGGACCCATGTCTTGAAGGACTATCAGGAAAGCTCTGACTCTCCCTGTAATTAGTATTTCTTTTGTCGTCTGACATTTGTCTTGGCCTGTCCAAATTCAAATTCCTTCTCGTGTTAGCTGGATTTATTTGATCTTCCTGTAACTTTCTCTCCAACTCTTGTCTGATGTTACTTTTTGGTCTTGGTAGAGGAGGACAGTTCCTTCTATCTTCCGGTCTTTCCACCTGGCTGGAAGGTCTCTCTCTGTACTCATCTTCCCTCTCCTCTCTGTGTGAGGTTCTCACTCTCCGGTGTGGAACTTCTGTATAATTGGGACTGTGGACATTTGAGACATTTCGGCCTAAGGGGATTTCTGTCGAGGACTCAGAGCTATAGGACATACTGTGTGAGTGATTGACCGGTCTGATGTCTTCGCTGTTTGCATTAGGCCTGGACGTATCATGTCGCTGTGATCGGTCTATGGTACTGAATTCTGGGGGAGGGTAGTCTTCCTCTACATACTCATCCCCTGGAGGCTCCACGATCACCTGCCCTATTGCTTCATGGTATGTAGGAGGTTTCAGCATACCATTTTCACAACCCTAAGGGTTGGAAAAAAAACACTAAAGTCAGAATACTGGTAAAAGAAACAATAAAACTTATTGATAATGCTTTGACAATTGCAGAGTACTGTATATTCCTTTTGTTATGTAAGTAACTACTTCTGCAACAACACTACTAGAATCATTCATTATTACGAGAGTGGGATAGTGAAATTCCACCAAGGGGACAAGATTCACGGTCTTGGACAAGGCTCTGCCATGTCCCAGACCGTGAATCTTGACCCCGAGGTGGAATTTCACTATCCCACACGAGTGTATAATGAATGATTATTTTTCTCGCATTATTTTACATTAAAAAATATTATGCCTGACAACTTTCTGTTATGACATTCAAAAGATTACTTTCCGTTTATCCCTCCATGCACTTCAAATAGTGCAAGTCAAAATGAGAGCACACGACAGTTTTTTCAATAAAAATAAGATAAATTGTAATTAATTAAGCAAAACAATTACTTAATTGATAATCTCAATCCATCATTTTGCATTTCCTTACAGCAGACGTTTGTTTACGTTTTAAAGTGACGTAGTGATACACAGTGTGAGACAAAAAAATCTCACACTGCTGTCTCACACTGGACAAACTGATCTCACACCGGTGATAATGCGAGAATGTTTTGTATCAATTTGCGAGTGCCAATTATTTATTATACTTTCATATAGTTTACAACTTTCAAAAAAAATAATAGGAAGATTTTTAAATCCACATGGTGTGTTTTTTTTCAAGAGTTTACGTGAATAATGAATCTTCAATTTTAGGAATCTAAAATATTTAAAAATCCTTAACATCAAGTTGAAAGATTTAACATATTTAACAATTTGAGGATTGCTTGTCGAAACACCACAATTAAAATACCTACCAATGGAGGTTCTTCATAAGGGGGACTTTCCAGGGCCTCCTCGTAGGTGGGTGGGAAGTCGGCCGGCCTCTGTGCCTGTCTGTTTCTCTGGCGTCCTTAAACGGAAACAAATCTCCATTACTGCATCAGACATAATCAAATCAGTCTTTTCAGCGATCATACCTTGGTGTGGGAGAGGGAAGGTAAAACAAACAAACTCAAAACTCACTGATGTGTTTCACAGCATATACATCTATGTATATAAATCCAAATTTTTAAAATTCCTCATTAGTGTATAAAGAGGATGTACTTGGTATATTAAATAGGATGTACATTCCAAATACATGTTTATAAAAGAAAACAATAACAGACAAAATGTGACATCAATGTAACTCCAATGTAGAATGGTGCATGTAAAATCATCAGATGCGGATGTCAAATATAATCATGTACACTACAAGTTACCCTATACAGGGAAATATCTGCCCCCATTTTATTTTCGTCCCTTTCGCCTTCATTGTCAGCAGGCGAATTTACATGTAATACTGGGCGAATTCCAATGTCTCAAATTATCTCTCTTTAAACACAACTGTGTCTGGTCGAATTCAAGACCGAGCAAAACTGTTTGCAATTGTAGAAGGGCGAAAATAACATGGGGCGAAAATAACCCTGTATACAGTATCTCTTAGTTGAGACTGATACATGTAGTCCCTTACTTCTTCTCCCTATCCCTCCACTAATGGTGGGTATGATTCCTGCGTTCCTGTCCATCTCCTGGGCACGGGCGTTGTGACATCGCCGGATGAGGAAGAAGAGAACACAGAGGATGACCAGGAGGAAGACGGAGATGACGAGCGGCACGATCACACTGACCGTCATCGTGTAGTTACTGCTCCGCGACCAACCAGCGCCCCCATCTAGTCAGAAGTATGAGTTCAAAATTATGTACAGTAAAACATGGTTACAACATACATGCTTACTGAATCTTAAAATTCCATTAAAAAACAAACTTTCATAAATAAAGTGATTGAACTTTAGAATTAGAATTCAAGTCAGATAAAACACTGTGCAGACTGTGGTAAAATAATAGCGCTACAGTATAGATGTAGATGGACATGTATTTGGAATACATAATTATGGTGAAAGCTACAGTATAACTGGATAAATTGCAAAGAATTGCATTTAATAAGCATACATGTACCTATTTTTGTACCAAAAATTTGCAATCGCAGAAAAAACAGTTATGCAGTATGTTTGTGAAATTCTTGTTCATCATCAATATGGATCAAATCATGGATAGCTTGTAAACCCAATAAGTGTACCACACTTGCAGCTTGATTTAACCAACAGAAAGCCTTACGGAGACAGTTGTCATTGCTCTCGTCGGAGTTGTCCTCACAATGGTTAAATCTGTCACACTTCAGTTCGGCGGGGATACATCTCCCTGTGTTGCAGTAAAACATTCCTCTGCTATTGCAATCTGTAAATTATAGCAGCAATGAAAAACATTACTGTAACCTTCTTTTCTTGGCTAAACATGTTATACAACTGACTCACATTTTTACTGAAGCATAAAATCATGTAGAACCTCAAGACTATTATAATGCTGAGTAAAATCAATGAAGATCTTGAGTTTAAAGCCAATTTTTTGCCAAATTATGCAGTAAAATGTACATGTATGCTGAAACTGCATGCATTTCAATTCAAATTTTCGGTTTTCCTCTGAAAATTCTTTATCAATAGAGCAGAATTCCACCTGATTTGGATTTTATAATCTTATGTATCTCAAATAATTCCCTTCCAAAAGGAAATACTGCTGAATCATTAGAACTTGTGGTGCTTAAATTTATCAGGAATTTTGTGGGTTCCAATCACTCACAAATTTACATATTACATGTTTATCCTCAACACATTACAAAACACAGTTTTAATTCAGTAATCATACATCTATAGTAGATCAATGAAAGTAGGCATTTCCCAATGAAACCTGGAAAAACTAGCCTCCACAAAATCAAATGGACCCCCACCCCCCAACCCCACCCCCAAGTAATACATTTACTGACTACTGACCATAGGCCCCTCGCTCCCGGTAGGAAGTGAACACAATCTGGACATTGTCCATGGGTCGCACTTGCCCCCTGAACCGAATGTAGAAACCTCTGGTGCTGTGGAAAGGTTTTCCGAAACTGCTTCTTGGGGTAATCTTGTCCAAGACTTCGCCGTCTGATGTAACTCCGTCTCGGATTACTATTTCCTGGTTGCTATAACTCACTACCAAAAAATAAAATTAAATAAGACGTATTGGAAAAATGCATTTATTTATTTACTAAAAGGAATATGTATACTACCTAGATATCTGAAAGGTACATACGCAGTTGGTCAGTTCGGAACTTGATGATTTTCATGTAGACTTTGTCAAACTCAGGCTGCTTTTTGATGAGCCAGGTACAGTCGTATTGATAACCCTCAATGCTGCTGCTTAATTGGAAGTCTATCATTCCCCCTTCATTGATTAGATAATTTTTTCCACACTCTAGAAATATACAAGACAAGTTAAAAACTACAGTTATTTTTTAAAGAAATATTTTTGCCCTTTGATTAAGATTCTTCAGTAATAAGAAGTTTGTAAAATGAATACAATATACATGGAATTCAAAGAAATATAAAAAAACTTTTTAGTCTTGGCAGGTTACATATTTCCAATCTAATTAAAATATGATGTTAGATCTGATCGCTTACTCGCTACCCAAACATCGTTTGTATAGCGAGTCAGCAAGTGGATCTAACATCTAATTTTCGTGTGGGTAGCGAGTAAGCCAGCAGATCTACCACCTAATTTTAATTAGACTGATATATTTCATTACTTTTACATCTTTGTGGAAATGTTGAGGTTGCAAAATACACCAACTAACAGTGTTTAATGATCATAGGCCTTATACTATATTGGTTCATGGTTTTAATAATTTAGAATCCACACTATCTGAGAATGCTTGCATAGAATTAAACATGTTCCCTACCGGTAGATATTTCTATATTGAACTTTGAACCCCAGTATTCGCCCAATGGTCATTGTTTTTACAACATAGAATATACACATCTGAGAATGCTTGCAGAGTAATATCACAAATTGTAGCAGAAGAAATTTCATTTTCCTATATATTTCTATATTGAACTTTGAACACCTCTTGGTGCCCAAGTGTTGGTCCGGGGGTCACAATTTTTAGAATTTAGAATCTACATTATCTGAGGATGCTTTCATAGTAATATCACAAATTGTTGCATTGTAGTTCTTGAGAAGAAGATTTGTTAACATTTTCCATATATGTTTCACTGTTGAACTTGAAGTACTCTTGGGGCCCCAGTATTGGTCTGTGGTCATGGTTTTCACAATTTAAAACCTTCACATTATATATAAGCTTTGGTGTAAATATTAGCATTTCTGGTGCAGTGGTTCATGAGAAGATTTTTTAAAGACACACCCTATTTTCACTGTTTCGTGATTATCTCCCCTTTAAAAAGGATTTGTACTAAGTTTGGAAAAATTTGTCCCAATGGTTCTAGAGAAGAAGTCAAAAATGTGAAAAGTTTACAGACAGACAGATGGACGATGGACAACAGGTGATCAGAAAAGCTCACTTCAACCTTCTGTTTAGGTGAGCTAACAAAAATCTTTAATTCTCATACCTGTACTCAGTGATGGAATATAATCTTCAGCTGAAAATAAAATCAAATTCATACAAATACTAGTGCATTGTACATATCTTTTCCTTGTATTCCTATAACACTACATCTAACAGGAAGAAAATCACAAGCCATCAAAGAGTTTTATCAACAAATTCATAACCACATTTATAATGCAGTTACATGTGCTTTTTGGGGTTTAAAACTATATTTTTATCCTGATATATTCATAAGTACTTAAACTGAACAATTTTCACAAGATCTAGATCCGTGTGGA
The DNA here is from genome assembly GCA_033439105.1 of Magallana nippona. NCBI lineage: Eukaryota > Metazoa > Mollusca > Bivalvia > Ostreida > Ostreidae > Magallana > Magallana nippona. Next base: position 31,873,330 of record CM065922.1, on the reverse strand, counting down.
AATTGACCTCTTCGGTTTTTTTTTGGTTTTTTTTTTTGTTGCTGTTGATTGATATTTAAAAAAGAAAATATGAGTCTTTGCAGATTTAAAAATACCTCTATAAAAAGTGTAAGTGAATTTGAAGCCCATGTATCTATTCTGATCCTCCAAAAAATGGTTCCCTGTGCTGAATGTGACCTTCATCTCTGACCGCTTAGATATCACTATCGGGCGGCCCATGGAACCATTTATGGGTCGTCGTCTGTCACTATCATCAAACTGAAAATCAATGCACACACTTATTTAATTGTTTGATACATATACCTACAATAATTTTATATAGAAATCTGTATCAACATCAAACTGATATAAAAAAAAAAAAAAAATCAGTTCACATGTACATGTATATAGAAATCTGAATTAAGCAAAAGTATCACAATTCATGTTTGTCCATTATAGCTTCCTAACCCACATGAAAATTTTGATAATTTGTTTAAATTATTTATATTCGTGGAAACATTTTTTGAAGTTTTTCCCAGTCATATAATGCAAATAAGCGTTATCTTTAAACATTTACATTTTCCCGTGTCTTTGACTATGAATTGATTTTGTAATGTATAGTCCAATACATTTCATCAATGACTATCTTAATATTTGATGTACCGGTAAATTTAATAAAATTTATGTAAATATAAGTAATAAGGAATCATTCTTTGAATATTATGAGGTGATCAAATACGGTCGGGCATGATCAAATCTATATATCTATAAATCTATATATATATATATCTTAAAGCCTTTCGAGATTTATTAGATTTGATCACTCCCGACCGTATTTGATCAACTCATAATATTCAAAGAATGATTCTTTATTCCCTAATTAGACTCTTGAAATCTTTCAGATAAGACACAGGGTTTCATGGTAACTTACATAGACCTCCCCACTGAATGGTAATTTACATAGACCTCCCCACTGAATGGTAACTTACCTACACCTCCCCACTGAATGGTAACTTACATAGCCCACTGAATGGTAACTTACATATACCTCCCCACTGAATGGTTACTTACATAGAACTCCCCACTGAATGGTAACTTACATACACATCCCCACTGAATGGTTACTTACATAGACCTCCCCACTGAATGGTAACTTACCTACACCTCCCCACTGAATGGTAACTTACATAGCCCATGAATGGTAACTTACATATAACTCCCCACTGAATGGTTACTTACATAGAACTCACCACTGAATGGTAACTTACATACACTTCCCCACTGAATGGTTACTTACATAGACCTCCCCACTGAATGGTAACTTACATAGACCTCCCCACTGAATGGTAACTTACCTACACCTCCCCACTGAATGGTAACTTACATAGCCCACTGAATGGTAACTTACATACACCTCCCCACTGAATGGTAACTTACAAAGACCTCCCCACTGAATGGTGAGATGTGCCAATCATCAAACACCACCAAAATCCTGGAGTAATCGTCGTTTTTAATGACCCAGGTGTAGACATCTCCGTTCTGAAGATAGCCATTTGGAAAATTTGGTGACCTCACATATCCTGTCCGGGATGTCAGAACTTCATTATTGGCTGACAAAACAACACATTAATTATTGCTACATGTGTATAAATCATGATAATTTTCTGAAATTCAATACATAACTTTTAATAGTTTGATTTACAATGAATAGCATTTTAATTTCATGATTTTTTGCAAAAAAATTGAAAATAGCTGAAACTATATTATAAGTTTTCAATTTATATTCAAAATACAATATTTTAAAAATGCATTATAAGTAATTCTGGAATTTTCTGATATAGACTACAAATCTATAACTGAAAATAAAGAACTCACATTCAATTTTATACTTCACAGTGATGTTGGGTGGGTTTGGATCGGAACACAGGCCTACAAACACTGCACTGGAAATGGATTTGAACTGTACCCCTGGCCAGCTGCTAGTATCGTAAAACCTCAAAGTCTCATTTAAGTAAATGCTGTCAAACACAAACATATAGGAACATCTACAAAAAATCAATACAATACAATTATAAGCAGCCATATAATGCCATAAGAAGAAAAGTTTTCAATGGTATTCAAAAAATAAGTGCTGTAGATATATAAGAACGTCAAGATGTATCATATCAGTCCTACATGTAAGCTCATGATATGGTAAATACCATATATACATATACAAGACAAGTATAGTTTTCATTGTCATAACTTGCATTAAAACTGCATGTATCTAGAAAATGATACAGTAGGGGACAAATGGGGGACTTTTGACAGGGTTACTCTGACATAATCTACCAGTCGAATGCATGCACTCACCCAGGTTTACATTCTTTCATCGAGTACTGGTTGGGGCGATGTGTTGAACAGTGTGGAAATGTCCACTCGTCACCCACAGGGTGCATAGCGATTCGGCACTGAGAGCATCCCGACAGACGGAGGATACATGGACTATTTTCCGAGGGTCTCGAACTTGAGGTGACCCCCAAAAGACCTTGGTCCCCAGGAAATGGCAAGGTCAAATAGTTTGTTTTGCAAATGTCTACAAATCCTGTTGAAAAATATAATTAAATGAAAATTATGTAAATTAACAAATTAAACATATTTTATCAATTATCTTTGAAGGTGGTATGGGACATCTCCATATTGTAATGCACTTTTTGTAAATAAACAATAAAATTCACCTTTACTTCATACTTTTATTCTTTCGGTTTCTTCATCATGTTTAATAGTAAAGTGCAATAAGTCCTGAATTCAATACCCACCAAGTCTTTTGCTGTATAAGCATTTTTAAAAACAAGACATAAACTTGTTTTTAACTAATGCAGATATTGATCCAACCAATCTTTGCTCATTGATGTGAAAAATAGACTTAAAAATGTTAGATTAATAATCTTACCTAAAGCATGTGACGTAAATAATATGAAGATGACAGCAACAAGGACTGCAAAACAAGTCAATAAAATACTTAATATAAACAAAAATTCAAACAAGCCATTTCAAAGACATATTAATGATAAATAAATTTCCTCTATCTTAATTATTCATTGATGCAATACATGTACTGCAAACATGGAAACTATACTTCTAAATACATGCATAAGTCTAGAATAAAATATTCAAACAGACCCGACCATGTAATGGCACTTTTGTACCATTTCTTACAAAAATAATCATAGAAAAACCATTTTAAACTGACAACTTTTTGATAGAGCCTCAGCTCTTTAACTTGCATTTTTTGTGTTAGATACACATGAAAAAAAATAAAAAAAATAAACAGGAACGCCATAATTTAACTTTTAAATGCCAGTAGGTCAACATGGCTGACAAAACTAATTTTTTTGTTTTGTTTATAAAAATGGCTACACATTGAAAAAGCCTTACCCAGACCCTGGCTCCTCATCTTGGCTTACCAGTACATAAAATGGGACCTGCAGTTACTGCTTCATCTATAATAAAAGATTATCATGTGTATATATTAAGTAAAAAAAAAAGATAAACGTGTCTGATGTGTAAAGAGTTAGGGATGTGTCCACTCTAGACTATAGCTTCAGGATGTTTGCACAGTACAAGATTTAAAACCCTTTGTTTGCCAACATTTAGCGGCTGGGTCGGTGCTGAGAGTTTAACCGACAGCAGTATATGACACTTCCATGGTATAATTCTACACTGTAAATGCACATTAAATACCTTCAATAAAATACATGAAAATAAAACAACTTCTGATACATGTAACACAATGTTAACTTCAAATCCATCTATTTCATAGGTGTATTAATCACAAATAACATAGAAGCTTGCTTTGTTGGTAAGGGTGGTGGGTTCTAAACTTACCATCAAAGATTCAGATTATGATGATTTTTTTCTTACAATCAATAGAAAATAAGTTTTCAATATAATGCCGAAAGATTTTATTTTTTATAACTGTATTTAATACTGAGTCACTCAGTGGATGAACAAAGAGGAGTGATATGATCTATGAACAGTTCAGCTTCAGTGGTTACACAGATTGAATCTGACGAGAAATCAATCAGCAATATCTAATAAATTCTCACCCACACCTGCTTCAGTGTATCAACATAAATAATAGATCACTTTTTGAGTTAATGCATATGTACAATACATGGAACTACATGTAAATTAAAACTAGGGGTGGGGGACTTCAGAGATAATTGAATTCCTAGAACTCTTCAATGGTTTTGATTTTTTTAGGGGAAGGGGTATTAAGGATCAATGCAAAGAATGAATATTTCTCTTGGCTTTTTATTAAAGTTGTGTGTTAGGTCAAATTCAAATTTTCTCATTTTTGATATTCTAGAGAAGGATAAGAACAAAAGGACCAAATCCCTTTTAAAATCCTTTTCATAGTACATTCCCTGTAATACTAACAAAATTTGTTTGCAAGACAAGTCAGTCAAGTAAGATGTGTACTAGCATTGGTTTAGAAATCAAATGAAGTTATGATAATAATTGATTAACACAAATTAAATCTATCTACCGATACATACCCAGCATTAAAAATCAATCAGACAATCAGCATTATACACTGTAATATTGTGATATTCTTGGTATTGTTTTTACAACTCAAGCATATGATATGCCAAAATTATTCAGTTAGGTCATTCAATTTATGCTAAGTAATAAATCATATACAGTTGATTTTTTATAAACTTTATTCAGAGAAATATTCGCCCCCTTTTTATTTTTGCCCCTTTCGCCCTCGTTGTCAGTGGGCAAATTTAAGACTGGGTGAATTCCAATGCCTTAGATTATATCCGCTTTAATATTACTTTGTTTTGGCGAATTCAAGACAAGGCAAAACTGTTTGCAAGTGTAGAAGGGCAAAAATAACCCTGGGTATGTCTTTTGTAAGTCAAAGCTAGTGCTTTCAAAATCCTAATGACTTGCTACTTTATGTATTTAAACTTCTGACAATATGTTCTACTGACAAATTTATTGACATGACCATTGTCCATTAAGTTACTTTAATCCTAAATCCTAAATTTGATACTAAAATTGAAACCTAAAAATAATAATGACACCCCAGTACATGTATTAAAGATAAACAATTACATATTGACCATGTTGAACACATTTTGTCTTCCTTTCAATTATCAATTATATTACATCTGAGTTAATGCAAGTTCATAGTTCATATATCACACATTATACATGTTCTACTTTTAGTGAAAAATATCAATGGCATCCAGGAAGCTCAGATTATCAGAATTTATTGTACACAATTTCTTTCACCAGCTTAATATTTTTTATAAACCTATGGATCTCTCATTCTCCTTATAGACTGTAGACCTCACATAAGTCTCTACTATGATTATTACAGCAATAAATCAATAGTATATGTATTTTGTTTATCCTCCCTTGAAAAATAAAACCGGTACCAACAAGGGATAGAAGTTGACAAGTAAATTAACATATAGGTGAATAAATAATCATTTTAAATATCCTGTTAACCTGAGTTGATTGCTATATCATTTGCATGCATAATGTACACATGTGAAGGTTAATGTATTTGAAACCTGGAAGTAAAGGAAAAACTATTAAAAAATTTGTCTTCCTATGCGTCATAGTGGTACAACCTAAATTTAAGTAAAACGCATCATTTCTTATCTGTACAAGACTATTCTAGCGTGTCGGATTCTTTCTAACATTGCAAAGGGTTAGAATATAGTACATGTACTTGAATTACATAAATAAAAATCACGGGATCTTAAAAGATGAGCAACGATGCAAACTTAAAGCACTACATGGTTATACTGTCAAATGGCTCCTCGGGTTAGGTACCATCTGTTGACATTTGGCGTCAACTCATTACTGACTATCCAGTTATATACGCAGGAATCGCTGTCATGTTCGAAAGATCTTACCTTTGAGGATATTTAGGTGTTTTTATTACACTCTTTCAATCCACTCATCCTTGTCAAGCTTTCACTTCTCGGTTTTCAGCTTTGCTGGCGCAGGTCACCTATAACCGGAAGTGAACAGGTGCGAGAAATTGCAAACAGAGTTATCTTTCCTGATGATAAGAGAGATTGGGGTGGGGGGTAAAATTCTTCTTTCCAGAGCAAGGTAATTATCATAATGATTTATATACAGACGAGAGTAACAAGTTATTTAATGCAATGCCTTATAATCAATAATGATTATAATCTGCGTTATAGTAGGCATTATAACCACTGTTCAGATCTCTCTCTCTCTCTCTCTCTCTCTCTCTCTCTCTCTCTCTCTCATCTTATATCAGATATATGTACCATGCATTTTCGGCAGTGTATATAACGTTTACAGATTCGGGTACACGTGTATGTTCATTTAAATAGACAATCGATTTATTTTTCGCCGTTAACATATCTTTCTATCAGTCAATTTGCTACCCAGGAAAAATATCAATGTACTAGTCTCAACGCTTGATCAGTGTTGCAGTAAACATGAAACATGTATACATACACTTAGAATTCAATGAACTATTAAATTCTTCCCCCAGCCATATTTACCGGCCATGTCTTTGTACACGATTCAGAGACAGCAAACATCCACTGATTTCCGTTTGAATGCGTCCACAGGATTTAATTTTTTATCGATTTTCATTCAAAATTGCACAGGATCCTTCTTTCAATTTATTTTTAAATCAGCATTACATTTAATAATAAACTCCTCTATTATATCACGTGTCCCGGCCGAGGAAAAGCTCTATCGCAAAAATCGATTTTATTATAGCGCAACAGCTGGCTGTAAAAGGGAGCAGTGACGAATTTTTCCACGATGATATAGAACAGTCCATGCACTTGTCCACAGCACTTCGCTATGTTTTCTATTATGTTTGGGGGTCTTTCTCTCATCCTTTATTTTACTGCTGTGCATTGTTCACACGAGGAAGAAGGTAAGAAAACTAACTTTCATTTTAAGTGTTTTTTTAACTAACAACTTAGATATATAGGGTTTTTTTTCGTTTTGAAAGTTTTACATGTATTATATACAGTATGTGCTTTTTAAGTATTTTTACCCCATGACAGTGCATGTATGGAGAGAGAGAGAGAGAGAGAGAGAGAGAGAGAGAGAGAGAGAGAGAGAGAGAGAGAGAGAGAGAGAGAATACTTAAGTTTTGGAAGGTTTTTTTTACCGCCTTGAGAGTTTTACATGTATATGTGCTTGTTATGTATTGTTACCATATGACAGTGCATGTATGTTGAGAGAGAGAGAGAGAGAGAGAGAGAGAGAGAGAGAGAGAGAGAGAGAGAGAGAGAGAGAGAGAGAGAGAGAGAGAGAGAGAGAGAGAGAGAGAGAATCCGCTTATAATAACAATTAAGAGGATGTACACATATTATTATCCCAAAGATAAGAGGTGTCAACAAACGCATGATAAAGACTAAATACATGTTCTAAGTATGCGAGAAACGTCCATTATATATAATACAAGGTGTCACTTACATTGTTGACAGAAAGTACCCGGTGTTTAAAATTAGATTATAATCTGTTAAAAAGGGGGGGGGGGGTGTGATAAACATGTGATGTCGCTTCAAACAAAGAAGAATGAATTAAATTATCTCATATTGAAATCACTATCGATTTATCGGTCCATAAGAACATATTAGAATTAGAATACCACTTATTCGAACTAATCTCAATTGTTTTCGCTCTTTTTTCTTAAAGGGGGGGGGGGGGGGGGGGGGTGAGACAACTTATTCTAAATGTATGTCTTGTAAATATGCTATGGATGAGCTCTAGACCCGTCTGAATATTCGCTTAAATTTTCGCAAGAGTAAATAAACCATAGTGACCTGTAACATCAACGAGTTGCAGCTGTGACGCAAAATGTCGGACGATGGTGACTGTACCTTGTATTGATTCAGCTGAGAACAAATGTCACCAGGGGAACTGTCTTTATAATTGTAACCACAGCCGAAAATACTCAAGTACTTAATCCGAGCTTTTTTGTAATAACAGATTCGATATAGTGCAGAGAGAGAGAGAGAGAGAGAGAGAGAGAGAGAGAGAGAGAGAGAGAGAGAGAGAGAGAGAGAGAGAGAGAGAGAGAGAGACAGACAGACAGACAGACAGACAGACAGACAAAGTAACTGGTGCGGTAGACATTTTTTCATATAAATATATAATTGATAAGGCGATCTTGTAAAACATTTTTTCAAAATCAAAATAGTAACATCCAGTTCAATGTGCACATTAAATTAAAATCAAATGGCATTTTCACATCATGTATTTCACGTTTATTAACCCACTTTGCGCTAGGTCTATTATCACTGTACAGTACAGCATATATACAGGCTTGCACAGACAGAAAGACCATAGGCTATGAAGAGTTATTACATACAAAGATCCTGCATCAATTTTAATGTTCGTCTCATTGCACATTTTTTTTCTATTAATATACACTGGCGTTTTTATATGGGGATAGTTTCCCTGTTTTTCTACAGAAACAGTGAAAAAATTGCATTGTGAATTTAACCAGACGACAGCTTATTTGGGTGATATACATTCGTGTAGACCTAATAATCCCCTTGTGACAAGCTCGTCTGTATCTGATTAAATTATTTCAAACGTGCATTGAAAAGATTGAGAAGAAAAGTGTTCGGAATTCAATTATTTGCTCAATTATTCACAAAAATTGTCGATCTAACATCCGCCATTAAGCGAGGATCGTGTAGCCTTGCCCACATAAAGCAATCGGCCATTAATGGCGAATCTTGAATGTCATCGACATCGTTACCCGCTTGAAGGCATGTCACAGTCGACTTGTTAAAATGTCCAGATTACCGTAACAAATCCTGTAACTAATTGCTAGTTGCAGACATTAGTAAGCAGTTGTTGAAGTTTATAATTAAGCATGACGGGTCTCTTAATTATATCATCCCAAACATATGCTACATTGGTGTCATGTAATTCAACGAATTTAAGAGGGTTCTATGGTTATGACCACTTTTAGACAATGTTTATCTCCCTAAGAAGAAGAGCTCCTTATAAAGATATATAAAAATATCTAGCCTCATAAGAACTATCTATAACAATCTCACATTATTATAATATTTGTTTTATACGTTTCCATTTAAGAAATAAACAGCAATTTAAAAAGTTCACTTATTACTTATATTTACGTTTGAGAGAGACAAATCGTTCAGAACTGTTAAAATTACCGAGATTTTATGTTTACAATAATCCAAGCGACAAGCGAAAAGAGCGTGCGGTTATCATTGTGACGTCACGGAAACGTTCACACGAATTGAACGTTTTCGTTATTCTATAGGTTCATATAAAGAAGCATATTTGCAAATGTAGATATCTTAAAATATCTGTATTCAAGTCTAAGAATACTATAGTAGCCTAAATGAAGATGTTTTATGAACGAGATGGAATGCTTTGTACAATTACAATTTAGCAGTTCCTGAGAAAAACCAACATGAACAATTATTTTTTTTCCTTTTGAGAAACCAGCTTACGTAATGGATAATTGACTTTCGATCATCACCAATCTCAGATCTAACATTGTTCTCATGTACACGGTGATTGGCAAGACGCAAGACCGAGGCTTCCGTTATTCTGATATTTATCAGTTTCATCTAGCCAGACTATTGTTTCACCTATCTCGGTCGCATACATGTATGCCTGAAGGAAATATGCTTTAACAGCATTATGGTGTTCTATTTAGAAACAAAGTAAATTTATCTATGTATAGAGCTTGCCAACCGTATTTTATAACAGTCAAACAGTTGTTTTTTTTTTTGTTTTTTGTTTTTTTTTTTTTTTTTTGGGGGGGGGGGGGTGGCTGGATGGTATAAACAATAGGTCAATGCATGCAATCATCTTCAAATTAAGTAAACTCTTAAACAAATCATGATTGATAATTTTGTTCAGAAAAATTAATTTGATTTGCATTAATATATTCCTGAGTTTCTGAATTTTTTTCTCTTTGGAGGAAGAAAAATACTCTAAAGTAGTAATGAACAAAAATTGATTTGCCGATTTCAGAGAGAGAGAGAGAGAGAGAGAGAGAGAGAGAGAGAGAGACGCATAGATACTTGTAACATTAAAAGGTTCAAACCGATCAATTTTTATAAAAGAAACAGCATGTAATGTAGGCCAGTAAGTACACTATTTTTTTAATTCTTTCGCTAGTGCTATGTCACCCTAATGGAGTCCACATTACCTTCGGTGACAAAGTTTCTGATGCCATTGTGATGTGGTCCACGGCAGGGAATTGTTCCACCTCCGTGGAGTACGGGCTCGGCCCCTGGGACCTCTCTCTCAGAGCCGCTGGGGAGACGAAGGAATTCTCAGAGTCCAACCCAAACGGACAGCGCTATCTCCACCGAGTTGTTCTAAAAGTCAGTATCCAGTCGGTCTTCAACATTTTTAAATATAGGTCCAAACAAAATAAATGTAACTATATTCACCAATTCAACTGGAATTGGAATTTAAAAAAAAATAGAAATAAGCATTTTACCACCAAAACATGCGTAGATCTTAAATAAAGATCGAATTGTATATTCTTTGCACTCAGGATCTGGAGAACGTCAGAACTTATTTCTACAGACCCGTCAGTAACCAAATCAGTCGAGGGCCTCTCTTCTTCAAAACGCCACCAGCAGGATACGTAAGTACTTTATAGAGTAAATAAACGGGAGGGGGAGCATAAACCAGTCTATCCATGCATCAGTCTGGCGGTTGAAATATAAAATATGACGCCCTGTCTACATGAATCTGTAAAGTTTGAAGTATGAAGCGTACTTGGGCGACGTTACGTATCCTGTCAGTTAAGAATAGCGGCACCTGACTCAACTGGCTCAAAATCAGTTGTTTCCTCCACAGAATGGGCAATTAATTAAAGGTCTTATTTTAATTGTGTACGGAACGTAAATCTGTTTCGGATATCTGTTTTCCTACATCATTAGATTTACGTGTATACAAGGGGCATAAATAATTGTTGTATTGATTACTGGACGCGGTCTCTGGGACAAGCATTTTACATGTAGTCCTAAACATAACATTGTTCATCACTGTTATTTCATTAACAAACGACAATTCAAAAAAATAATGTTAGTTCAGCTATATGTGGATTCCATCATGTATTTACATTCTTTGATTACCACTTCTTTGCAAAAGGAGAAAGTATTTTACTTTCGCAAACGTCAAAATACCCATGATTGGGATTTAAAAAAGTAAGGAAACCAAACCATCACGTGACGTTAAAAGGTGTTGCTCATCTACATAGAATCTTGAAGTTTATGGTTTAGACAAACAGACGTCATATTTTCTCCCCTAGGAATGGATTCCGGAGTTTCTGGTGTATGGCGACATGGGGGTAGAGTCAGATGTAGTCCCCGCTCTAGAGAAGGAGGCATTGTCGGGAAAATACACGGCCATATTTCATGTCGGCGATATGGCCTACAACATGGAAGACGAAGGAGGAAAGGTAACGATACTCTCTCTCTCTCTCTCTCTCTCTCTCTCTCTCTCTCTCTCTCTCTCTCTCATGAATATTCACTGGAATATTCATTAATTTGAAAGCGATCAATTATTTAAAAATGCACTACCAGTATCTTCTAACGTTTTAACGCACTTTTAGATTCGGTAAGGTTTTTTTAATTCATTCTTTTAACTTCAAATCATGGGTATTAAAGGGAGGGTACATTTTAATTAATTAGAAGAAAACAGAATTTTTTAAGGTACTATACTTCAATAGTTCATGGATTCATTTTCCCCACAGCAAAGTAATACTTCCTTCAATGAAACATCCCTGGACCTATGTACACAGGTGAGAATCGGAGCATGATGGTGGTTGTTGTACTACATGTTATATAAATATTGATTATTTATTTTAGCGGACTTCATATTTTAGCGGTAAATTCGCAGCGTAAAAATAGACTAGTTTACGAGAAAGCGTCTAAATTTTTCGTTTTTTTTTTAAATTTTATCAAAATCATTTTACATTCATATACACAGTGCTTAATCCCATCGGGGACTATAATTGTATGAAAAGGAAGAAGTGTGGTGGTGGTTTGGGGGGGGGGGGGGGGGGTAATACTTTATAGCTTGCTTAATCGTTGTTAGCCCGAATATCGATGGGACAAATGCAGTCATTTCACGCACCCCCCCCACCCCCCCCCCCCCCCCCCCCCCCCGCATGTTTATGTATATTGTATTTCGGTGTGGGCAACATGATATGCCTTTTTCAATGCTGTGTGACATTTACAAATCCTGTAAAAGCACCTTGTGCATGTACACAGCAAACGATAGACAACGATGGTTTATTTCATTGTTGGAATCAAGAGTTCTGTTTTCTAATTTTGTTATTTAATTCTCAGAAGGGTGACCTGTTTCTACAAATTATTGAGGACTTTTCTGCCAGGGTCCAGTACTTGACTTCACCGGGAAATCATGGTAAGTTAATTACCACATACCTCTTCCCCCTTTCATAAACATTCATATAAATACCACTGAGCACGATACATTGCTGTTTCCTTTTCCTTGTAATGATAACGCCTTTTCTTGCAGAAATCGACACCGGTAGTTATGCCCACTACCGACACCGGTTCTCTACTCCGGGGACGCCCTGGCCCATCCCTTTGAACAAGATGTGGTACAGTATCGATATTGGTCCCGTGCACTTTGTCAGGTAACATATTCAATATTATTTTACAGTATGTAAAAAAGACATTCTAGATCTTTCTGATATGATTGATTGTAAAAGTTTGCATCGAAAGATGACTCCATGACTCTCCTCTAATGCGACAGATGTTTGGTTGTGTTGTTCAGAGTGTTCATAAGAATAAAAGGAAATGATAAACAGTGAAAAATAAAAGGGAAAGTACTAAAAAAAACCTGGCATTGTTTGATTATAAAACTTCTTAATTCCAAACTGCAAATTAAAGGAAACTCCTGGCATTATCATCTGAACCGATGTCTAACGTTAATTTCATTTGGCCCTTGTTTATTATTGCTTGCCGTTTATATTTTCATCTGATCCATTTTCTAGCTATTCCACAGAAGTGTTCTTTACCTCAGACGGTCGATATGTCACGGAACAGAACAATTGGTTGAAGGCTGACCTGAAGCAGGCCAATGATAACCGGGCCCGGCGCCCGTGGGTCATAGCCCTGGGTCACCGCCCCCTCTATTGCTCCAACAGTGACGGCGATGACTGCACCAAGACGGACTCCAAAGTCCGGGCAGGGCAAGTACATATGAACTCTCTTTGTATAGAATTATTCTCCGTTTCCAGATTTGCAGATTTTCCATGTACATGTTAATCTCAGCCAGATTCGTCGAGACTGAAAAATTTTGACGTCCGTCTAAATTTTTCAGTCTCGACGAATCTCCCTGAGATTAGTACATGTATACCATGTATATTTTAAAAATTACTTGATATTGATATTTGAACTATGACGAGAGTTTTTCTTTAAAATTGTTCTTTAAAGTTGACTTTAAAAACTTTGACGAGATTTTTTTTTCCATTTAAAATTTGACTAGATATTCATCTCTAGAATTTTTTTATGTCAATACCGCTGTTGAAATTATAGATAGTAACATATTAAATGAAAAATAAAAAGTCGAAGGCGTTCTCATAATTATTCTATTTTAATATTTTTTATTCAATGTAGGTTAGAGGACATATTCTACAACTACGGTGTCGACATAGTCCTACAAGCACACGAACACTCATACGAGCGGTTATGGCCCCAGTATAAAGGAGTGGTTTTGAGCAAAAATTACACGAATCCACAGGCGCCGGTTCAACTCATTTCCGGAGCAGCCGGAAGTAAACACAGGGATGATCCGGAAAAAACTCAAAGAGGTATGCAGTAACACATTAATTTTTAATGTGAATTTTGAACTATTGCCTAGTTTTTGTTAATCAAGTATAGGAGAACGTATGAAATACCTTAATTTTTACATGGCTAGAATAACTGCCTATTGTTTTTGTCAATTAGATATAGAGGAATGTATGTAACACCCTTATTTCTATATTTGACTAGAAATATTGAATGTTTTTTGTCAATCGGATTTGTAAATGAGATAACAAATTTCAATTTTTTTTTTCAAATATGCGCTCTATATCAGGAAATAAAATATTGTATATTATTGAATTATATATGGAGGAGCTATATATGAACTGGGGTTTTAAGGAACCTTTAATATTCAATAAGTTTTCAGATCCCGCTAATCTTATTGCTACCCGTGATATTTGTGTTCTTTATATTATTTTCTTCATCAATCAAAAAAGTTCACCGACACGAGTTGATTGGTTTTTTTTTCACAGAAGAATGGTCAGCCTTTGCAAATGCAAATGAATCACTCAATAGCGTGGGTAAATTGAAAGTCCTGAATTCTACGCATTTATACTGGGAGCAGTATAATCTTCTAACAAACCGGGTCATTGATTCAGTAATGGTAATACAAGATAACCATGGACCATTCAAACAACAGACATTATCGAACGATATCAACGAGAAAATTGTGAAAGTAAAGGAAAAAGAGAAGCAAATTATTAACAACAACCAGGGAAAACCGTCTACGACGGAACATGATGAGAAATCGGATAATACCGGAAGTACAAGAGAGCCAACGGGTACAGGGCAAAAAATAAAGGATATGTTGAAGCACGTTGATAAAAGGATAGCCATCGGAGTTGGAAGTGGAGTCGGTGCTTTAGTTTTACTGATAATTATAATCGTTGTTGTGAAAAAGAAAAGAGCATCCAAAACGAAAAAATACCGCAGATGGGACGATAAGGTAGACTACGGCCGGAAGTTCTATTCTAGCTATAATCACGTGGACACGGGAGATAAAGAGGCAGACGACTTTGAGGTCGATGTGAGTGACGGCCATTCAGCAGCGTCAAAACTTTTAACAGACGACCGGAAGTGACATCAAATGGATGAACAATGGATGAACCATAACAAATCAGCGACCAATCAGTGGTAAAATAACAAATCGAACTGGTTCTTGCCACGAAACCAGTCAAGTGCCAAACACCAGAAGATTTATAGAACTATGTATGGGGTCGCGTCTCATTTACCGCTCGAACGGAAATATCATATTTGTAATAAATGTACTATGTGCTTAAGATAGAAGAAAAAGCAATGAGGTATTGAACTGCCAGAGAATTCTTTTCAGAGCTTATTTTGCTTTTGTACGCATCTTTTGTCATTTAAAGGGTATTCATTATCAGCTACATTTTGAAAGAGTTATTCATAGATATGGTCATGTGTCATATTTGCTGTTCATCTTCTCTTCGTGTTCTAGTCAAAGTGCTCCATACAAATATCATATGCTCTCCTTGTGGAATAATTATAATTATTTCTTATTGATTAATAAGGACATTTTATCAACCTTCCATTTGTGTCTTTTGTCAGATCGGTAGCTTTCACAATAGGCAATAGGTTGGTCATAAATAATTTAGAAGAGTGAGTTATAAGAAGGATACATGCTATCGTTTTTTAAGTTATCGATGTTGTAGGAGTAATTGTAGTTGAGTGAACTTTGTTGTCACGGTAATGGGCAACTTGTTGTTTGTTGTCTTGTTGATGGTTAAGTGTTGTTTGTTGTCACCGCAGGGGGGGGGGGGGTAACTTGTTGCGTTGTTGTTGGGTTTTTGGTCATGGTTTGCCTGTTTTGCTGTTAATACGTATAATTTCTTCAGAAACATCGGTCTTCAATTGTTCATCACAAGTATTACTTTAGAAATAAACGAAGAAAAAACAGGGAATAAAGTACTGGCATGGCTTACATAATACGAATGTTGTTTGGAAATATTAGTTCTAAGGGTTAGAAGATAACATTAAAATTTGATCAGTGAGTGATTTGGCATGTGTTTCTGTTGTTGTTAGCTTTGTTATTGTTGTGATATCTGTTGTGATAGTGACGGAACTAAATATTAACATTAGTTGTTGTACTGGGTTTGTTGTATCGATGTTGTTGATGTGATTGCTGTTGTGATGGTGACGGAACTAACTATTAACATTAGTTGTTGTACTGGGTTTGTTGTATCGATGTTGTTGATGTGATTGCTGTTGTGATGGTGACGGAACTAACTATTAACATTAGTTGTTGTACTGGGTTTGTTGTATCGATGTTGTTGATGTGATTGCTGTTGTGATGGTGAATGAACTAACTATTAACATTAGTTGTTGTACTGGGTTTGTTGTATCTTGATGTTGTTGATGTGATTGCTGTTGTGATGGTGACGGAACTAACTATGAACATTAGTTGTTGTACTGGGTTTGTTGTATCTTGATGTTGTTGCTGTGATATCTGTTGTGATGGTGACAGATCTAACTGATAGCATTAGTTGTTGTATATTGATGTTGTTGTGTGTTAGTTGTTGTAATGGTGACGGAAATAATTATTTTTATTTATTGTTGTACTGGGTTTGTTGTATCTTGGTGTTGTTGCTGTGATTGCTGTTGTGATGGTGGCGGAACTATTAACATTAGTTGTTGTTGTAGGTTTGTTGTATCTCGATGTTGTTTTCGTTGTTGTGACTGGTGTTGGGTTTAGTTAGGTGTGAAGATAGATCTCAAATAGAAGTGTTGTGCATGCTATATTGATGGTGTGGTGACGGGACAAATTCATTTCTGGAATACTAGTAATCTGTGTTTAGTCAATGTTCTTCCGCATGATTAAGAGAACGAACAACCCTAGATTATTAGTTTACATTCAAAATTGATGTTGGAAATTAAATGTTGTCAAATTGCATGCTTTAATAGTGTAGTTGTCTGGTATAGGATTGGTGTTGTTTGTAAGTGTTATTTTTTTTGTGTGTTGTTTAGGGGTATTATTACTGTTATTTGTTGTGTGAATAACTGGAAAATGGGAAAATGGACGTTGTTGCTGAAATATTGAGTGGAAAAAAAAGAACGATGGCACGAAAATATTAGCCACACATCAAGACACAGCAAACCTTACGAAATCATGGTAGGTGTCTGTGTCGGGCACTGTTTGCAAGTGTAGTTGCAAACATACGTTGTCCAGATATGGATAAATGAGATAAATACACAGATCTCTATTTACATATATTTATTGTATTTACATATATTTTTAAGTTTCATTATTTTGGATGCCTGTACTCCTGCTTGTCTCCTAAGAGAGGTTTATTTTAAGTTACTTCTTGATATGTTTTCGTGAATACAAATGATATTGAAGCATTATGATACATGGCCATGGTATTGTAAAACTGTGGTTTGATACCGTGCAACTCACCGCATAAAATGATGGATAATTAAAATATGTTTTCATCTTTGTTTACATTGTACATATATGTTTTTCTCTTGACGCTTATTGTACAAATATCATCATACTTAGTTTAGACTTTATTTCATGATTCATTGAACATTTTTGCATCATACTTTGCTTTGACGTATTTTTTTGAATGATATAAAATGTATCGATTCGATGTGCATGTAATTCAAATATATTTTTGAGTTTCTAAGTATCTTCAAAAAGAGTCGGTAAGACCGGCCACTAGTGTTTGACGATGAATGGTCATTTGAAACGAAATCCATATGTCTTTGACATTTTTATTTTGGTTTATTGATGGATTTCCCGTTTCATTTTGTAAAAGATAAATTAGTCTCAGGTGCTACTACCATACAGGTGGAGGGTTTGATACAAACAAAAGTTGTAATAAAAATATCAAAATATAATGAACTGTTTTATTGTTTTGGTTTGTTATTCAAAGAATAAGGAAAAAAATAAAATATGAATTTGTTACTCATCATCGTAACAAGGAAAGGGACAATCTTTTCATTTACTACTCTTAAGGCTGTTTAAAGTTAATAATATGTTTAACGTAACCCGCGCGCGTAGGTGTAGGAGAAATTGAGTTTTAGAAAAAACAAACAAACTCCTATTTTGATATGATCTTTTCCAGTTTGATTTTACTAAATTATTGCAATCTGTATAAATTTGAAATGTTTAGAGCACACTATGGACTATATATATCGGATACTCAATGGGACTGTCAGGAAAAATCATTAAAGAGGTAGGCTACATGTAGCTTAAATACTCACTGTACGAGGGTTGTCCAAAAAGTTCGTGGACAATCGCGTTTTTGTCATTTTGAATGGGTTTATATATACATATTGTACATCTAAATCTTTGTCATAAAATTTCAAATCAAACTAAAGTGGTTTTGAATGTTTTCCTTAGAAATAAACTAAAATTTAAATGTATCAAAGGGTCACGGAAAGGACGCACGGCCCAGCGTAAAAATTGTCCAAACTTTGTAATTGAGTTCTTAGATATCAATATTTACAGTTTTTATAAAACATTTCAAAACGTCATAATCTTCTATTATGATGTAGTCTGTATGGCGTACTTCATTTTCATACGTCATTTGAAGCTATTTTCAAACTAGCAGAGGACTTTTAAAAGTTATTGCGGCGAGGACATGTCTTTAAAAACGCCCAAAAAAGCGACGTCAGCTGACCGCATGGAACAGCGCGCCATCATAAAATTGTGTCGACTGAGGTAAAACACCGGTTACCGCTAGAAACAAATCAAACCATGGAGGAAACAGGAAAAACATCGAAATAGTTCGAGTTTACTTATCCAAAAGTGGCACAAACGATATTTTGATGGAGTACGCGATTGTATCCTCTGACCAAATGGTGAATGCGGCATATTACTCTTAGGTTAACCAAGGACTACGACGTTATAGAAACGGCGGTATAACTTAACGTCAGACTGGGCCGTGCAACCGGTATAGGCAATGAATATATTAACTCCAATACAAAAATGTACATTGCTCTGATTGTTATACATATACATTATTATACTCTATATTAAAATATTATAATGCTTTCTTGATAATTGCGCCGTTATTCTGAATAAAATTGTATTTGTCCACGAACTTTTTGGACAACCCTCGTATTTGTATTAATGTAAATGTTTAAAATCATTTGTGTGAAAATTTTGTTTGTTTTTATCTTATCGCCCTCCCTCGTAGGTTTGATATTTTCAAGTGACGTTAAACGTAGAATTAAGTTTGGACAGCCTAAAAACAGAGTTAACAAAATTAACACTACTACACCTATATAGCTGAATAGTAATGAACATCAGAGAATCGCCCATGAAATGACACAAAAAAATATTTGAACATGTCATAGAAATATGCACGTAACTGTAAAAGTTAGATACTGCAAAAAAAGGGATCTCACATATTATGGAGAACTAAAGAAAGCGAGGGAGAGTGTAATTATAAATTTACAAATTCGGAAAAATCTTGGATAATATGTCATAAAAGAATTGAAAAGCTTTGCTGATTTTCGAATAATTTACAACTCAGTTAAATTGATATTCTTAAATTTACTGGATATAAAAGTAAAGAGGCTGGCAGTATCATCTTCTTGTACACATCTTTCTTGGAAGTTAGCGATAGTACTTAGACTTTTCATGCATGGTATTGCTGTACCTCAAAACGGGTCTGTCATCCTTGGTGTCTTAAAATGTTGTTGTAAACGTTGTTCTACTCTGCCTACATCAATCCAAAAGTAAGTTATGGATCATAAAAGGAAACACAAAAAGAAACAACTTTCTTTTTATTAATTCTTTCGAATCCTTCAACTTATCGTTGACCAGTGTTTTGTAACAGGTAAAGTACAGTGACCGATCTCTATATTTGGGACTTAAATGCGACATTTAAAGATAGTTATGGATAAGATCTATCCAGAAGGATTTAATGTTTAATTTAACACTTATTGTTACTGTCTAAATACTTGTAAACTGAGCAAACTTAAGATACCTGGAATGTATCCAACTGATATATTATTTTAAATATTTAAAAAGTAATTGTAAACACGAATTAACGGCGGCGTGAAAGGGTCAGATGAAAAAATAAATAAATCTTATTTGTTTGGACGAATTACGATTTGTTCGGACGAATAAGGATTTGTTCTAACGAATAAGGATTTGTTCGGACGAATTAGCTATTTGTTCGGACACATAAGTTATTTGTTCGGACGAATTAGCTATTTGTTCGGACACATAAGTTATTTGTTTGGACGAATTAGCTATTTGTTCTAACGAATAAGGATTTGTTCGGACGAATTAGCTATTTGTTCGGACAAATAAGTTATTTGATCGGACGAATTGGGATTTGTCCGGACGGATTCGTTATTAGTTCGGACGAAGTACGATTTGATCGGACGAATTAGCAATTTGTTTGGGCATGTAAGTTAGTTGTTCGGACGAATTGGGATTTGTTCGGACGGATAAGTTATTTGTTCAGACGAATTAGGATTTGTTCGAACGAATTAGCTATTTGTTTGGACGAATAAGTTATTTGTTTATAAAAACAGTTTTTTGACGAGTAGTTTAGACTATCTGATCTGCCTATGATGTAGATAAATGGGGATGGGGGTCTGGAATCAAGCCAACCCCTTTCCTGGAATGTTGTTTTTTCTTCAAATTATAAATTGCTATATACATACAAATGTTATGCATGTACTAGACACTGATATTTCAAGGGTTTCGAGAACAATTTACTCTGGATATTGACAGGTTAAATAAGTGTTTTCCAATCAAAATCTTCAAGATGTTGTTCATTCTCTAAATATACCTGGCCTTACCTAGTCTGCTGTGGATGCCTCCCTTCTGTCGCCCTCTGGTTTGATGATGCTGCCCAAGTAAATAAATCGGTTCGCCCGGCGTAGTCCCTATCCATTGACTTAATAAGAGATGGCATGACTACATTTAATGTCATTATCTTCGTATCCTTGGTGCTAATTCCTGCAGTCCGTAGGTTTGCAGTCTGTTGGTTTTGTATTGGATATGCAAGGTCGCCTGCTAAGTCAGGATCCTCCAAAGTTGAGAATAGGCCCAGCGGATCTCCATTTGAAAGTCTTATTTTGTCTTTCGCATGACCCAATCGATGGCTAAGTTGAATAGAGCTTTAGACATCATGCATCCTTTCTTACTTCGGTTTTCACATCGAAGAAGGTGGTGTTGTGTCATACTGAGCATCTGAAGTTGTTGTAGAAGCAGGAAGACGAATTTGGATGGAATGCTATAATGCCATAGAATGCCTCAAAGGCTGTCTCGGTGTATACTATCAAAAGTATTTTCAAAGTCCACAAAGTTATCTCTGCCCACTGTGCACTGCTCAATGATGTTATAGAGTTCGAAGATCTGGTCGGTATACGTACATCCTCGTTGTTTCCTAAACCCTGCTTGTTCTTTCCTTAGAACAGCATTAACGGTGTCTGACTTTCTTTTAATGATTATCTTGGCCAGAATCCTTCTTGGCATGGACAGTAAAGGGATTCCCTTCAGTTGTTACAATCGCCTAGAACTCCTTTCTTTGGAATCATTAAAACCACTTCCCTATGCCAGTCATCAGACACTTTATCTCCTTCCCACACAGATGTGAACAGCGACCACAGGAAGGTGGCTGCTATTCAAGGCAGCTCTGCATCAAAGATTGTCACAACATGGTGATTACCCGTTCTCGTGGGTCTTGATTCCATTCACTTTCTTGTAATTGGTTAATGGTGTAAAGAGTAAATGCCCTATTTGGCTTCTGAGATGACGTCTGTTTCATTAGGTGACGGTCGATTTAGTACTTCCTGGAAGTGTCCACCTCTCTTCTGGCTCCTTTTCTGTTGTCAACAGTTTTCCCTGTTTGACCTTGATAGGTCTCCCTGTGTTACCTCTGAATTTATCACACACCGTTTGGTGATCTTGTATACGTTCCCTTGATCTCCTCGTGTTGCCGCCTCCTCTGCCTCAGCTGGAATCTTGTGGGCCTCACTACATGTATACATTATTGTATCTCACGTAATCGTATAGAGTTGGTCTGCAGCATCTTTTTCTTAATTTCTCTTCTCTCTTCAAAAGCATTAAGAGTTTCTTACTGGATCCAGTCTTTGTTGGTGTTCCTCTTACGATGTCTTAGCTTCTTCTTGCTGTTTGCAGTGAACACTTTGGCGACTTGCTTCCATGTGGTGTTTCAAACTCTTGGCGTACTGTATGAAATACGGGTATTTGATTTCGAGGTCTTATCTTTGTGTAATACTCGTTTGATGTCAGTTCGTAAAGGTCTTAGATTCACAAAAGGTATATAAGTTCAACTTCGAGAGTGATATTAATCATCTAAATACAGGAGTACTATCGGCTCACATTGAGTCGAGATAGTAATGCAATTAAGGAAATTTCAACTGATTTTCCAGAGCTTTTATGTAACAAAGCATTTTGGTTTTTAACATAAGAGGAAGATATGGTACGTATATCCACAGGCACCTGACGTTATAATTTTTTCTCATAATAAAACTAAATACCCTTTATCGAATAATAGACTTATTTCTAGGTAAAGGGTATTTATTTTTATTATGAGAAAAATTTATAACGTCAGGTGCCCTGTGCGTATACCATTTACTTTATTATTTTTTATAGAGACTAGAACCGCGTCGAACGGAGATTTTTTAAGAGAGTAAATCATCATTGTATTTAATAAATGGGAAAAGGTCAACCGTATTTCTTTTTTTTTCTTTTTTTTTATATAAAAATGATACATATACTGAAAAACAACAAAACAATGAAAAGAGCATGCGCATTTTTTTTCATATCAAAAGTAAAATCGATTTAGATGTTGGGCGCAAGCAAAAAACAAAACAAAACAAAACAAAAAAAAACAACAAAATAAAACAAAGAAAAATTACCATGAAGATGAAAAACCAGAAATTGAAAAAAAAATATTTGAAAAATGCTTGAAATAAATAACTCCAACCACACCAAATATAAAAAAAAAGCAAACAAATCGCAAATAAAAAACAATTAGGAAATAAATACCATTGCCCGACAAATCTGAATCATTTGGCACATTGTTAAATTGAATAGAAAATATAGATATATCAGAAGAAAGACTGACAAAAATTATCACATGAATATTGTGTCTTGAAAGACATGAGGTATCACGTTGATTGAGCTACAGTCTTATCACAAATTGGTCATCTCTGCCTTGACCTAGACACAATCGTTAGATCACAGGAAGGAGGCGTGGCCATCAAAGCACTGGTCACCGGAAGTGACAAACATTTCCGGTCCATAGAAACTGTCAGTGTTAAGAATAGAGTCACATGGCAAGTCTTCAAAGAAATTTTTAATGTCCACATTTCTTGGTGTGGTCACTTTTTGTTTGATTTCCTACAATAAAAGAAAGGGGTCAGCTAAGTACGTCATCATGTGTCATAATATATGTATAAATACAAACAGAACATTATTGTCAGAAACTGAAACTCTCGCAAAAATCTGATGAACGCGAGTGACGTAGCTAACTGAGCTTTCACACGTCTGGTAGATAATATTTAAAAAGTGAGCTGAATCATAATATCACAAAAGAAAGTTTGTTAATTCTAGCGCTTTTGTGAGTTTATCTCAGACATGGGTGTTTGTCGCTGTGCTTTGTTTCATTCTGAAAATTTAAGGTCCATTTGGATTTGGAATAATGACATTGGAATCTTAATTCTGAACAATTGTAATTTTGCTTTAATCGGGGCCTCTAAATAGCTTCCTACAGTAACTAAATCCGTAGCTAATTAATGACATCGGCAACTATATAAATGTTATCTAGGGTATCATTGGTTGATTCACGCACCTTTGATAGAGATTCTGTGATTAGTTCACACTTTTCAGTGATGCCATGACAATACTTCTCCGAGACCCTAGGTTTTAACTGAACTTCTGCCTTCTGCTACATACAAAAGAACAATATACATGTATGATAATTACTTGTTATTGCACTGATAGTAATTTCATGTACAACTTGCAATTTTGAGCTGATGATTTGATCGATTTCAGTAACTTGGTAAAAACAAAAACCCGCTAAAATACCGGTATTTGTTTGGAGATCTTTTACAATTCTCTAGTTTATTATTTGCTATAGATAAGATTGACCGGTTTTATGCAAGTCACAAATTACGACACACGGTTTGAGAGACGAACATCCACAATTTGAACAACAGTGCAAGTTGTTGATGCAACCATAAAACACGAACCTTTGAGACTGATTCTGTTCCGGGGTCGTCAAATCTCGTTTGCGTTAGTTCTTCATTGGTGCACTCGTTATCATTAGAGATTTCAGTTTGATTTTGTTGTCCCCTGGCCAGGATCTTCATGATTCTGGAGACATATGGCGGGTAGCTTACGGGGTTCTGTCTGATTTTTGGCGGAACGACAATGCGTTTGACCGTCTTCTGCTTCAAGTAAAAGTTTAAGAAGATTTAAAATATAACACAATTAGTATCTTTGTATTAAACCATTAATTCAAAGTACAGAGAGAGAGAGAGAGAGAGAGAGAGAGAGTTACCTTGCCACCAGCCTGTTCTGTAGATAGTTGTTCACTGTCATGACTCTGGCTCTGACCTTTGATCTTTTTCCTTTTTCTACCACTGCTATCGCTTTGTGTCGTGTCTCGTTTTCTTTTTGCAACAACTTGATGGTAACCATTTTTTTCGGCTTCTCTCATAGCCAGCAGTTTGGAAATTGTTTGGTTGGTCTGGGCCTCTATAGGCTTTACGTGCATTAGGACAGCTTGGGGAACCAGACTCCATGGCTCCTAAACCCAAAATTCATTGTTACTTTTATAATGAAATGGTCTCATTCTATGAATAAATTGTGAAATAGATAAAAAAAAAGTCGTTAAATAGGAAAGAAGTGTCTTGATTTTCTATACTTACGGGCTTGTTTGTTGGTGAGTTCTGGGAATGGTCACCAGTTGTCAAGTGATGTGTATTGGTCAACCCAACTGATGACTGCTGGCTGTTACTGTTGTTAACTTTGTCAACATTCGGAGCAGTCTGGGAGCCTTGTTGGACTTCGCTGATCTTGGATTTGCGCTTTTTCCGACCTTTGTCGGTGATCTTCTTGTTCTGGGGACAGATTTGGTCCGGAGCAATGGTCGCATACTGTTTGCTTTGTCCGTTTTGAATACTGTTGCTCCGATAATAATGCACTCTTTCTATGTCAACTATCTGAGATTGTCCCCAGTACGATCCTATCTGGACACTTGGTTGATATTGTCCATAGAAGCCTCTATTTTGGACACATGATTGGTTTTGTCCATAACACACATTTGTTTCGACATATTGCTGGGTTTGGTTGCGTGAAACATTGTTGTCCTGAGGTCTGACTTTCTGTACAGTGTGCCCCTGAATTTGAGGAGCAACGTTACTCTGTGTAGCAGTTCTACCCATACTAGTTATCTGATGGGTGCTAGAAGCATGGAAGTTCTGAAATAAATGAGTATTTACCAGTTTGAAATGTCCATTGTAAGAGAAAGGTATGATTTAAGTTAAAAGTTGCTGGTGGGCTCATTTTGATGAGAAGCTTTATCCCATTTTAATTTCTTTAATTTAATTTAATTTTAATTTAATATAATATGCAATTAGGAAAAGTAAAGGATCTATTATGTATATGTTTTCATATGCGACGATTATGATGTAAGGAAACAAGTACCTGTTGAGTTGGTCTACTTTCTGGTTGATCGTGAGACCAATAGCCGACATTGCTATCTGACCCGGGCTTTGTAACTGTCCTATGACGGGCAAGGACTGTGGAGTTTGTGGACTGTTGTACTTGTCCATTGCTTAGCACCTTGTTAGTCTGGATTTTTAATGAAAATCAACAAATAATTTTTTATCCAGTATTGAAAAAAGTATTTATCTGCATTATGTCAGACTGTCAGACTAATGTAGAGGTAGTTATATTTACCCTGTTTAGCGCCACTCTGTCCACTGTGTGAGTGGTCCTATTGTTCTGTATTAACACTGCTTGGTCACTACATGGATGAAACCTTTTTCTGATGTGCTCAGTCTAAAATTTTATTAGAAATTGTCGTGAATATATATGCATGCATACAGCTTTGAACAAAATTCAAAGAAATTTCGGCAAAAATAGAGTATGATAAAGAGATTTAGAATAAAGAATTGAAGAGTTATAGTACGTACAGGTCAGAAGAATAACATATATGTGACAGACAGTGAATTGGGGAGAAAATAAGATAGTTAAGTCTGAATTTATTCTTACTTACTTCCTATACAAATAGATTTTTTTTTACATGAAAATGAATCTGAGACCTCCTTATGAGGCACGGAAGTGAAGGGTGTGGTCAAGAAGCCCATCCCTGGCCTCCCATAAATACTGGAGGCGGCTTCTGGAGCCAGATACTGATCATCCGTTCTCTTCTGGAATTAAAAAGAAATTTAAAAAAATTAAAAGACCATCCATTAATTTATAGAAAAAATAGAAAACATGCGTTATTTGGCGGGACTTTTTTTTAATATCGAATTGCCAATTTTTGCTTTTATTAATATGATTAATACCGGGTAAATCACCTGTGGCAGTGCTATAAGCTTAAAACGTATATAATCAATTTGATAATTGTTTTCTTTTACAGTATAAGGAACGGACAAGTACTGTATATGTGTAATGATATTTTTGTTTATAGTAAATTTTATCTATCAGTATACAGAATACGACATTCATTAAAACGACTACATGTATATATGTATACTTGTTTCCTATCATATCGCGGGTTCTATGGTATCGCGGTATTTCTGTTTAGGATGAAATTGACATTTGACGTCGGGATATTTTTAGACATAGTTAACAGAGGCACACTCAACATCACCGAGGTATATAATAGAGGAAACTCCCAATAACATTAGTTTCTGGAAATATGATTTAACTACCACGATATCATAGGACCGGCTCATATGTCATAGATATATGAAAGTCTTAAAGTTCGTTGTTTAGATTTCATGACCATGCTATCAGTGCATGTCTAAAATTTCTGGCTGCAGAAATGACTCGTTGTCATGCAGCCATTTTGAATGAGTAACTTAAGCCAAATGTAGCCTAGTGACTTTTATAAATCTGACATGATGTATCGGGTGTCAAGGCTTCTTTTTCATATCTTTTTCATTTTAAACGTTGGCAATCCGAAATTAATTTTCATAACTGTACAGAGTTTCTACTGATGATTCGTAATTCACGCATGCTATTTTGCATGAAAAACATTTTGTTTTAATCAAACGTTCATGTTTATTTTTATAAAATTGTATATGAGTGATGCGAGGTGTTTTTTTTTTCGTTAGATAAGCCTGTACATGTTCATCTTCATACAATCATGTATGGTTGTTTTAAATCTGCCAAACCGTAACGCGTATGCTTCTCATTCGAAGATTCTTAAACTTGACTCAAAACATGAGATATTTTGCCGAAAAAAGTGAATAAAGATGACCTATTACCCTCTTAGATGAATAGCTATTCATTTCAGTCGCTTTCTGAAGTCTGTTGATACAGTAATTCTCAGAAGTATTTCGCTCAGCGAAAAACACGTCTTGCCTCAACATCTGATGCTGAAACACTGGTGATGTAACCAAAACACAACGCAAGCCTTAACAATCATGACGTCATCAGTCGAACGATATCCAATGAGCGTTGACAGTAAAAATACATTTCTAGAGCAAGGAATCCCCCTATTGAAAACATATTTAAAGCAGAGGATTTTGGAATTTGGACGGATCCAACATATTTAATAATCTCTATTCAATATAGAGAATAGCTTTTTATTTTTGAAAAAATTTACCCGCATTAAATTATTAGGCCCAGGCACGGATCCTAGATTTTTTTTCGGGGTGGGGGGGGGGGGGGTGGCTTCACCCTTACACCCCCCCTCCCCCCAAAAAAAGAATTAAATTATTTTTCCCCGGCAGCGACGTACTCACTAATGTGGGGTTTTCGCGGGAGGGAGTTTCAATGTCTATTTCTCATTAGTTCACTCTGTAAATTCATTACTTTACATATTCTATGGAGTTTAGACCCCCCCCCCCCCCCCCCCCCCCCATCTAATGTTGCCTTTTCCAAACAATACACATTCCAAAATATAGATGTCATTTTTCCTCGCGATACAAGGTGTAAAAAATATATTTATATTTTTTCAGTGTTGTATGGCGGCTTTCCCATCCGGAAAACTGGGAGGGGGGGGGGTGGTTCCTCTCCGGGCACCCCTGATAAGTAATCTTCAGTCTTGATTCATCATCTCCTTCCATTAAATTCTTTTTAAAAAAGTAATTAACCTTTCTTTAAATATCAAATCTTCTGAAATTCTTAATCAGTCTTAACTTCAGACTACTTGGTTGGGAAGATACGGCGGCGTGGAAGGACCAGATGTAAAAAAAAAATCTTATTTGGGATTTTTTTTTTACCATGAAAAAAGATTTCCTGAGGATATAGATTCCAAAGAACATCTTGGTATAAAGTTTTACTTTTGAAATTCAATTATGATTATTTACATTTTTCCCCTTTTAGCCTTTTGTAAAGATGTTAGTGAATTAGTTATAGGTGCTACTGTACAAAAGGGAGATTTTATTTAAGATTTATAAGGGTAATAAAAATATCGCAGTACCTAAATATTGTCTTTGTCTTGGGCTTGTTATAAAAGGTAGAGACAACAAGTAAAAATATTGATAAATTATCAGTTGTTTATTGTTTTAATCATTCACAACAAACAAGGATAGGCAAAATACATGTTAAAGAAATAAGTTGTAACTTACATATCATGCAAAACTGTTCAGTAAAATGAAAGAACTTACTAAAATGTTAATAATCAATGTGAAAAATCATCAGCTATGACAACTATATGCATACTTCTAAAATAAGAAATGGATATCTCAAATGCATGTATTTTTTTTTTTACAATAAGAACGTTTGGGTTAATGACTAAACAAGAAAGTTTTCGTAAGTTTATGGTAAAGACATGATATCGGTTATTGAATACATGTGATATTTTATGTGCAATAATGTATCTTGGTCAACAACACATTTTTAGATTCATATGCAAATATCATTTTCGCATCAAATTTTTCTAGTCTCCAAAATGTACAAAACCTCATGGGAATTTTTCCTCCTTTCGAGATTCATCTAAGTCTTCGTTCCATATCTATCATTATGTTATGAATTTGTGAGATTAGAATTATACACTTTCAATGGTGACTGTTCCGTTTTACATCAATTTGTCTATACATGTATTTGCTAGTGCTTACCTTGCCTTTACGCTCATATGATTAGATTGGTTGAAAAAAAAGTTGAAAAATTCAATTCAACTCAATGATCTAATAAAAATTACGTGTTTTGATTTATAAGTAAACTACGTTCCCAACGTTCATAACCTAATTAAGACATCACATTGACGATCACGAAAAACACAATAGCCACTAAGACAACAATCGACAGGTTACTTAGAAAGCAAATTCGGTCTAAACAGGATGCCAGAACCTTCCATGTCAAGGGTGATTCCTCCGATTTTTCCGGGTCTTGAATGTCTTCTAAGTCGATGTTTGACGAAAAGTTTCTGACAGTTCCAGTCCGTTTATTACCGGAAGTACGGAAAGAACAAGTAAACAATCTGTAGATTTTAACGTAAAATGATGCAATTTTTTCCTTTTCTTCTCGGTAATGAAGGCGCAAGATATATATTGTTTCCACACAAATTAACGCAGAGATAAGTAAATACACGGTCAACACATACCCAATCACCGGCATAGGTTTGGAAACTTGCGGAAGACCTTCTGACACAAGAGTAAGAAAAACCGCCAAAGCTAAGAGACACGTGATGGAGTAGCCCACGCGTTCACCGCTGTTTGGTGGCAAAATGAAAACTAATGTGTTCAAAATTAACATCGTGAACACAGGGATCAGAAGATTGGTAACGAAAAACAAAGCCCGTCTCTTCAAGTTCAGACTGAATACTACCACGGAATAGTACGACAAAGTCTCAGATCTGGTTTCCGTGGACACCAACTCCCAGGCCCCGTTTTCACTGAAATATGTTAAATTGACAACCGGAACTAACGGATACATCATGACTACCTGGGTAGTGTAGTCCCAAGCCATGATTTTTATTTCACAGGTTTGTTTGTCAAAAGGGAAATATGTTGTGTCAAAATCACAGGTTGTTTGATATCGATCAGCAATGTTCCAGTACGCGACACCGTCATAGAAATATTGTATTTTAGACTGCTTGAAGCCGAGTAGACCAACATTAGTTGACATGGGATTAAGGAGAGTCATAGAGGGTTTCCACACCAGAGATTCGTCGATGTTCACTGAGACCGTGCCTCCGTATGAGCCTGGGTTCCAGGTGATAACTTCGTCTCTCCATATGATGGTAAAGAGACCAACCGTAACCAACTCGCTGGATACTTCGTCTAGGTTGGCGATTGTTCTCAGATAGAAATCTAATGTGGCATTCACGGTTTTGGTCTGGTCCAGAATCGGTCTAGCATCCTTGTTGTATCCTGACAAGACAGCGTTGTACACGTTGTTGTATTCCGTCAAATTCCAGCCAAGAGACTGTTTTGATAACAGGATCATAGGAAAAACCACAAACAGCACGAACTTCATTTTATATATTTTTCTCGATTGATAAAGAAATTATTCAACTTTCAAAACGAGTAAAGAACGGAGACTGGTCTGGTTCTCTATCTTTCTGTGTTAATAATGCAACAAAAGATAGTTAAGGATGAGTTTATATTAAAGGATTTAAAGTGAAATGTTAATATGTTTTCATTATGTTTTAATAGGCTGGTCAAATTGACCTAGAATGTATTCAGATATTCAATGATAGTAGATGTTTAAAATACATTGTAAAGACGATTTGGCTATTTAATCTTTTGTCACACTTTTCAGTTGGTCATTTCTGGGTCAGATAATTAAATAATCAGCAGATCAATGTACATGTACATTCTATACGTGGTATTGGTCAAAGTAAAATATTATTTATTTTTAAAAGTCTCTGTTTTATGGCTTGATATTCAAAACCATTCATACCGAAATGGATATTTTATATCAAAACCTTTTAAAAACATTTCGCAGCGCACGGAAATCCTAAGGTATCGAGTTTAAATAATGCTTAGGAGGCAAATAGAATATAAAGAGCATAAGAAATGACCAACGACACGAACAATGAAAATCATCAAATTTTCGGGACAACCAGTCGCTTCTTTAAAATAACCCACGTTAAATGGGGATAAATCCATGCAAAACAGAACAACAGGGGTTGCTTTTTTGGTAGTTTACACTCATTGCTTTTGCGGCAGATCACTTTAATGTATATATTTAATATACTAGTATAGAGTTTGAGATATAATAGGTAAGTAAGTCAAAGTTTTGTGACCGTACATTCTCTTAACTGATATCTGCTATTAACTTGGGGATATTCAAAAGCCGGTAGGTGCCAGCCAGTTGGGAAACTTTTTTTATTTTGAGGTCACCAGCTAACATTAGGGGAATCGGTATACGCGCGCGCATAATAAAAGGTTAATTAAAAGTTCTAAGGATAGAGTCTCACTATTACTGTGAACCTCTACAATATCCATTGCCATTGTATATTACGCAGCTCTGACTCTAACAGTCATTAAAATGATGACTTGATGATATGTACATGTATTTGTAAAATGATATAAAAACAAAACGATTTCATTAGGGGTGACCAAGAATCAAGAAAATACATGTAATCAGACTGTTTAAAATGAGAATAGTGATTCCATTCTTACAATCGTTGTGTCGTCTGATGTGTCGTCTGATGCATTCATATTTTGATTAACGGAGAAAATTACGATGGATTATGGAAAATGTAAAAAAAAAAATTGTTTACTAAGTTCTTTTCTAAATCATCAACAAGACTATAATTATGGGCAGCTGGTACAAACAGTTTTTATTTGGAGGGTACTAATATCATGTCATTTCGTTGTTTTTATTGTGGACAATTCTTTGAGTTTTACCCCTTGGACTCGGAAACTTTCTTTATGACCAAAACGTAGAAGACGATCAAAATGTTATCAATTATGTATATTTTTTTTATTTGTTAAATCTTTCTATTTTCCTTTTATAACATTATTTTTTTTTAGGAAAACACGGTGTGTTGATGCACAATTTACTCTATAATATGTATATTTTTTTTCATAGCAAGTTTTACACCTAAAATATTACACTTCAAAAAATATTATATTTACGAAAACTTTAGCTCTCAGTATAGGTTAACTATTAGAAATTAATTTCATAAGATAATCAAAGTACTGAGAGTAGGCGGAAGCATGATTGTTATTAAAATTACTAAACAGAATTAAGGTGGTAGGCCCTGTGGGACACCTATGGGTCACGTGTTGTTTATAGATAGTGTATTTGATGTAAACTTTTCTGTATCTCTTTACATTATTTGTTATAAACTTTAAAACAGATATTGGTGGACCACCAGATACACATTTGTTACATGTAGATGGTTATAATCCATCAGACTCTGATTCTGATACAATTTCAGCATATGAATCTGATGACAATGACCCAGTCACTTCTGACAAAGATGATGGTACATGTGGAAGACACATTGTGGAAATAAGAAATTTAGGAGAACAGCTGAAAAATGAATGTGTGCTATGTGGAGAAATCTTGCATCTTTTGTCATTTATTGGAGACAGAAGATTTGGATTAGGCATGGTAATAAAATGAATACATATTTGATATTTTCAAGTTGTTTGTTGAACCAATAAATGAAATGAATTAAACGCCTAAGAGCTAGGTTATATAATAGTCAATATTTAATAAATCTTTGAAAATAATTTGAATAGTGAATATACCAAAGAATAATATTCGCTATTCGAATAGTGAATCGTGAAAAGCAAATAGAATTACAACTTCTGAATGCCCATGTGATGTACAACTCTACGTTGCACCCCCCCCCCTTCCCCGCGAATCGAAAGCTTACATGTATGCGTGCATATAAATGAAACCTCTGGTGCGCTCTCCTAGCTTTATTCCTATTATGTACTCTATTGAAATTATATATTCTATGATAATTTTATAGACAACAAGATCCTTTGTAGACCATGTTCACTTAAAAACCGTCAAAAACTCAAAAACTCCATTTACTAAATTTTTGTGGCCCTGAAGCACAGGCGATTACAAAGTTCAAATTTATTCGGGTTGAAATACCGGATTTTTAGTAAATATTTTTAATAATCATTGCAAATAACTCTAAAAAAAATCACGATCGGCAAAATTAAGTTATTTAGAATCTCTATAACATATAGAGCAATTGAAAGTTCTTGACAATTCCATTTGCCTGTATTAAAGCACAAAAATTGAGTCAATAATTTTAATAGATAGATACATGTACTTTTTTGGGCCAAAATGCTTTAAAATCGTCCTGTTTTGTTGTTTGATCAGTGCACTTCTTGCGCAACATTGACGATGTTGAGATTATTCGAAACATAGTATGACAGATACATAGGCCATCAGCTTACAAACTGAACGGCGATGACTTTAAATGCGTGAAACCTCCCGTATAATCATATTTCGTGTAATTATTTCTTTTTATTTTCGTTTTCATAATCAAAAAGTAAAACATCTCTTTTGAGCCACTGTGTCACTTTAAAAAATAAGTGTCAATCGAAAATCGTTCTTTTTCGCCTCGCAACTGCAACGGAAGACCTACTCTTTGCGTTGCAACGAGCTTTGCTCTAGCTTTTTTAACTGAATGATGCCCCTCTCATAAGGACAATATTATGGATATATTATTGTTAACAAATTAGTTTGAAAAGTGGATACGATGTGAATCTGCATAATAAGTGCACTGACAAATTAGTTGCACTAAAAAAAATGGGTATAATGACATAATTAACTGGAATGTTGAAAGCCCCTTAAATTTTTCGCGAGTTACCGCTATTGGAAATGAACAACATTTTTTGCGATTACTTCATATATTTATTTAATACAATTCTTATCATCTTTAAAAATTGATTATCAACTATATAAATGAACAATAATATTGAGAAATGATATCTTGTTTTGATCGATTTACATTTATGAAAACAGTCATGTGATAAATAACAAACAAATTCGTAAACAAAAAAATGTAATTTTTATTCATCAATCTTTAAAAAAAAAAATATTTTCCCAGTTGTGTACAAAAATGGCTTCGTTTTCTTTAGTGGAACCCAAACAGTCTCTTCAGTCGATTCTTGAATGTAGATTTCGGTTTCACCTCTCTCTGTCAAGCATACAAAAAATATGTTATAGGGATCATCAAAATAACAGCATAGGAAATTTCAATTAAATTGGTATTTACCTTCAGTGTGGGCTCAGAATTGTTTCCGTAAGTTAATAGTGGGCTCCTCGATCTCTCTATTCTCAACTCTGGCTGCAATTTTTGGCTGCGTATAAAAGTTTGAAATCAGCTAAACTTTAGACCAAAAAAAAAAGAAGTTGGTTAGTTTCATTCCAAATAACAAGTATAATATACTAGTATATCCTGACTTTTACCCTTGGAACAGACTTGAACATTTCATCTCCGGTTAGGAACAACTTTCTAGGAACAAAGTGATTATCCTCGATATCTTTCTCCAAGGGACAACTCTGAAAAACAAAATCAATATCTTTCTCTTACGCTTGAAATACAAAACTTTTGATTAATCAAATACTGTGGAATCATTTAAATTCGTTGGGGCCAATTTTCATGGATTTTGTTTTTTTTTTTTTTTTTTTTTTTGCTTATTTGTGGGGATGTGATTTCGTGGATGCGTCGGTTTTCAGTTTCAGTAAGAAAGATAACTCTTTCTAAATTTGTTTTCGTTGAGGATGTAAATTTGTCACGGAGGGCTGCCATGAATACCACGAAAATTGAGCCACCACGAATTCTGATGATTCCACAGTATCAGGTTTTGGGGGAAAAAAATTGGTAAAAGCATGTATGAGTAATTTCTGATGTTCTTTTATGTTTAACTTATGACACTTACCACTGTGTCTATCTCCAGCCCTTTTCTTCTTTCTTTCATTTCTTCTTTCCGTTTTATTTCCATCTTTAAAAATGGAGATAAAGTGATGTTTAGTTATTTAAAAAAGTAAATTAGCAACATTTGTCATTTCTATTTTTCGTTGATTGTTGATTATTCATACTCACCATCAAATCTTTTAAAACCGTTTCTTTTTTCTGGCGTACATTTTTTCTATCTTCTACCCTTTTCTGATAAAAGCAATTGGTTTTTTTTTTTATTAAAAGGTAAAAAAAAGAAAACAATGAATTTAGACAAAGAAAATAGAAGTCTTATCCATGAATGGAGATAAGACCTACCACCATCTCTCTCTGTAGCTTTTCAAGAATCAGCTGCCGATCTTGAAGTTTTTTCTAAAAGTAAAATCATAAAAATAATATAATATATATATAACAAAAATATAATCTTT
This sequence comes from Magallana nippona, assembly GCA_033439105.1. NCBI lineage: Eukaryota > Metazoa > Mollusca > Bivalvia > Ostreida > Ostreidae > Magallana > Magallana nippona. Next base: position 31,838,059 of record CM065922.1, on the reverse strand, counting down.
GGAATTTATAGTTTCACATGTCCTATAATGTACATGTACTATACATTGTAAAAACTATAATCTTTTTTTTTTTTTTTACAAAACTCTCACCATCATTTTCCCCGCCATTTGTGGACATCGTCTGCTTCTTATTCTTCTCTAAAAAATGCATTTATCAGAATATCACTCCATGTACTTTTTACAATGATCATTTCCGTTATGAAAATTATCTGAAATTTGGAGGTTTTATTTCAAAATGAGTATTTCTTACCACTTGGTCAACAAAGATGGCGAACAACATCCGATATCTCTTGTCCTTTTCCTGTAAATACAGAGCGACAGACGTGAATGATATACTCTAACAAGTGGGGAGGAGGGATGGGGGTCCGAACCCACCCAACCCCTGAAAAATTCAAATCTATAGCATTTACATAGTAAAATTTCCGGGCTCGGATCCCTGGAAAACAAAATTATCCTTCGGATACCCCCAGAAAATGTTTAGGACCCGCGCATGCATAAGGAATGATATTACTCTTTATTACGTATGTATGATGATAGTTACCCATTCATTTAATGTTGCTTCCCATTTTGTTTGGTTCACATTCTACAAAAATGATTAAACAAGTAGGTTGAAATATCAATATTTTTCAGTCCCGCTATGAAAATATTTTTTTTTTATTTTCCGTGAAATTTTCGCAATCTAATCAAGTTAATGTTGAACTTAATTAATATGAAGACACGTTTTAAAGGACTGGTACATGTAAATAAAATAAATACCTCTAATTTTCTAAGGGATTGCTCCATGCTGTTATCTCCCCTTTCCTTTCGATAATGCTGAAAAAAAATTCTTTATTGTGTTATGCGAGGTCAATATAAGTAAAAACATACAAATCACAAAACTGATAGAGAAAAAATACAAGAATAAACTGATAATGCTAGAGAATTTGATAATCAGTTTATGTTTTATCATGTACTGTAAATCAACTTTTAGTTGTGTGCAATAATTCAACAAAGCCTCGTCGTCACAGATGTATCTGTGAGTCTGTTAATTAATTCATTTTCCAGATAATCTACACCTTGACTGCGAAAATTAATCGCCGCGAACCAGGTAACTCAGGTGAATTGCGAAATTATCCTTTCAAGACTTACTAGCAGTTCTTTCTGCATGATCAACAGCTTTATACGGTTTTCTCGGATGTTTCTCTAACAGTGAAAAATATAAATCTTATATTCAAAGTTTTCTTAATGAATAAAAATATACATGTATTCAATTCAATTATCATGCGTAATTTTTCTGTAAGCAACAGTTTGGAACTATTTTTCTTACCATGAATTTTACAGCCACCCGAGCGTCTCTGTCCATTGGAAGAATTGTTCTCTGTTACAGGTGTGATAGTAGAGTAATATGTCTATGTGTATTTATTCGTTTTGTATTTTCTATTTTTCGTTTTGTTCAATATAATCTTAAAATTATATCAGCCAAAGTTTTACTGCGCAAGTAAACTGAGTTCTTCCTATCTGTAATTTCATTGGTTCATAATATTAACCAATTATTTTGAAGCTAGGTGTATAAATAAGTTACCTATAATTCTAATTAAGTTAGAGCAGTATACAGTTTCAAGAAAATACCATCCGGTTGATATCTGTGGCATCTTATGGTATGTAAATTTCATATTAACTTATGTTTTACTTATCAGTGTAAATGTTTAGTCTCTGGTTTTATTTTAATTGCATTGTCAATACTAAAGTGTATTTTTGTAATTAAAGTTATGATACTTTGATTGTGTCTGTAAAGTTCAAAGGTTAGCTTTCTTTACAGTACGCACTGTAATTGATTTTTTATGAAACGTATAATGTATTTGTGGTAACTTATAGCTAATGTATTTTCTTTCATTTTGTCAGTTTTCTCATATTATGTATTATTTTGTAGGTCAATGCCTCTATATATTCAAAATAAAAAGTCATCAGATACACAGTACACCATCTTCATTTTGCTTGACTGCTCGGTTACATCATGGCGCTGCGAGAAAACAACAACATCTAGAGGTATTGACCATATTCAGGAAATTATATTCCAGAGATGCCAGGAATCGGTGCTATTGAAATACGTCCGTGAGTAGAGTTTACCAATATAGTAAGGACTTTAAACTCAGGGCCCGCTGTATCAACGGTATGAGTAGTATTTACCGATAGTCTTTACCTGGAACTGTATATATAAAGTGAACTGTTTTCTGTGTACCGTTATTCTGTCCAAAATGAATAAAAAGGAACTCCAAAATCGTGTTTATGAACTGGAACAAGAGTTACTTGAAGCAAAAATATCTAAGGCTAAAGTTATTGAGAAACATACATTTTTTGCGGAAAATCGTAAACTAAGAACATTTTCGGGTAGACCAAAGAATGATGGTGATCCTTCCATTGATGATTGGATAGACGATTTGGAAATAGCTTTCTCAGCCCGCGGAAGGACCGACGCACAGAAAGTTGATTTGATATATAATCATCTAGAAGGCCAAGCAAAGGAGGAAATAAAGTTTCGCGCCGATATTCGCCATGACCCCGAAGCGATATTGGAATGTCTACGATCAGCGTTCGGAAACCCGGAAAGCATCATTACGCTTCAACAAAGATTCTTTGAACGTCAGCAGAGGGAAAGTGAAACGATCCGAGAATATTCATATGTTCTTTTAGAATTATACCAAGCAGTGATAAAGAAAGACAACACCGTTTTTCCTGACAAAGAAAGAACTTTGTGTGAGCGTTTTGTTAACGGACTTCATGACAAGTATATGCGGAAAGAAGCTAAAGGTCTGTTCAGAAGAAAGTTTGACAAAATAGACTTTTATCATTTGCGGGATGAAATGATTTTACTCAGTGAAGAAGAAGAATTCGAATCGACTCAAGTCTCACCATGTGAAACCAAGAAAACCTCAGACAGACCACATTCAGTGATCAGCGATCATCCAAGTTTAAATACCAACTCGTCCGATGCGCCCAGCACAGATGACCTGTTAAAAATCATTCAAGCACAACAGAAACAGATTGATTCCCTGACCGGATATATGAAAGATAGCGAAAACAAACATCAAACTATGGAACGCCATATCACTCAGACACCTATAGAACGTTTTACCAACGCCAACGAGTCATCTACGGAGCGCCGTTCCAATCAGTATCCTATGGATCGCCGGGCCTTTAATCGATCTGTGTATTGTTACGGTTGTGGAAGACAGGGTCATATCCAGAAGAACTGCCGCGCTACAGCGTACAGGAACAACGGTTCGGAAAACAAGTAGCATCTATTGCTACGAGTCAACCAATAGATGATAGTGAAAAAGACTCATTCAAGTATAGAGCAATAGGACAGTGTCCGGTGATTAGTGTTAAAGTGTGTGATGTATATATTCCGTGTCTAGTTGATACAGGATCCATGGTATCTACAATTACTGAAAGTTTTTACAAGAAGTTCTTAGAGCCCCTTGGACAAACACTTAGTGAAAAATGTATGTTACAACTTAAAGCTGCTAATGGATTAATTATTCCATACATTGGATACGTTGAATTTGATGTGAAGTACTGTGGAAATGTATTAAAACAGCGTGGTTTTCTTATTGTCAAAGATGCAACTGATGAATTTACAAGAAAACGTAAAGAAGCTGTACCCGGCATTTTAGGAATGAACGTTCTGAACCTATGCAGGGATATTCTTTTAAACTCTGATGTTCCTATGGACGGGATTTTAAGTGAAGTGTTCGCAAAAACAACCGAGTGCGATAGAAAATCTATACATGGATTTGCTAGATTAAGTGGAACAGTTCCTATACGTATACCAGCCAATACCGTTGTAGTGCTTTGTTGTACTGGACCCAATATCGACGGTGATATAGTAGTGAATCCTTTGACCAACGGAGCGCATCTACACAGAAATTTCAAAACAGTATATACTTGTACCAATATTGTTGGAGGTCAAATGTGTGTTCGGGCAGCAAATGTGGGAGATGAGGACATATTCATCAAACCAAGAACGAGAATTGGGACCGTATCAAGATGTGAAATAGAAAGTGAAGATTCTAAAATTGAATTTCAAAGTGTAGGAAATGTAGAAGAAATTAGGATTCATGAGCTCCAGAGTGAAGAAGTAGTGGTTACGTCATCAGAACAGGAATTTGAAATACCGGCTGATATATATCATTTGGATTGCAGCATGGAGGAGAAAGAGTTAATTACGTCATTATTTCAGAAACATAAACATGTGTTTTCAAAGGACGATGATGACATTGGCTGTACAGATACCATCAAACATCAGATTCGCCTCGTTGACAGTAAACCTATCTCACAACAGTATCGTCGCATTCCACCATCCCAATTAGACGAAGTGAAGCAACACATTCGAAAATTATTGAAGAATAATGTGATACGTGAAAGCACAAGTCCATTTGCATCGCCAATTGTTTTAGTTAGAAAGAAGGATAACTCACTCCGACTGTGCGTAGATTACAGGAAGTTAAACGACAAAACAATTAAGGACAAGTTTCCGTTACCCAGAGTCGAAGAAACCTTTGACGTTCTTCATGGTTCCGTTATGTTTTCCACAATGGATCTTACCTCAGGATACAACCAGATAGCATTATCAGAAGAAGACAAGGAGAAAACCGCGTTTACGACTCCCTTTGGATTGTATGAATTCAACCGCATGCCATTTGGACTTACAAACGCACCGGCAACGTTCCAACGTCTTATGCAGCACTGTTTTAGAGAAGAAGTTTTCAACATCCTGTTAGTTTTCTTAGATGACATCATCGTATATTCCAAGACCCTTCAGGAACATATCAAGCGACTTGACAGAGTGTTTACTATTTTAAAACAGCATGGATTAAAGTTGAAAATGAAAAAGTGCACATTTTTCAAACCATCTGTGAAATATTTAGGCCATGTGGTGAGCAAAAACGGAATTAGTACAGATGATGAAAAGATTAAGTGTATTACCAATTGGAAAGTACCTGAAACAGTGAAAGAAGTGAAATCGTTTTTGGGATTTGCAGGATACTATCGTCGTTTCATTCGCCATTTTTCTCAAATTGCCGCACCTTTATTAGAAATATCTAAAAACAACATGAAACACCCCAAAACCAAATTTGGAAATAAGTGGTCTAAACAGTGTCAAGATTCCTTTGAAGAGCTAAAGAAAGTGTTGTCGACAGCCCCGTTACTCGGATATGCGGATTTTACCTTACCTTTTGTGGTGGAAACGGATGCAAGCGCACACGGACTTGGAGCCGTATTGTCGCAAAATCAAAACGGACGGGTGGTTGTGATCGCATACGCTAGCCGAAGTCTTCGACCAAATGAGCGGACGGCAAAGAATATGAGCAGTCTGAAGTTACAGTTATTGGCCCTGAAATGGAGTGTCACGGAAAAGTTTAGAGATTATCTTCTTGGAAATAAATTCACTGTGATAACAGATAATAATCCGTTAAAGTATCTTTCAACAGCGAAGCTCGGTGCTTACGAGCAGAAGTGGGCATCACAACTTGCGGAGTTCGACTTTGAAATCAAATACAGACCTGGAAAGCAGAATGTGAACGCTGATGTGTTATCTCGTCTACCTAGTGATATTCTTTGTGAGTGCATTCAGGGATCCATAATTCCTCCGGAAATTAAATCAGCACAAAACTCGATTATATTTATTGAATCTTCTGATGTTTCTTTTGTGAATACCTTTCCAACTTATTCTATGGAAGAATTAGCCGAAATGCAGTCAAAAGATAAATCGATTAGCGTGTGCAAGGTGTATGTAGAAACAAATACAGTTCCGAAAGCTAGTTTCGCAAGGAGGCAAAGTAAAAGTGTTCAGATTCTTATAAGACAGCTAAAGCACATTACAGTGAAAGATGGAGTATTGTACAGGGAGATCAAGGATCCAAAACTTGGAGAACTTACACAGATTCTATTGCCAGAGTGTTTAAAGGAATTCGTTTTACAGAGTCTTCATGATGAACTAGGACACCAAGGTATTGAAAGAACGTTCAACTCCATTCGAATGAGATGTTACTGGCCCAAAATGTTTGCGGAAATAAAGAATTATTGTAAACAGTGTAACCGTTGCGCAGTTTCGAAGATTCCTCCTCCAAAAGTGCATACCAACATGGGACATTTAACAGCATCTGAACCATTAGAATGTGTAGCAATAGACTTTTCCATGTTGGAGAAAGCCCAAGGACTGGAGAATGTGTTAGTGATCACGGATATATTCACTAAATGGACGATCGCTGTACCAACAAGAGATCAGACGGCGCAGACGGTGGCTAAAGTTTTAGTGAATGAACTGTTCTTCAAATTCGGTGTGTGTAAGCGTATCCATTCAGACCAAGGGAAATGTTTTGAAGCGGAAATAATAAAACAACTATGTAATCTCTACAAGGTGAAGAAGACGAGAACAACGCCTTACCATCCCCAAGGCAACGGCCAGTGCGAGCGTTTCAATAGGACCCTGCATGACTTACTACGATCGTTACCACCTGCTAGGAAAAGAAAGTGGCCGGAATATATAAGAGAACTTGTGTTTTCTTACAACGTAACACCTCACGCATCTACGTGATACTCACCTTATTTCCTCATGTTTGGAAGACATCCCAACTTACCTATTGATTTCATGCTTGGAAGAAATACTACTCAGTTCAACGATGTCAATATCGACCGGTGGATAGAACTGCATTCCGAAAAGTTGGCGTTTGCGTATAACAAGGCAAAAGTGGAAATCAACAGAAATGCAGACGACCGTAAGAGAAGACACGACACCGGGAGAAGCGAAGAAGAAATGGAAATCGGTGATAGAGTGTATGTCAGAAACAGGGGAGTCAAAGGTCGTGACAAGATCCAAGATAAATGGAAGCCGGAAGTTTACGTCATAACTGACAAACCGTTCCATTCAGTGTACACAGTTAAAGCGGAAAATGGTGATTCTTGGAAAAGAACTGTGAACAGACCCGAAATAAAACCGGTTATTTAGTAAAGCGTGTGTTTGTGAATCACAACAGTGTTCAATTGATGCCGGGTTCTTATTTATTCGATTGTATATTTCTATGTGTATTTATTTTGATACTAGTATTAAATTGTGTAATCTGAGGACAGATTAATAAAGTTCCGGGGGAGTATGTGATAGTAGAGTAATATGTCTATGTGTATTTATTCGTTTTGTATTTTCTATTTTTCGTTTTGTTCAATATAATCTTAAAATTATATCAGCCAAAGTTTTACTGCGCAAGTAAACTGAGTTCTTCCTATCTGTAATTTCATTGGTTCATAATATTAACCAATTATTTTGAAGCTAGGTGTATAAATAAGTTACCTATAATTCTAATTAAGTTAGAGCAGTATACAGTTTCAAGAAAATACCATCCGGTTGATATCTGTGGCATCTTATGGTATGTAAATTTCATATTAACTTATGTTTTACTTATCAGTGTAAATGTTTAGTCTCTGGTTTTATTTTAATTGCATTGTCAATACTAAAGTGTATTTTTGTAATTAAAGTTATGATACTTTGATTGTGTCTGTAAAGTTCAAAGGTTAGCTTTCTTTACAGTACGCACTGTAATTGATTTTTTATGAAACGTATAATGTATTTGTGGTAACTTATAGCTAATGTATTTTCTTTCATTTTGTCAGTTTTCTCATATTATGTATTATTTTGTAGGTCAATGCCTCTATATATTCAAAATAAAAAGTCATCAGATACACAGTACACCATCTTCATTTTGCTTGACTGCTCGGTTACACAGGAGTAAAATATTTCACAGTAGGTAAAAATTAAAAAAAAATTAAACGTTTTAAAAAAAAATAATTAGTTAAACATTTCCCATTTGCAAATGTTTTGATTTTCAACTTACCAACAAATCCACCTGAATCTGGTTAACCAGGCTCTTCTTCTTGTCCGGTACTGGCTAAAACACGATATAGTCTTATATTAGATATAGTGTAAGTCACTTTTATTGTAAAGGTCTTTATTAACAATTATCTTTACACTAAAATTACATTTTAATAAACACCGAGTGAAAACTTCAAATTAATAGACATGAGGAAATTGATAAATTAATACCTCTAGTAGACGAAGTTTTTTCTCCTCTTTCTGCTTTGTCATGTTAACAGATCGATTATTCTCCTTAAAGAGAATAAAAAGATTATCATGAATCCAATTCTACAAACAAAATTTATTATGATGGTGTTTTGTAAGCGTCTCGTCTATTGTACTAATATTTATACATACACCATTAATAAACCATTATTAAGTTATAACCAGAAAAAGCTTAAACTTATAATATCTTCCATACCTCAAAGTCTCTGGGAAATTCTTCGGAAGAACCGCCCTCGGGTTGCTGAAATTTTCTTTGCAAATGAAAGTAACATACATTACAAACCGACAAGAACATAATAAATCCTGTCATCCGCCTCCCCCTCCCGAAAGATTTCTGAAAGTTACAATGTAAAATAACCGAAATTATGCATAGGACCCCCCCCCCCCCCCCCCTTTGAAAACTTTCAATATCCCTCGGACCCCCCTTTCCGGAAAAATTTTCAGCGCATGAATTAAATCATAAAATAGAAGAAGCAAAAACTATTTCTATCGTTTTATTCACAAGGTTTCACGATGTGTATCAATGGGAATAAACATCAAGAATCAATTGTTAAAAAAATTTGAAAGTATATTGATTAAACAATTATTTTTTCTAACTCACCAACAGCTCTTTATGGATATTGGCCATTTTCAAGTGGTTGTGTTTGATGGTTTTCTGAAAATAAAATGAAAAGGAGTGATAAGGTGCTTTCAAAATACATTATTATTTTATAATAAGCTCTATACATACATGTTGTATATACATGAGTGTACTTCACAAGTAAACGAATCGCAAAGGAGAAAGGAAACAATAAGCAACCAATCAATTAATCGATTAATCAACTAATCAATTTATCAATAATTTAATCAATCAGTCAGTCATTTAAACGTACCATCCATTTAGCAACCATTTGAGAATTTCTGTTGACGGGAAGGATTCTTTTCTGTATCCAAGAAATGGTAGAATTAAGCACCACACGCAGGACAAGAAGATACACAGGACTTCGTGCATTTCTTATTTGACTGTGTTGTAAACAAAATTTACCAGCGACTCTGCTTGAATCTTCAGAATAACTCTTCGGCTTTTCTCTGTTACCGGCTGTTGAAATAAATTACACGTAAAATTAAATTCCTTGATATAATTAACAATATCATACGACGAAAGTTAAATTACAACATCATCCTCATTTCATAACGTTCATTACCAACATCGCATTAAATGATAAGAATATTACCTCTTGTTGTCTCTCCATCTTTTTCTCTGTATTGTACAAGTTATCAGCGAAAACTTCATTACGAAGGCCCTCCTTAAAATTGAGTAGCATATTTAATTAAACATATAAATTCTAACGTACGTTGTATATACAATAGTTTAGGACCGCAGAAAAAAAACGGTCGGTGACAATGTGGCAAGTATCTTATACAAGAAAGTATCAATTTTTTTTAAATAGTGAATTTTTACTCAAAAAGATTGTTTTAACAATCGAGAAAAAATATACATGTAGATAATTATGTTACTTAATGGAAAGAATACATGTATATCGTAGCAATTAGAATTAGCATACGAGATAGTTTACTGCTCCCAGCGTCAATTTTAACTGTGACAATTGATCCATTGTTTCCATCTGGGAAAAAAGAAGAAAACAAAATCTTAATAGATTAATCTTTGAAGCTTCATAAGGAAACACGTAAATATTTGCAAAAGAATATATCAATAACAATACAATCATTATTTACCGGAATAACTGATTGAAAATTTAAAACAATAAACATTCCCCTAAAATACATTGCTTATATATTAAGTATGCATAAACACCGGTATATATACAAGGTAGAATACAATTTACCTGTTGACGCAAATCGTCATCTCCAAAATACATTGCCATCTCCATGTTGAATATCTACAAGAGCAAGACAAGCTTAAAGGCTGATTTGTATAAATTTAACAAAATATCCTAAATTTTCAACAAACATTGCTACCATACCTTTCAATCGCGCCCTTCAATCTGCTTAGTTTCTCTGTTTGTAGCAACTATTGTTACGTCATCAGTTTTGTCACGTCAAATACGTCATGATGTTGCCTATTGTATATACCAAAAAAAATATACTGAGTCGATCATCATTCCAGAAAAAAAATTCCTATGTTTGATCGAAGACCTTTTTGTATTTCTGCAAAGGAGTTAATACTAAAAAAAAAAATGCAAACCAAATCAAGTTTAAACTACACTATATTTTGTCGTGTCATTAAAAGAAAAGTCACATTATTGGAACGCAATTTCAGGTTATCGCGTATATATAATACGTTAAACGCTTTATGGCATGTAACCAATACCCGGAAGCTTCGGGAAATCGCTACCTATGTTGAATCAAAGTATTGAGAGTACTAAATGCTGGACTACTTTGATAGGTGCCTCTTTTTGAACAAGAATGACAAATTATCTCTATTTTAAACGAATATAGCGATATGAACTGTTCAATGAAGCTAGCGTTTTACTGATTTTTGAGTTGAATTGAGTAATGAAACGGTATGGGTGGCGGAAAGGGTAAAAAAGACGTTAACGCTACACGAACAACTAAATTTTAAAAACATGTTAAAATACGAAATGGACCAGCTTCAAACAAAATCAACAGCCTCTTTTGCAAAATCAACAGGCAGCGATGCAAAACAAACGATTACCGATGCTAAACCAACTTGCATGCACTGAATTAACGCTAGATGGCGTGCAAAGAGGTTTCGGGAGAAATCGTACCTTGGAGAAAACGTAACCCACAGAATGAGGTCAGACTTAAACTCCAATAGAAGACGATTTGGCTGTTTCTTTTATCTAACGTACTGATGAATATTAACAATAGTGTAGATAATTCTACCTACTTCATACTTTTAACGATCAATTTATTAAATTGATAAAGGAAAAATGTAAATATAAACATTAAAATGCTTTCTTTGATGATTCATGCGGATTATGAAGGTTGCGATCATTGCAAAAAAAAAATAAATACATAACCCGCTATATAATACGGTTTGCGGTTTTTTCTGCAATGACGCCACCTTCATATCCCGCATGAATCACCAAAGAAAGCATTTTATTGATTACATGTATATAAACCCCAGGTTCGCGACTAAACAATACTGGTAAAAATGTCCTTACTTGACATGACTACACATTATAAATGGCATGGTATGCATCATCGTCTCAAGCCACGGTCCGTTGTCCTCATAGCTTTCTCCAGATGGGTAGATGATCGTACATATTTGCCGTGATTTGCGAAGATAGGTATGCATTGAATATGCTATTTTAAATAATTTAATAAAGGGACAAAATTCCCCCCAAATCATCACACCTTAACTTTCAGCAAATATGCATATCTGTACTTTTGTCTTTAGCAGCATTCTACATTCAGAAGTGCAAAAATTTGCAGAAAAATAATGGAACCGGGTTATCCCGGTAATATTTACATTTACACACATTTTCCAAATTCCGTATAAAGTTTTGGAAATTCTGTGCATCCAGCGGTTTAAGAGGACCGCGAACAAACTGTTCATAACTACACTCAATATATGGGAAAAAGTCTGAGTGCAAAAGAGCCGACATTGCCGGAAAAATAATGGAACCGTACTTTCCTGTTAATATGCACATCCACATAATATGTTTTCATTCTGTACAAGTTTTTGGAAATTCTGTGGAGCAATATAAGAGATTTGCGCTTACAAAAATCAGACTAGCGGATTGACTGACTGACGGTCAAAAACATTATATCCCCGCAACAAGTCGCGTGGGATATAATAAAGTATAGGAAGGTAAGTTATTAAAAAATTATTATTTTAAAAGAAACGGCATATCACACATTTCTAAGAGCAGTAAATGGCAAATGTTTAAAGATGTGTGCGCAGTTGATACACAGCAGCCCAAAATCGAGTCCGGTCTGTCGCATTGATCTAACATTTACTATATACCTTTGCTATTGGGCATTTTCACATAAATCAAATTGATATTCATGAAGGGATAAAGTAGGGATTTATACCACTTAAAGTTTTATTAAAACAAAACAACTAACGGGAGTCGAACGATGGAAAGGGGTGTAGTTTGGCGAGTTTTATGCCCTTAGTTTAAGTAACATCCGTTGGAAGTACCATAAAAATAGGGAGGAATTTGACCTGTGACGTAGAAGGTCATGAAAGCAATTGCAATAGGCGCTTCCGCCTAAAAAGTATGATATATGAACTCAAAATATAATTATTTATAAGATTAACTTTATGAGTAGTTGCAAAATTGTACATGGCACATTGGTTGATTTCACTGGACAAGGAAGAGTTATCCCCCACACTATGGGAGTGCTTTTTACTATTTTTTAACTCTTGGTTTACCTTAACAGTGACACAATCCAGAAAATGATTTAAAAATTGTCAAATACAGGGTAATTTTAACGTACAAGTAAAGTATGTATCCCAAGACCAGAATAATCTCCTTTTTGTGTTCTAATTCTGACTGTGTGCTTTCTAAATTTATAAATCACAGAAGAATTTTAAATGCCTATGTAAGTTTCTAATGCACTAAAGAGTTCTAAATAATTAAAACGATTGTTTGTATCACCTGTCCATAAGATAATCCTCAAATCGGTCTGTACTGGGCGAAATCAAGAAAATGTTGTTTATATATATATATGAAACAAAAGCAATAGATAGACATAAGAAAAATGTTTGGGATATCACTTTTCAGTAATATGCACTTTATAGTGCCAATCATAGACTTCTTTTCATCCAATTTCCTTTTACAATAAGATTTTGTTCTTTTTATCCAATAGCCTGTTGCGAGCTTCCCTTTCATGCAGATTTTCAATGATGTATCTATCACATGTTTAGAAGAAGATGCCCTTGATGACAATATTGCAAAAACTCAATGAGTTGATGTTGCGTTTCCAATTTATTAAAAACTTTTTTTTTTTTAAAGTCTTTGTTGTACATTTGATACCATTTCTAAAAACATGGATAAGAAATAACACAGTTTGGTTCCTTATATAAAACTTGCGTTCATTAGAATCCATATGAACCTAGTTTATCGACTGTGAAACTATGTTTAGCTCATTTTTGTGAATTTGGCGTGTCATAGATGTGAAGGGTTTAAGATGGAATGCTACACCAAAATTATATTTAATGGTTCGTTTAAGTATCATATCTGAAACATGATTTCGTTGTTCAAAGAAGGATATTTGTCCTTCATTATTTTATACGAATTCTTAGTGTTTTTATGAGAAGTGGAAAATCTGTTTTGGCTGCAAGTATCACACTGTAGAGTTTAAAAATTGGTGTGAATAAATGCATGATATTATTATCTAATAAATTAAGTCCAGTAATATCAATAAGACGTTTTATTTTTTTAATAAAAAATATTTATGAAAATAAAAAACATCTTTTGTTCATATTTTTCTAACCTATGTATAAAATCTTTTATAGAGGAGACTTGTCTTATAGAGAAGAAATATAAGACAATCATATTTTACAAAAGAAATTGAATCAACAAGGCGAAAGTTTAGAATAGTTGCTAATTTTCAAAATTGACCGATCCCGATTAAAAACAAATCATAAAAAATAATTGAGAGCAAATATCCTTCTTTGAACAACGAAATCATGTTTCAGATCAAAATACCATCGATTGGGATTTTTCTTTTTTGGGATTGTTATACAAAGGATCATGGGACAAAACATAGCCATTTAATAAAATTGCAATGAACAGACTTTAAGATTTGTGTTCTGTCAATTTATGGGACAACCCTCGTATATCGGATTTAACGAGGCCGATTTGTGTTTTTCCGTAAAAACTAGAATAGCAATACTATTTTTTAACCAATGTCATAAGTAACTCTAGTTTATTTGCGAAATTCCAAGAAAAATTACCATCTTTTTTTTTTTAGGGGCCATCTCAAAATACATGTACATTTATTATAGGAATATATAGGAAATTGTCATTTTCCGCACTTCAAAGCAGATTTAAAAATACTACAATAACCATTTTCCTTAAATTGTGATATGTGATTAGTAATATCATTTTCTACCTTTTATGTAAAAACACTAAATTCTACTGTCTGTTTTAGTGGGGGTCATCTCAAAATATCAAAATGCACTAAATTTTGCTATAGCTTATATTTTATTCATCAATCAAGGGCCCTCAGCGGTCATATACACTAAAAAAAATCATGATTATAACAAATAATGAATGAAATAATAGCCTAGAATTGTCACATTACAAACAACCATATGCAAAATGATTCATCAATACAATATGTGTAAGATATACACACTTAACCTTGCGAAATAATGCATGATAATGCAGCTATATAGAAACAAGGTGGCCTGAAAACAGAGAGTACCAAAGGACGGTGCCTGTACAGTCTATCAGACTGGTATACTTGTACTCAAAGTGTTCAAGCCAGTATGCTTATACATAACATAACATAACACCCCCCTCTAAAAATAAATACATTGTACATTACATATATCTATGAACATAAAAATTATACTCCATTTTTAATTATCATTTCACTGAGTTGTACAAGTAAATGTATATCTTCATTCGTCATAAGCCAGTGTAATTTTTGGTCATTGTCCATGTTTTAATATTTTTTAAAAGAGTCATAAGCTAGATTGTACAGAGTATCTTTTAATGCTTTATTATGATGACATGAGAATAAAAGAAGTGTTTTCATCATCAACTGATTTGACATTACATGTACATCTATTACAGTATCTTTCTTGTCGAGGAATGCTTTGATAACGTCCTCTATCGTCCGCTATGAGCGGAAATGCGAAAACGTGTTAAACTTCTCATCTGCTCAAATGTTTTAAGTAATCTTAGGTAGTTCTCTTGGCCACAATTTTGCTTAAAAGTGCTGTAGCAACTTAGTTTTTTGTCAGCTTGTACAATGAGTTGAGAATTCCATTCTGTAATATAGTATTTAGATAGACAGTAAATTTTTAATACCATCAATGCTGTTAGTTAAAAATTGAATTGATCCATACCAGGAGGGAATATTCTGTACGAACAACTGTTTGAATTCAAAAGAAGCATTATATAAAAGTGGAAAGGATTGACAGTGATTCTCAAGTCTGTACCAATAACTTAAGATAGATATTATGATATCAAAATGTAAGAGAAATCTTCCCAGTTCAGATAGAACAGCAAAGTTTGTTGTTGCAGATTTATGCACACCCAGTATTGATTTGAAAAACTTAAAATGCAATTTATCACATAGTCTATTGTAATAAATTTTGTCAGTTGTACAACCAGGCATATGAATTTTTTTTCAAATGGATTCAGAGAAATGAAATCCTTTTTGAGTTGAAAAAAGATTTTAAGGCTTTTTGATAAAGCTGCTTTTGAACAAAGGAGAGTGAGCCTGAGGAACAAAATATTGAGACACCAATCATTGCAATATTTTTGCAAGATATTGAAGTTTTGTTGCAAACCATCTGGCGATGAAGTAAATAAAATTATATCGTCAGCATACATCACGCAATTGATTTGGTTTGAGTTTAAAAACACCGGATCAGCAGATGAGTGTAGATATTTAGGGAGATCATTGATAATTTTTTTTAATAGATTGGGACTAAGATTGTCGCCTTGTTTTACACCAATTTTCATTGGGAAAAACTGTGATTTTATGTTCTAGTCTAACACAAGATTTGCTCGATGAATACATACTTTTGATAGTTTTATAAAGGTTTGTTCCTTTACCAATTCTGATGAGTTTAATTCCCGTATGAACGACTGTATCGAAAGCTTTTTGAAAATCAACAAAACAGGCATACATTCTACCATCCCTAGTTCTACAATACTTATCAATAATTGTCTTAAGAATATACATATGATCTGATTTCTCGCTTTTCGGGTAAATCCAATCTGACAATCACCAATAATGTGATACTTTTCCAAAAATATATCGAATATTTTATTAAAGAGCTTCCCAATTGCAATTGTAACAGTAATGTCTCTACAGTTATTTGGGTCAGAAATATCATTACTTTTGTGAATAGGTATAGTGTATCCTGAAGACCAAAGTTTGGGATAATGTCCAAAAGTAGGACAGCCATTGAATAACTTATGTAAAGATGGTAATAAAACAGTTTGACCACATTTAATCATGTAGTTAGAGATATTGTCTAAACCAGGAGCTTTCCCGCTCTTTAATTTTGAAATAGCATTTGATATTTCAGCTATTGATATGTGACTATCAAGTTCATAGAAACATTTTTCTTTTTCCAGTTCTGTAAGAGTATTTTCTAGTTGTATTAAGCGATGGGTAAATTTGGGTTTTGGTTCATTTAAATTTTGGAAGTGGAAGATCCAAGTTGGTGGGTCAACTGCTTCTGAGACGTTATCTATTTCAATGCCTCAGAGCTTGTCTAATAGTTTCCGATAAGATTTACGATTTTCTTCATGTAGGGTTTCCAACTTTTTAAAGAATAAATTGTTTGTACAGACGACATTTGTATTTTCTTGACTTTGTATATTCTCTGTATAGTTTATAAAAGTGATTTTTAACAAAGGGGTCTTTAGGATATTTTTAGCACGTGTATATCTTTCAATAGTTAAGTAAATTTCTCCTCATAGAATTCAAATCAGAATCAAACCCTTTTGGACATTTTTTCTTTGTCTTGTTGTGAGTAATATTGCATTTTTTCAGAGATTTGTCAGCTGTAAGAATAATAATATTTGATAGCTCAGCTGTGGAATTATCAATTGACTCATAAGAATGAGGATTATCCTCTTTTGTAAGATTTTGTAATCTTTTCTGAATGTCCTCAGAGTAAATTTGGAGTATTACAAATGCAGATTGGTACAATGGGTTCATTCAAAATTGAGAAAAATAACCCGGAGGATAGCATTATTTTGTGTATAAAATTTCAAAGGCGTACGATTTTTACTTTTTCTTATATGTTATTTCTTAAAACGTACTCCTACAAAGCTTCATTTCATCATAACGTCACAAGAGCACAATGGTAACGCTCACCTACCGAACAACGAAAAATCGTATAAAAAATAAATTTTTCCATAATAAAACATAACTTTATATATCAATAGCTGTATTTTGTTTATCGTTTTCAATATAATAAATTGTATCCAAAAAAATCATAAAAGGTATAAATAAACTGTATTTTACAAGAATGTGCAATTGATTGGGATGTTGCAATTCTGCATAACCAGGGTTTGCCTAGTGCATGGCACTTACAAGTATAAGATTTCATTTCGTTTAAAAAACGCTGATATGGTGTCAAAGGGTATTTAAGCTTAAATCCTTTAGAACTTTGTTTCTTTTAGGAATTTTAAATACAACTATCTTTATCCGTAAAACTATATGGACATATCCACGTCAAGCTTGTTAAAAAGAACGTCATTTAGTTTACGTCTATGTAAACTAGACGTACTTAGATGTAAAACTCGACAATTCGAATTTCAAGAAATATTGACAGAAATACAAAAGATAGTTAAGATAGCTGAATGACAATATTGAAAATTGCGATCCGACCAACTGCTGTAGAATCTTCATTGTTCGTGGGGAACGAATGTTCGTGGCTTTCGTGGGTAACCCTTGCCCACGAATTTACATACCCACGAACCTATACACAATCATTTGTTTAATATTTATCAAATTTATCCCGATTACAGTTACCAACGAAATTACGTCCCCACGAACAAGTAAAATTTTGGCTACCCACGAACATTGACCCCTTCGAATGAAAATGATTCCACGGTGATTAAAAACTCATAGTACATGTACTTATCCAAAGTTTATTTTCATAACAAGCAGTGATTGTTTGCCATGCTTTAATGTCTTTTATTTTAGTAATTGGCCTTCAACAACAACAATCAAGTTTCAAGTAGATTATATAAATTATATTTTTTTTCTTTAGTCAATGTTGATTTATGTCATGCCTACATATCTACATTACAATCATAATACTAATCGATACCGTTTGTCCGATTATTGATTTGGATCTTGTCTCGTTTAGACCTTGTCATTTAACGAATTAACAAATGAAGTAGTTACCCTTAAAGGGGCATGGTCACGATTTTGGTCAAATTCTATCTTTATTATTTTCAAAGCTTTAGGAATGCATTTACAATGATCGAATGAAATTTGAGAGTCAGCCGTTCAGTCATAAGCAAGATACAGGGCTCACAATTCTTTTTCATGTAAACAAGGCTCGTGCCCTGTTTTTGTTTACATAGGTTCTATATACCAGTAAAAAATCTTTTTCAAGCTGATTTGTCTATAATCTTATTCATTTTAAGCATAAATTAACAGTTTCTAACGTTTTACACATTCATTTTAAGTCTAAAACTGGAATTTTCACTTCAACATTAAAATGTAAACATTAAAATCGGAAAAATAATTTTTTACAAAAATCGTGACCGTGCCCCTTTAAAAGAACAAAATGTTTTTCACACCCATGGAAACTCAACCAATTTACAATATCATCCTAGCCCCAAGCACTCTCTGCTATCCAAACTGTGTCAAAATGGATCTGATATCACTAATGGAGCTTGTTTAATATGGTAATTTACTATATTCAATATTGCGAGATCTTTGAAAACTTTTTTAGATCTTAAAACGTAGTCCCTGATATCATCCTCCCCATATCGTCATTTATAACGTCAAGTAGAACCATTTTAACAAGAGCTCGGACTTTGGGTAGTTGTGTCAAACAGTAATGTGACGTAAACCTGTATATTTCATTGCTGACCACTCAGCCATGGCTCTGTGAAATCAACAAGATTTGTCTGGCTTTTGAGCTAAGACTACGCAATCGGTATATATTTCGCTTGAAACCAGCGTCATTTTAACTTGTTTTGACGCAAGAAATAGATAGTTACGTCCTACTGAAAGTCCAAGGCCTTGTTAAAATGGTTCTATCTCGCAACAAAACTCGATGCAATGTTTTGTGGAAACCTTTTTTTTTTTTTATCTTCATTTCTCTGTGTTGCTGGTTTTTTTTTTTTTTTTTGTTTATGTTGGTTTTCTGCTTTAACGTCTAATTAATAGTCAAATTAACATCCATCTTCAGAT
The DNA here is from genome assembly GCA_033439105.1 of Magallana nippona. Taxonomy (NCBI): domain Eukaryota; kingdom Metazoa; phylum Mollusca; class Bivalvia; order Ostreida; family Ostreidae; genus Magallana; species Magallana nippona. The sequence goes on along the minus strand of CM065922.1, from coordinate 31,818,903 downwards.
GAGTACTCTGTACAGGTATAGCATTCGTTTCACAAAAGATTAGTCAGCGAACTAATTAAAAATGGTGATACACCTTTATGTTATTATTTGGTGAAATGGTTAATATTGCTTTATCATAATTTGATATCCAGGATTGAACTAAAAGAGATTCATGGGAATGTAATTTCGTGGATGCGTTGATTTTCAGTTTCCGAGGAGGGGGGGGGGGGGGGGGGGCTACCCACGAGTACCACGAAAATTGAGCTTTCATGAATTCTAATGATTCCACAGCAATAGAATTTCCCCGATTATAACTTCACAGTCACAAGCAGAAAAAATATAACACCTATAATGATTATAACAGACACGTTGCTAATGAAACATATCTTGTCCAAACGGGAGGAAAGTTTCTTCCATGTGATGGGCAATGGCTCTGGTTTCTTTTGGTCATTAAATTCTTCCACTTTTTCTAAGTCGATGTGTGACGAAGATGTTTTGACAGTTCCGGACCTTTTCTTAAAGGTCGCACAAGTAAGGATATTATACATTTTTGTGAAAATTGGAGAAACTTCTTTTTCTTCTTTATGGTGCAGGCGTAAGATAAATATCGTCTCCACACATATTAACGCAGACATAAGTAAATACACGGTCAACACAAACCCAATCACCGGCATAGGTTTAGAAACTTGCGGAAGACCTTCTGATACAAGAGTAAGAAAGACCGCCAAAGCTAAGAGACACGTGATGGAGTAGCCCACGCGTTCACCGCTGTCTGATGGCAAAATGAATACCAACGTGTTTAAAAGTAACATTGTGAACACAGGGATCAGAAGATTGGTAACGAAAAACAAAGCCCGCCTCTTCAGTTTCATACTAAACACAACAACAGAAAAGGTCGAAAGAGTTTCAGTTCTGGTCTCTGTCGACACTAGCTCCCAAGCTCCATTTTCACTGTAATATTTTAGGTCGACATTAGGTTGATCGGAATACATTATGACTTCCTGTATAGAGTAATCCCAAGCCATGATTTTCATGTCACAGGTTTGCTCATCGAAAGGAAAATATCTGGTGTCAAAATCACAAGTTGTTTGATACCGATCAGCAATCATCCAATAGGCGGACCCATCTTCGTAATATTTAATTCTAGATTGCTTTAGGCCGAGAAGACCCACGTTGGTTGACATGGGGTTAAGGAAAGTCATTGAAGGTTTCCACACCACAGATTCATCAATGTTTAGCGTTAAAGTGTTCCCGTATGAGGATGGGGTCCAACGGATCTTCTCGTCTTTCCAAGCGATGTTAAAACTTCCGACAGTGATCATCTCGCTGGTAACTTCGTCCAAGTTGGCGATGGTGATCAGAGTGAATGATATCGTGACATTCATGGCAGTGCTCTGGTCCTGTACTGGTCTGCCATCTTTGTTGTATCCTGTCAAGATGGTGTTGTAGAGGTTGTCGTAGTCCGTCATCGTCCCGCCAAAAGACAGCCCCGGTAACAGGATCAAAGAAATGACGATACCTAGCACTACCATCATTGTTATTTTTTTTCCTTAATGAAATCTGTCAACTTTTTTTCAATATAATTCTTCTCCCTGCTCACAACTTTTACCAAATGAATCTGAAAACCTTAAAAATCTCCCTCTTTACCAAAGGTAGTCTGCTTTCATAACTGTTCTTAAATGGACTGATCAGAATAACTGATAGGTATTGAATTGTTAAATATCTCTTCGCTATTTACACATGGAATTGTTCAAAAAAAAGATTGGTTGTATTACAACTCTATTCTAACTAATCTGTTGTTAGACATTTCATATGTTTAAAAGTAAGAGATCTTTAATGCGTTAATACAACAAGAAATTACACCTGATCAGTACGACTTGCATAGACATTGCCAGCAAATCATGATTGAAAGGGATCAGGGGTGCATGGGAACAAGACAAGAAACAATCCAAGAAATGAAATGTTTCTATAGCTATTCCGCTGTGCAAAAAAAATAACATAAAAGAAGTTAAAAGAATGGGGCAACGCAAAATTAAGAGGTCAGGTTTTTCAGGGAAAAGAGGAAACAAAACCAAAGAAAGACGTAAAAGAAATTTTAAAGAATGTTGCAATGCAAAATACAGATTAAGAGTGTTACGTAAAAGAAGAAACAAATTCAGAGAAAGACAAACTTCAATGACATAACCAACAAATCGAGTTGTATAACATTATATTTACATTTTCCAGTGGCTTTGTCTGTGATAACAATACGAATCGATTTTGTACTATACAGTCCAATAATTTCAAATGACGTATTGTTGGGGCGCAAGCAGGGTTTGCATAATTAATACTCTTATATTTAATCGTACGATTGCTGATATATATATATAAATATAAGTAATAAGGAATCATTTTTTGAATATTATGAGGTGATCAGTTCGGTCGTGGCGTGATCAAATCTATCATAAAGCCCGTCGGGCTTTATTATCACCTCATAATACTCAAAAAACGATTCTTTATTTCTTAAATATTCCACTGGATTCCATCAGTGTGATTATCTAACACCACGCAAAGTTCCATGATTCACCACAGGGTGAAATTGAACTTTACCATGAACACAATTAATATGCTGGTACACATAATTAGAGAGCGTGCCGAAGTTATTCTCCAGAAACCGTACACTGGCAAATACACACTAACTGGTTTTAATAATAAGAATTTTTAAAAAAAATTTCTAATTGAAAGAAATTGCCATTGACAAATGCTGACGACCTTTCAATTTTTTCTCAAGCCAATGACAATGCAAAAAAAAACCCCAAAAGAGTTTAAAAGGAACCATTTCGAAATAAATATCTTTTATTCCTAGTGCCAAGATTTGGTGTCAAATTTAGCTAAATGTAACATGTGTATAGTAAACTTACTTATAAAATCGATTAATTCTCATACTATCGAACTCAAAATAAATATTTTAGGGTAAATGACCCTTGCTTATTGCTTTATACCAATGACCGGATGTTAAACGCTATACAGGAGTAAATATCCGTTATTATAATTACACAAGAACATCCATGTAAAGATAAGACGGCTCAAAGTCTCAGAACACTGCAAACAGACCACTGTCGGCATTCCGAACATGCGCGGATCTAGAGGGATATTTTAGAATCCTTAAATTTACTAAGTAAAACGACCGAAAATGTGCGTCTGACCCCCCCCCCCTCCCTCCATGGCAAACCTAAATATTTCTCGAACCCCACACCCTGAAACAAACATCTCTCTCATACACTGTTCCTGGAAATATTTCAGAGACTCGTGATGATTAAATCAGATTATTGTTAAACTTTATTAAATATGGACGCTGGTCCTTTGGGTCTTGGGTATTGGGGATAGGAGAGGAGTATACAAACTCTCGAAGCAGTCGATCGTTAGATTTAATTCAGAATACCAAGAGACAGACATATTGCCAATTAGTTTTGTGCAACAAACATTAAATATCTGAAATGGCTGTATTATATTGTTATCATTCGTTTTGTTTTTGTATCAAGATGTCAATGGCAGAATATGTAATAAAAGGATCTTTGTACGACGTTCTCACCTTAAATTTTCCTATCCACAAAATTAAATAACTGCCATCGCCCTGTAAATAAGTTTGTTTTATCTACATTATCTAATTTTTCAAACTCAATATTAACCTTGTGTACTGGTTTTGCCATTTCTCTCCTTTCATCTGGCCTGCGAACGATTCGCAACCCTCGCTTTGCGTCAATGTATAAATGTACAAATAAATACCTATCCTCTTAACAAGATTTTAAATCTTATATAAGTACCATTATTTAAGCTGTAACGCTTTTATCTCCGTAGAAAATAAACCCGTTTTAAATTTGTTTACATAATAGATGATAGTATGATGATAGAAATGGTAGGGGATATTTCCTCTCATGCAATAATGTACATGTATTGACAAAAGTTCAACCGGTGACGCACAATCTGAGACACGGTAAACTCCTTAAATTTCTGTGGGATAAATGTGTATAAAAACATACTTCTTTCTCTGTCAGGATATTCAGAATACTAAATAACTCGATGTTTGTATGAAATTTTAAGTTTTTTTTTTAATTCACAACATCATATCCATGTTATCATTATGAATCATTTCCGAGTTTTATTTTCATGTCAATCCTTCCATTGAAATCTGTTTTTGTGTAGAAGCCTTCTGTTAACTTTGACATGAGTTTCGCCAGCACTCCTTTGTGTGTCGTGCTGTAGGCCTTTCGGTTGGCATGGAAACATAGTGACGCCGTTCTGTCACAGTCACACAGCGCCCTCTCACAGGGGCGTTCGTCACCTACAATAAAATGATTAGACTTTTACATAATCCATGATGACAGAGAGTGATGGTAAAATATTTACATTTTCCAGTGTCTCTGTCCGTGATAACACTACGAATCGATTTTGTAACGTATAGGCCAATTCAGTTCATCAATGCCGCGGTTGGGGCGCAAGACGGGGTTTGGATATTTATACAAAAAGATGCAAACCCCGTCATAATATTTAATTGAACAATATGTAAAAATTATATAAATTTGATCAAAAACAAAAAGGTCGGGCGTGATCAAATCTATCATAATGCCCTTTGGGCTGTATTAGATTTGTTCACCCCCGACCGTATTTGATCACCTCATAATACTCAAAGAATGATAATTCCGTATTCCTTACATAATTCCGCTACGTGTAATGGGGCTTGTCTAATATTAGTTACATTTTTACCTTTTTAACTTGTATGTAAGTATTTAAATTTTCCCACGCCACTTAATGCGCGGTGATTTACACGATAAACTTATCATTTGGATAGGATTACCTCAATGTGTGCACCGATTTACTCATTCGTGTATATTAATGAACATCAATGCACATGCTGATAAAATCAAAACCTAGATCTGTTAATTGCATTCTGTAATTTGTAGAAAATATATGTAAAACATGGAAAATCAAAACTTTGTGTATTCTTGGTAAAAGTATACATGTATCAGCTCTTGTTTTCATTAAGATTTTGATTTAGTTACATGTATGATCCTTTTGAACACGCTAGGCAGTGCGTGAACGGTTTGATTCAAATTTTCCATCACTGGTTTGAAAAGTTCAACTCCTCCCAGGAGTAAATTTTGTACTTTGATTACTTTATACATGTAGCAAGTAGCGGTTCTAAAATATTCATAAAATACACAAGATTTGAGAAAGGAGATTTTAGTATCTAACACATGCATGTAAGCTATATCTGTCAATTTTAAAAGTATTTGATATTAATATGACATTAATATATATTACGATTGTATACTCACGACACTCTATTTCCCCTTGGCTGATTTTGAAGTTGTATTTGATGGTGTAAACACTTCCACATTCTGGGTTCTTAATGATGACGTCATAGCAATTATCATGATGAAAACAGCATCTGAAAAAATTATAAAGATTGCGAGACGATATTGAAAAAAAATAACCATAATGATTACAATTTTTATTATTGAGTATCGGTTTTATGGTTATCAAGACAATACAATTAGTTAAATTGGGTATTGGTTCATGTTTTATCAATCTCATTAGAAGAGACTCTAATATATCAGTCATTGTCTATCATCACCGTCATTCTAGAATTTGAATTGATATATGGGTTGCTCATGCTATCAAATCTTTCATTAACCCTTTCGAGATTATCGGTTTGATTACGAGACCAACGCGCAGTTATATCCCTATAAAATTAAAGTCAAAGAATGATTCCTTTAGATCCTTAATTTTACATATATATATAATATACATCTATAGATATCTATGGAACGGATTCTCAGTGGGTGTTTTTTTTTCTATAATTCTGTCCCCGTTTTCCACAGTTTTTTATAATCGGTAGTGACCAATACCATTACATACTGATCAATGGCGTCTACCACACTTCCGTTTCCGCCGAGACCGCACCAATTCCCATAGTCGCTGAAATCAAAGGGGTCCCGGCCAGTGGTCGAGTAGATCATATGACTGAACTGGGTCAAATCTCGCTTCCGTCTCCCGGCATCTAAATATTTATTCAAAAAATAGTCAATCTTTTCATTCATTCCTAAAATTCAAAAATTAAACAAGTACTTAACAACTTTTTTTTTGCAAAAGTACATGAACAATAGCAGCAAATGCAACTAATTGGCGTGGTGCTTTTGAAATAATCATACTGATGCAAGTACCTTGTTTATTAGCTGATACTAATTTAACAATTGTCTTGTCAACATATTGTTATATCATCAAAATTCAAACTGACTTTTAAATTACATTCTCATTGGCAGATAATCTTCGATAATGATAGCTGATATATAGGCTCTGGATGACGAAAAACTGCAGCATTCACACCTACATGTGTGATAAGACGAAACCAACAAGGACCTCGGATTTGTTTTCTCATTCAATTAACTATTATAACTACGTACGGACATACATCCCGGTTTAGTATCAAGAGTATTTCTCTGATGTACTTTTCTTAATTGTGCCTAATGAAAATGTTAAACACTCAGGAAATTGCTTTGTCGTGGGACTTTTGATATAAATGCATACAGAATAAAGCAAGCATTTTATTTCAAAATTATAGACCGTCAAGTTTTGAAAATGAAAAAAAAAGAACACGTCACCGGTTGTCAACTCTTTGAGAACTCTGTGAGGTACTTGATTAAGGTAACTGAATAAACAGGGTTTTCTTTTCACAAGCAATTGAATGACTCCCTTTAAAAATGTTTTTTTCCTGCCGACTTTGATTGGGTGTGCAGATTGGGGTGGTACGGGACACCTCCATAGTATGACGTACTTCATATCGAAATAATCAATAAAAATTAAGTATAATTTCAAAAAAAAATTCTTTCCAAAATTGTTACGTAACAATGAAGCGCAATGGATTTGAGCGTTACTTACGAATCTCACGAGTCGAATCCCGGTGGGGCTTTTATAATTCTACCAAGTTCCAAACAATTTAAGAACATATTTTTTGGTCAAATATTGTAAAATTTGAAATTTCTAAAAAGATGAAAGTATTTTAATTATAACGTACTTTTATCCACATCCACGACAGGTGTCCCATACGACTTTAAAAGAAAGGAGCTGGGTACTAGTAATAAAGATCACCTACCTGTACTGCATACGGCTAAGGCCACAAGGACGAGGAAAATCCCCCGGTTCATTTCACATTCTCTGCATTAAACAAATGAAATTAAGATTCCAGATACTGAAACCAACTACATGCAGTAAAGAAATTAATTGTGCAGTGTGTTTTTTGATATATTTAATTAACATATGTTGTGGTTCATAATATGATGGATGTGAAATATAATTAAATTTATTAAATTTCAGCTAAAATTAAAATTTAACTTTTGGCTGTACATGCACATTTATGCACAGCATGTTTTCTTGAATCTGCGTAAAGCCCGGCTTTGGCTGCACCATAAATTATTAGACTAAAAATGTCAAAGATATGTCAAAGTTGCACCCACATATTTATGAATTTAAGAAATTAAGAAGAAGGAAAAGACAAGCATAATTATATTAACTTATACACCGTACATGGATATTGCAGAACTTTTATTTCTTTGAAACTGTATATAGTTAACGGAAAAGAACTACAGTAGATAATGTTCACTGTCAGCTAGGGTTCCCTTTTTTATTCATAAAGAGTATTTAAAAGATCATATTCCGGTTAAGTGGCGAAATATTCCTTTAAATGTTTACTTTAGTAATCTTATTATAGGCCTATAGATTAAAAACAGGAGAAAAGGGTTTTAGAAAATTCAATCACGTCATGTGTCTTTTACTAATTTTCAATCAGCGGTTTAAAATCAATTGACAATTATTGACTTGCTAAAATTTCAAACATCAGATTGAAAATGAAAAAAAACCAACATAGCAAACCAAGAGGCTATGAGCTTTAATGGTTAGATATAAAATATGTGTACCTTTATAACGTCACGTGGTAAGCTTTCCGATGAAAACAAACAACATTTAATTGAATCATCTTGGTATTCCTTTCTTATCTTTTAGTGAATATTCCTATGTAATACATTACCTAACATACTTCTTCTATTATATATGTTGATAGGGAAAAAAAGAACTTCTTGCAAAATTTAAGTTCTTGTAAAATTTGTTAAAAAAAACCAAATACAGAAAAGATTTACCTGTGTGATGTACCCTTCTACTACTTAACATATATGACGCTAGACCATCACCGAGGTACATCTACCTTGCCTATATCAATTATGAATACACATGCATGTAATACACAGCCTCGGGGTGTATATGTTGATCGTAACGGTGTACGTAACGTGTGCGGTAGGGGGCGGAAGTTTCCGACAAAATTCATGTCCGAAATATGTTCGGCGACATCCTACTTCATTTCCTTGGATAATGGATAAATGTAAACAAAATGCCAGCTACTATTACAGTGTACAACGAGAGAGAGAGAGAGAGAGAGAGAGAGAGAGAGAGAGAGAGAGAGAGAGAGAGAGAGAGAGAGAAATTGTACCAAGGTTTTTTTTTTTACAAAATCAGTTTTGTTATTATATAATTTATTATATTCAGTAGCTATGAATAAAAATATACAAAATATAACAAGTACATAATCTGTAGTAATAAATAGAAATATGCAAAATATAACGACTAATACAGAATACACCATTTGCATAGCTGATTTGCAAGGACGAACGAAAAAACAAAGTTAAGACATGAACAGAAGCTCCTATGTTTCCAGTCCCATGATCGACTCGAAATTAACATATAAGTAAATCTTTACGCTTTTTTTCTGGAATAAATCGTTTTAAAAGTTTAAAACTGTCGTCTTGCTCTTTTATTCCAACAAAATTAAAATAAAACAAAATTTCCCCCATCTACTTATTTTGGCAATCAATTTATTACCGACTGTTCCTGGTGAGATCTGAATACATGTATAACAATACAACAAATAAAAACGTTTGCTGAAATTTAATACGTTTTTCCTCCGCAAAATAGTGCAAAAAAAAAAAAATAATAAAATCGACAAAAAGAAAAAAAATATAATCAGTGTCAACATTAAGAGGAAATGTTATAAGACCATAGTAATTTTCCCCATTCATTTGCATGATGATTTTAACAGTTGTTAAAACGAATTGAATGAAGCACCTGCTTTTCTTTCAAGCAAAAAATAATGTAACGTACTTATTGTTTGAGGTAGTGACAAAATGTCTCTTCAGAAAAAGAACACATTGTGGGGTCTTACTGAGTAGTGTGAAATTCTAACTGCTAACAAAAAAAAATTTAAAAATAGACAAATGCCACGTTTATCTCCTAAGAAATAATCTAACATGCAAACAATATCATTAAATACTGACCACCAAATTAAAAATTCTTGCGAGAAAATTACGCTACGTTTATGAATACCTCGTCATCACTAAAATTTGTTGCAGTGTTCAGAAGCACTACTTTATCAAACTAACATGCTATCAAAAATTAAATTATCATAGATTGTTAGATTAATTGCTGAATGATTAGATATCATTCAATTCGTTGGAAAATACCCGCCACCCAAATACAGAATGATCAATCGAAAGCGTACAACGTGCATTGCATTTAGTGAAGCAAAAAAGTGTCAAGGAAATAATTTGACCCCTTGGAATGTCCTTGACCTTCTCCTAAGCTTACCAGCATTTAAGATAAATTATGTTTGTTGGTATTAAAACATTATCATTCAGTTATGCTGCCTGCATACGCAGATCCAGAAATTTTTTCCAGGGGGGGGGGGGGGGGTGGTGTCCGACGGTTATTTGAGTTTGCCGGGGGGGGGGGGGGGTCTGAGGCATATTTTTGGTAATTTTATAAAGTAAATGATTTTATGATTTTGCAGGGGGGGGGGGGGGGCTGAACCCACCCCCCTTCTAGATCCACGCATGGCTTGTTGTCAAAAATACAGAGAGAAACACAGATACTAATCAGGTCAATTTTTGACCTTAAAATAATAAATCAAATTCTTCGTTTATACAGACATAACTGACTTAAAACAAATGTAATACAAAACTATATATAAGTATAGAATAATATATGGGTACAATGCTCTTTTCAAATAATGCCTCTTTAAATAAAACATGCATTTCCTAATTCTTTTGACACAATGCAAAATAAGAAGTGGGGTACATTTTTTTTTCTTAACAATTCTTCAAGGCAAATAAATAGTAATAAAAAATATATATACACTAATATTTATATAAGCACTAGTGGCAGCAAATAAATATGTATTTCTCTATTGAAGTAACTGAAAGCTCTATTGTATAACATGAATTAATATTCTTAAAGTGTATCCAAAGATAGATTGTTTAACAGCACATCGTTCTCTTCCTCAGGATCGACTTCTTGACATGGGTCTAAACCGTGTTTCTTTTGTATCATTTTTTCTGTTCTTATCTGAAAAAGAACAACAATTCAATAAAAAAAAAAACCTCAAATTAGGAGACTTAATCAACAGCAAAATCTATGAAATTGTCAGTAATAAAATTTTCCTTTTTGCAAAGTTAGTTAATGATAAAGAGATTGGTGTTTTGAAAAAAAACAACCCAAACCCCTATTCAGTAAATCTATCTACATGTATTTAAGTTTCATTTTACTTTAAGCATTTTGTTAAAGTAGAAAACATTTTGGGCCCCTAATTAAGTACAGAGCCCTACATTTATAAAAGTCTCTGACAAAATTAAAGTTTGCCAATTATTTCTTTAAAACAAGCGGAAGACAATAAGAGTATACATTTGCTGAAATTGGGACAGCTGTTATTTTAGAGAAAACAAATTAAAGTATTTTATATTTTTTTTATCTGATTTAGCAATAGTACATTGATTCATGTAAATGGATTACTCATTTTTTTTCTTCAATTTTTGTTCTTCCATTGCAGATTCTGAATCCTTCAGAGACAAATTTATATACATGTATAAATATATTATTAATTTTAAACAACATCAGACTGAAATGGATGAGAGAAAATTCCTTTCACTATTTTATATTAATCTTTCTTCATTCATACATAGGTGGATTTGAAATTTTACAAAATAGGCCTATAAAATTTTTTTGTAAAAGTTAAAAAAATTGAAAAAAATATATATCATATTCTCTGAATATAAACTATATCTACATACTGTGTGGGTTGGAATGATGTTGTGTGACAAGTGCTAGGGGTATTATATACAAACACAAAACATAGGGTTATAGCGTACATGACTGCATAACACATAGCTAACACCTTTACTGACACATCAACCTATGCAAGAAGCACTCTCATTGGCTACTGGAACTATGGTTACTTCACAAGCACAGCCAATGAAACACAAAGAAAGATTTGTATCATACAAGCAAACTACAGTTATTTGGGTGGCTACATAATTAAGGGAAAGCGCTGGTTAATGTACAGAAGGGTATACTTTGTACATGCAGTGATTAATTGTTGACTTGCTTACCGGTACTTGAACTACTTATTAAGTAATTTTTTTTTTTTTTTTTTTTGGGGGGGGGGGGGGTTATTTTATTATAGGTACGTATATATTCCCCATTCTTCCAAAAAGGGGGTTTTTCCCATCATTATGTGCAATTAAAAACCTGCATCAATAAAAAATCATTCTTTGAGTACTATGAGGTGATCAAGATGGTTGGGAGTGATAAAATCCAATGAAGCCCGAAGGGCTTAATCCGATGATAGATTGGATCACGCCCGAAGGGCTTAATCCGATGATAGATTGGATCACGCCCGACCATATTTGACTTTTCATAGTATTCAAAGAATGATTCCTTATTACTTATATTTACATAATTTTCAGCAATTGTACGATTAAAATTTTGGAATAGTCATTGATGAAATGTATTGGACTATACATTACAAAATCGATTCGTAGTTTACTCTCAGACAAATACACTGGGAAATGTAAATACATGTATTTGTTATCGATTAAGCACCAGAATAATAAAGTGCAGGCAATACATGTACCTAAATATGGCACGCCAAATTAAAAAAAATAAGCTAAACATAGTTTTACAGTTACGGTAATAAACCAGGTTTATCGACTGCTCACTATAGTTTAAGAATCGTTTTAACCTATATGTTTTAGAAGTGTAAACTATAATTAACCCTGCAAACAATCATTTGTGATTGGAAAACATAGTTTGTCTGATAAATATAATTTCATAATTTGTGAAACTATGATTAACAATTCTTTAATTATAGTTAATGAAATATGTAAATTATAGGTTACAGATGTGAATCTAAATCTATCAGCAAAATCTATTAACGTTTATTTACAGAGAGATAAAATAGATTAGCATTTGTAAACTATAAATAGTTTACAGTTTGATAACTAAATTAGTTAATCATAACAGTCTATCAACCTTGTTTATCAACTGTGAAACTATGTTTACCTCATTTTTGTGAATGTGGCGTGTCATACTTATATACTACGTGATACATATATTATGTACTAAGAATATTGTGCTATAGTTGTGCGCCACCAACAGGTATACAATCAATTCAATAACTCACCTAGATTTTGGATAATGTAAATGACCTGCAATATACACTCAAAGGCAATATTCCTGTACACAAATTACAATATAATATGGAAGAAATTGCAAAAAAAAAAACCTTGTGTGAACACAGAGTTAACACATTTGAACCTTTAAATATCTTCTAGTATACGAGTTTATCATAAAGTTTTCAGATTACTTATTCACCCTCTTCTTGAAAGCCCAAATTAACCCCAAAGATAATGCCGAAAGTCCACAAAATAGCCCAAATTTGCTCCAGAATCCTGTTGGACTCTTTGTATGCTTTAATACACCATTAGGACATATATCTGCAGGACTAGACTTCACCTGGTCGTCCAACAGGTAAATGCGTCCCTCCACGCGGGGGGACAGGTGACACTGAGCCTCCTCTTGGTCGTGGACACTCTCCTGTTTAGAAAGGCGGCGCTGGAGTTTGGCTGAAGCGCTGGCCGCTTTGTCCAGTCGGTGAGCGATGCTCTGCTTCCTGAGGTTAGAAATGAATTGCTGCACCAGCTTTCTCTTCCTGGTTTAATCCCATAAGTAGTCCAATTCAAGGCAAAGAACAAGGAACAGTTGTTAGTATAACAGTGTAATGCCATGCAGAACAAAAAACTAAAATTATACTGTAAATGATTTGCAAAATTTTGAACTTTTCCAATATACTTGCATACAGGGTTATATTCACTCCATGTTTTTTCGCCCTTCTACACTTGCAAATGGTTTACCCCATTCTGAATTCACAAACAATGGAATATATGATAGATACTTTTTCTTATTAACACAGTACTAGTAATTCAAAAATTGTTTTGAATTCCCCCCATTTTAAATTGCCTGCAATGAGGGCAAAAGGGGTGAAAATAAAGATGGAGTGAACATTTCCCTGCATGTATACAGTATTCCATGGTATGAGCAAAAACAATTTTAAATCCGGCAAAAATAAACCGATATATTAAACAATCTTTAATAAATTTATGCAGAAAATACAATAAATTACTAAAACTTCACCTGTATATCTATGTGATGACTAGTATTTACTTATACATGATTCATTTGATTGATAATACATGTATATATAGATCTGCTTATAAAGTGTAATTTTGTTGGCTGAAAATTTTAAATTTTATTTTCCATAAATGTTGATTATCCAATGTTTGTCACAATTTATCAAATTGCGAGAGAAATCTTCATTTAAAAGTATAAATATTTAAATTTCCTTTTCCATGTAAGTTGAATTAAAACTTAATTAATTTATTCTTCATAAAAGATAATTTTATGCCAATATTTAAAGTTTGAGAAAATCAAGAGATAAATTTTGAGAAAATAAAATTATTCTGAACTTAGCAATACATGTACCTTGCTAAAAGTTTAGGTCAACTTTTGATTACAGAGTCCAGTAATGCAGGTATGTATTTATGGTCAATGATACACGTAAGATTAATGATCATTTGACATAATTAGGTCCTCAATATAGTGCTGTACATGTATTTAATTATAATTCAGATGGGACCATACAGCAACCAAACATGGGTTAAAGACTAACAGTCCATGGGTAAACTCAAAGCAAACTGATAGATTACTGGTAACTTGTTTTCTTTCATTTTTTGGTTCAAAAGCAACAAAACAAAAAACAAAACAAGCATAAGGTCAAACAAATGAAAATCATCTCTTTTCAAAAGATTCAAACAAGTCAGCGAAATACTATGATTTCATTAGTATTTGTGAGCATTAATTTCCGTAGTTCAATATGTTTCACAGCTTCTAGCATACTGATACTTGAAATTTATATACAATGGTCCTATTTTACGAAGTCATTAAAATCGTCTCTTAATATCTGACTTTCCTGAATATTTAATTTCATAGACTTACACAACAGCAAGATCAATGAAAATTGGTGTTCATGCAACAAATAATGATGAAACCACAGTATACAAAACTGTTCACAAATTTATACAAAATAAATTAATTTTTTTCTGTGTGTTTAGCTAGCCAATCAAAATGCTTGTTACAAATAAAATGAAAAATTATATGAAGGGGGATGTAAAGCTAGTACAAAGATAAATTTGGACAGTATCTGTCTTAGCTAGATGATTGATAAAACTTATATATTTACAACATGCAAGTCTATTTTAGTCTAACTATATCCACACATCAATATACACAATAAGCATTCATGTACTTATTACTTTGCATCTGTTATCTGTTGGAGAAATTCAAAATAATTCTTTTTAAATTTTCAGATAGAATGAGTGTCAAACTCAATCCTTTCTTTGCCTGCCTTTACCGGGTAAACCAAAACACCTCTTTAAGCTGAGGCCATCCTTAAACAAATGTTTGTTTGGAACTGGCGCCTGGAGGTTTTTAGACCCATGAGGGAGGGAGGGAATTTTTTTTTATTTTTTAAACTTGAAGTTTAACTAATTAAAAATTGGTAAAAAATAAAAATCTCCACAAAAAAAAAGTTTTTTTATTTTTTGCTAATAAAATTTTATCAGTGGGGGGTATTTCAATGAGGTGGGATGCAATTCCAAACAAACAATAATTTTATTTTGGCCTGAGAGAATTCCATGTTCTAGTTAACTGAATCAAACCTTATTTCCATTCACCGTCATAAAACTGAAGTATTTTGTTGGTTATACATGTATACATACCTGACAAGGGACACTAAGCTTTGTCTATGACCAGATTTGCACAGCTTGTAACCCTTCATGATCTGAATGGACTCAAAATGGTTCCTCACCCCGGTGCTAAGTGTACAGCACTGCTCTGCCGTCTCCTGTAGGTCATCAAAATAAAATGATGACAAACAGTTCAGTGTATAAATGTAGTAGGGAGAGACAAAGAAAGCAACATGCATCATCATTTGCCGTTGCTGTAGTCTTTGATTAAAATGATGAACTCAACCTCAGGAAAATGTGATCATCTGAGGACTTACAACAATCAACCATTAGAAGTCAGCACGTCATTTCATTTAATTACCTTTACCGGACAGTTCTTGAACACATCATAGCCATCTTTGCCCTCTGAGATGTATTCCTTTGTACAAAGTTTGTATTTCTGTTAAATAAAAAGAACATGAACATTGTTTTTCAATTGATTTTGCATTTTTGTGCTCATGTTAGTTTTGGAAAATCAAATACATAATTTTGTGTTTACACTGACAAATTGATTACTTAGTTGCTCTTTTTTTTTGGTGGTCCAAAAAAATTAATATTAATTTGTTGAAAGTATCTTGTTAACTAATCTACAATTTTTTAAGACCATGCAATAAACAATACACTGTATATGATATAAACATAATGCAGCAATTCACATGTGTACACTGATATTATATTTGTTTATAATTTTTAGAATTGATAAGTTTTTGATATCATGACTTTTAAAAGCTTAATAATTAACATAAGACAGGGGCTCAATTACAGTTGCTCATTATAAATCAGTTCTGTCTGACAGATGCAGATATTAGTGATTGATTTCCAAATGATGTTTATATGCCAAGTGAATTAAGCCCTTTCTTAGTTCTATGAAACTCCCTTGTCAATGAAATGATATTTTAAGTACTTTATTTACTTCATATGAATAATTCAAAAGAGATTTAAAGGCAGTTGTAAATATAAACAGTAAAATGCTTTCTTCAGCGGTCACATGAACTATAAAGGTACTTGTAACATTAATTGCAGTAAAAATTAGTCCACTCCATTGAATTATTTTTGCTGCAATACCTGCTACTTTCATATACCTGATACAACATAAGGGATAAACCACCAAAGAAAGTACTATATTAATAACATATGCATGATTTTACATTTTTAAGTACATATTACTGTATATTCTGTTTCAAGAAATTTAAGAGAAGTCAAAAAGTCTTTGGCGTATTATTTAAAGTGAGAACCACAGAATGCATTGATACAAGGTAATACGTCACAACAGTGACTGTAACATTATATATATGTACCGGTAACAGAGGTGCATCTACTAGACTGGCATTGAAAAAACAAAACAAATAAAAAATTCGTTCAAATATTTGACACAATCAATCCAAAATTTGTTCTGAAAACTCAAATCAAACTGAAGCCTAACAAATACCGATATGTGAACAATTAAAGATATTTTACATTTCTTTAAATTAAATCATTTAGGCCCTCACTTTTTCAGGATTAAGATCCTTCCCTTGAACTCTGACAAGACTTGGGTCCACTCTGTGGCCTTTAGGTTTGCTGGGGTCAAACCCAAACTCAATGCCGGCCACTTGAGGGAATCGACCCTCCAGTTTAGGATATGCTGATACACCATTCTCCAAAGCCTGAAGTAGCTGCTGACCTGTGAATTAGTGAGGAAAATATGTAAATTCAAGACAGTCTTTCCTTCAAAAATTTTTCCATTTTTTTTTCACAATGATCAATATCACAAACTGACAATATTCTTTTCTCTGTCTTAAATATCAAATTTTGACTGAAAAGCTGAAATCTCATGAAGAAATTTGTTTTAAATGTTTTCATTCAGAATGCATATCAAATTTCCATTTTCATCAAAGGAGTCATGTTTCTGGGGATCATAAATGATTTATAACCATACCGGTAATTTCTTTCAAAATATTCATTTCCTAGTATTCATTGTGAGGGGGCCTGGGATATTCATTAAAATTAAGGTAGTCCATCCATAACTATCATATTTCATATTTAATAGATTGCAAGTTTGATCACTAAAATCTTTGTGTGATTTTAAGGGGTTTATCAAATAATGAAGATTCATCTTTGAAATTTTGAAAAAAAATTGAATATTACTAAAATTATCACATACTGAAGTTAACACTGAAGTCTATGAGAAAAATGCATTTTAAAAAAAATCTTTTTAGTACAAGTAATTTTCATATAAATCTCTTGGTAAAAGGTTGCAAAAGGTCTCCCTTTCATTGAAAATGCCAAAACAAATTACAATTTACCATACATATTTTGAGAAAACGATTTTTCCAAATTTTTGTAAAGGGCAGACAAATCTTTAAAAAAATTTTAAGTGCAAAACATTCATTCAATTGACTTTATAAATACTCCCAAGTTTGGTCTATGTCAGCCTTATAATTATTTTGAAATAAGTATTTAATGTTGTTTAGATCAATCAAAACTGTTAAATTTCCCTCAGTTATGGATGGACTACCTTAAGCCATGTACCACAAATTCTAATGATTCCATATAGTATTCAGCATTAATTGATTTGATCATATTTTATTTAATATCAAAGAATACAAAAGGTTCAGAAACAAGCATTAATTATTGGTAAATCATATACTGTGGAATCATTTAATTTCGTGGGGGCCAATTTTCATGGATTGTGGGTTTTTTGCTTAATTGTGGTGATGTAATTGTGTGGATGCATCGGTTTTCAGTTTCAGTAGAAAATCTAAATCTTTTAAAATTAGTTTTTGTTGAGGATATAAATTTGTGGGTGAGGGCTACCCATGAATACCACGAAAAGTGAGCCACCAGGAATTCTAATGATTCCACAGTAACCCAAATTCCCCTCACTGTACCTGTGACTTCAATGACCACGAGCTCATCCACCAGTGGCAGTATAGTAAGAAGATCTCGGAGTTTGAACCAGCCTTTTGGATGGACCCTATCAGATCGGAATGTTCCAGAATTTAACAAGGCACAATCTGCCTGAGATATCTCAAGCATAATGTCTGTTATAAAGTTTCCTACAATAAACAATACCCAAATCTACAAAACCATGTTTTTTTTGTATCTTATATCCCCGATCATGTCAAGTGATCAGAAAATTTTCAATTGGTCGGCCAAAAAACATAGTTACATAGAGAATAGTTTTAAAAGCCTGCATAATGACCTTTGGCTAAATTATTATCAAGCACTAAGCTGAAAATATAATGTCTGTTAGAGCTATCAATAACTTTAAAGAGCTGTGATTTGATAACATACCTAAATTTGTTTCCTGTGTTCTTATCTTTGAAAACCTTCCTTCTAGCGCTGTATTCATATGGCCCAATACTTCATCCATTTTACTATCAATATCCCCTATTAAGATTTATGACATTAATTAATACAAAAATATGCAAAATTAATATGATGAAAATTCTTACTTTTCATGTATGAATATTCATGAATATGATATGAAAATTAAGTAGGTATGAAATTACTTACATGTTATCACAAAATCGATAAATTATTACCAAATTAAATCTTTGGAAAAATCATAATATGTCAAATCAAAAATATATCTTTGGAGATATAATGTACCTTGCAAATGTTTGATTATCTCCACAGTTTCTGGATCCTCATCAAATTCTGAGGTGACATCCACTTTTTCAATATCCACATGCATCTGGGCTTCTTTTCTTTTAATGGTTATCTTACTAAGATTGCGGAAATCTGTTCCACTTTTGACAATATTGGTATCGTTGACCTAAAAAATTGAAAAATACAATATTTTGAATTTTTTAAAACATGAATTACTTTTATTTTCTCCCTCTTTTCTCTCTTTCTCTTTTTATAGTAAAAACAGATTATCCCGTAGTTTTTTAAAGTAATTTTATCAATAAATAACGGCAATCAGGTGAGAAGACAAATTGAATAATGCCCATTCTCAACAAAATTATAAAAGTTGTAAACCCCTACCCCTTTTCAAAATAAAACAAAAAAGCAAAGAAAAATTAAACCATTCTAATAACTCTCCCTGTCTTTTTTTCCTTTGACCAGAATTTCCTCAGAATTTAAATGAAGTTGAATTATACCCGTAGACCTACAAATGATACTCACAATCTCAAGGCCATAATCATGGTCATGGCCAGCCAGGATAATGTCAATGCCTGGAACTTTTTCAGCTAGTAGTCGGTCATTTGGCCAGCGCATGTGAGTCAAGGCAATGATAAAGTCAACTCCCTAGTTAATATAAATGAATATCTTAATCTTCAGACTATATCTTATACAAGCCATAACAGCCACAAACAATCGGCATAGAAAATTTAAAACTAAATGTACAATTAAGCATTGGGTTAATTAATAAGAGTTCATTGTGAACTTAACTAAAAATAAATCATGCAAATATTCACATTCATAATAGTTCAATATTCATATTCATTATTTCTAATAATTTAGACTCTTCTTAGGATGCCATTGATACCATAAACCAGTTAAGATTCAATGGAAATTCTTCTGGTTTTAAGAGACAAATACTCTAGAAAATCTAGAAAATATATGTTATGAAAAAAAGTATGACCAGTCACCTTTTCCTTTAAACTTTGACACAGTTCATTGCCCTTGGACATAAAGTCCAAGTAGGTGACATCCTCTGGGTCAAGGGTCGCGAGGGTTTCTATCCACTCCTCTTCCACAAGCCCCATTATGCCTACCTGATAAAACATATGCCATTGGTCAAAGCACAAACAAGAATGTTTAACATTCATCACTAAAACTTTCTCAATTGTTTGATACATGTCTAACAGTTAAACATGTTGGCATTTTGCCTATACTTTTCAACCCTTTATGATGTAAACATAAACGGTATATAAATACATGTACGATAATAACAGGTCTTAAACTAAATCAATCAATTAAAAATTTCTAAATACAAGAAAACAGATTTGCTAACAGGCCCAAAAATAAAGACTTTGAAGTTACCAATTAGGAGAAGAACATTATGAGACTAAGCATCTCACTTTGTTTTGTAATACATGTATCTGTGTTCTGATGTTTAACTGTGTTCAAGTACAAAACAAATTTCTATTCATAAATATATCATCTCATATGATTAACTAAGAGAGCATGCACTTAACTTTAAAATGCATTATAAATATGATATTTGATAATTGTAGACAAAAAGCACATTAACAACTATAGATTACAGTACAAAAATTTAAAAATTTTATTACATTTATACATCATTCTGTTCCTGGTAGATACAAATATACAAGTATACAGATCCCTGTGCCAAACTTAACTTTTATCATTCTAAAGAGTTCCTTGATGTTTCAACTGTAGCAACACTACTTACCTTGTACCCACTCCACTCTATAATACATGATTCCTGTCCATCTGCTAAAGGTTTATTGGTCAAGTTGTCTATCACATTACTTAGTAACCAAGGAAAACTGGTCTTCTGAACTGTTTCACACAAATGATCCACTCCAAAATCTACATATATTAAAAAAACCGTTTTTATAAACACTACAAAACCTTTTACCATTTCACATCATTATTTTTTTTGGAGGGGGGGGGGCATTCCTTAAAACTATTGATAATTTTTTCATCTGCATCACCTATAATTTACTCCATTAATTCTCTCCCTCTCCCTTTCTTTCTTTCTCTCTCTCTCTCATTCAAGTGATAAGCCATTATGTCCCAACTCCGCCTTCTAAGATCTGATTGGCATGGGTCAGTCAAAACATTACATTGAAACTTTTCTGGAGTTAATGCCCATTAAAAGCTTCTATGTAGTTCACTATAAGAATCAGCGACTATAGTTAACCCCTAATGAATTCTGTAAATTAATTAATTACCAAAATCATGATTTCCATAGACTGCAGCATGTGTTCCAACAGCATTAAGGATAGGTATCATCTGTTCACCCTTTAGGAATATACTTACTGAAAAAAATACAAATGAAATTATTGTATAATACCAAAGAAATAAATATGTATAATCTAGATTTTTTAAAATCAAAACACTTACCCCGGTAACAAATGCTGGTACAATGCTCCAAAGTCATTGATTATGACTAGTAAATAAACTCTCTTTTGAAATTTTAAGTTGAAAATGCATATGTTTACTTACATGATGTACGTTATTACATTGAGACATAATATAAAAATAGCATATTACTGGTAGCCATATATCTATAAAAGATCATTATTCTTCAATCTAAATTAATATTAAAAAGAAAAAAAACAAGAAACATACACTCATTACATGAACAAACACACCCTACATTCCACCCCCCCCCCCCCCCCCCCACCTCCCCTGAAAAAAAAATCTCTGATGCTTTACTTTTAAGATATCTTTTTCTCCAAATCATAAAGTGCTTACATAAAGATGGATTAAGTACATCTCCACTAAAGAGCACTAGGGGGTTGAGGGACTGGTAGGACTTGACACAAGTGACAAAGCGGGCTGCCCCGCCCACAGGCTCCTCCTTCTGGGGCTCTAGGTTATACACATCATTGAAGTGGAGGATCACTAGATCATTTTGTGGCATGCTTGTCTTTATACCTGTAATTTAAAAACAATGTTAACACTGATAAGGACTTTTAAAGCGAAACTTCTAGAAATTTATCCAATCTAATTAAAATTAGACTTGTACATAATCTGCTCCTCTACACTAAAGTGTATCAGGAGCAGATATACTAGTCTTATTTTAATCAATCTGGCAATTTACCGTAAACCAACTTTTACTCACGGTGACTTCACGATTAACATTCGATAAACTGGTTTGCGACGACTAATGTTTCGCGACCAAGCCTTATCCAGATCGTGTTGTTATAACAACCATATAACGATGATTGGTTCGTGGCGAGAAATATTTGCGACAACAAGGCTCTCGCTAACCTCAAGAAAATTTCTTGCACGTGAATGAAAGTTGGATTACAGTATCTCATTTATTTTGTATCGGGTATGCACATTTATATAATTATATACATGCATGCACATATTTAAAGTTTCTATGCATGTGCTGTGTTCTCAAGCAAGAATTCTGGTACTGTGACAGACATATATGCATGCCTGTACATCAGTAAATATCATTATGAGAACAGGTCTGTGTATGAAAAGTATAAAAATAGGTAGTATATCAATGGGAACCATAAAACTGATAAAATTAAGTGACCATATATATATATAACTTTTGTTACTCTTCAAAATTATTTCAAGTATTGACACAGAACCAACATATGACTTTGGATCATTTTTCAGCAATAAGATCAATGACATACGAACTAAGCTGGTCAGTGAAAGTAGAGACAACAAAACTGACGTCATGGCATTTAATAAACCGTTTGATGGTCAATCCTTGGCAATTTATGATTGTACATCCTGCGAGGAAGTCTTAAAAATGTAATCATGCAAATACAGCATCTAAAACTTGTTGTTTAGACCCGTTACCAACCAATCTACTCAAAGAATGTGAAAGCTCAGTGTTGGTACCTCACATAACCGAAATCATCAACAAATCGATATCTGAGTGTTCTGTACTATCAAGTTTCAAGGAGGCAGTTGTGATGCCTTTGCTGAAAAAACCTGGTTTGGATAAAGAAAATTTCAAAAATTATCGACCTGTCTCTAACTTGCCGTTCATATCAAGAGTTTTGGAAAAGTTATTTCCATTTGGATTGTTTGTCATTTAGAACAAAACCATCTTAACTATGATCTTCAATGTGCATACAGAAAATACCATTCTACCAAGACAGCCGTTCTTCGTGTTCATCATGACATTGCTGTTCCACTGGACAATAACAGTTTCGCAGTTCTTGTTATGTTGGATCTATTGGCAACTTTTGATGTACCATGACATCCTGCGCAAATGACTGGAGCACACTTTTGGTATCACGGATAATGCCCTTTTGTGGATCAAATCTTACACAAGTCAAAGAACGCAACGTATATCAATCGGTTCCGTACTTTCTAACCTGGTACCGCTTGATATTGGAGTGCACCAAGGCTCAGTGTTGGGACCAAAAATCTACTGCATTTTTTCCCGTCCACTTACAGAGATTTGCTTGCATCATGGTATACAGTATCACGTATATGCCGATGATACAAAAGTGCATCGAGAACTGGCAAGATGTTTCGTCAAGGTTAACATGCTGCTTGAATGATATGAAGCTGTGGATGTCTAAAAACATGCTTAAATTAAAAGAGGAGAAAACTGAACTGATCGTTTTTGCTCAGAGAAGTCGTATCAAAAATCTGAGCTAAACTAACTTACTCTTTAGCGAAAATATCATTCACAGTGTCCCAATCTTGGAGCATTTATCTTTATCAACTCCTATCTTTTAAAAAGCAGTGCAATGCGGTTTCAATGACATGTTACTCACAGATTCAGAAAATAAGATGCATTCAGCACTTTCTCATGGATGGGGCATGCAAAACACTTGTCCACTCTCTGGAATGTCGCGGCTGGACTGTGGAAATGCGCTCTTATAAAACATAAATAGCACCTACATAATCAAACTGCAGAGGGTTCAGAACATTGCTGCACGTCTCATTACAAGGACAGGCAAGCATGAACATATTCAGCTCATCCTGTTTCATTTGCATTGGCTTCCTGTGATGTATAGAGTGCAATACAACCTATGTGTATATGCATGTATACGAGGTGCTCCATAATCTTGCCCCAACGTATCTAGCTGAGCTAGTTTTCGAAAACAAACCTACTAGGTCACTTCGGAGTCAGCAAACCAATTAATAGTGCCGCGAGTACGAGCAAAATCCTATGGCGATCCTACGGCAAAATCCTACGACTCATCTTTATAGAAAGGCATTTCTTTAAGTGTATATATCTGATAGGTTTTATGTGGCGAATACATTTTTAGAGTTGGAGTCCTGATCTAAGTTAATTTTAATCCTTTTAATGTGTTTTGTTTTAGCGGTATAATGTAAACTAGTCCTGTTTTATTATACAATTTTGACTTACTCTGTAAAGCGCTTTAGAGTTTTATTAAAGATAAAGCTCTATACATTAAATGTTATTTATCATTTATTATATTATAAAATCTACTCCTTGTTTGAATTTCAAGTTTTTTTTTTTCTCTTAATAACCCTCTATTGACCTAGGACTACCACTACTTCTTGCCAGTTCTCCCTATCGCAATAAAATGTCATACCAAATTAAGCACTGGCAAGAATAGGTACTTGGCACGAATTGGTCTTTAGGCCAGTTAAAGTATGTACTGTCTCAATGTTTAGTCATGGTTGATCCTTTCGTAATTTCTTACCAAAAGTTTAAAATGTATACATGCACAAATCTGGGTGGGGTGGGTGGGGGAGAGATTCAAACTTATTTACCCTGGACCCTGGCAAGCAAAATTATCAACTGTTAAACCTAGTCTATTGACTGTGAAACTATGATTATTAGCTCATTTTTGTGAATTTGGCGTGCCATATATACAATCATGTATATGTATGAAAAGGACTATATATGGTTTAGGCCTAAAATGGCCCCCTTAAATGAACATTAATTGTCATTTTACTGTTCTTCTTTGTTTTCTTGGTACAGGTATACATTTGAAGTTTTTTCATAACTTTCATTTTGATTTAACTGCCCACATTTTAAAAATATGACATCATAAAGTTTACCTTTTCCCGCCATTTTCGCATTTTTAGCATAAAACGGCTTGTTTTGAAACAGTGTTTCTTTCAGAAAACATTGAGCTATTGGCTTGAACAACCAAAATATTTTCACCAAAGATGTATCTATCCAGTACTTATATGTGACAAAAAGTTCATTCTTCTTCAAAGCGTCGCTCTATCTTAATTATTTCCCATTCGAAAAAAGATTAGAAAAAATGTTAAATTTTGATAGGTTTTGATCAAATTATAAAAATAGCGTCACTTCTGATATCATATACTGCCAGTGAGTGCAAATAAATCAAATAAATGGGCCAAAAATATAATTTAATATCAACTCTTCTGAAAAATAACACAACAATTTAATGTACCTGAAACACTTTAAAAAACTGCGAATTATGGGGGCCAAATTTGACTAATATCATATATAGTCCTTTATAACAAAACTACAGATAAGGAATATACTCATAATATATATATCCCATGAACATGCTGACATCAACATGTTAAAAAGTAGTGCTTTTATATTTCAAGTGTAAAGGGTCACAAGTAGCTCCATAATCATAAAGTGACTATTTCATTTCAAAGTCCTGTAAAACTGCTTATAATAATAAATGAGTCTGTTAACATCACGTCATTCTATTATTTTTCATTCTTATGTTTAGATAATACTCCTCCTGTAGTTTTAATTAATAACTAAATACTCTGTGTCAGTATCAAGAGTTTTCTCATTGTAAATGCCACCCCTTCAACTTTTATGATAACCCCCCCCCCCCCCCCTTAGATAGAATGTTCTTTCATTCCCCCTCCCCAACATGAACACATGAATGTACTAGTGACTGTCATTTTCCGTTGGATGATGGAAGGTGGAATTTCATATATAAAAAAATTTAATTGCTGTAACTTACGCAATGTGAGCAAGTTCTTCCAAAAGGATCGGTTTAAACATTAAACATTGTTGAATGTAAATAAAAAAATTCTTCTGCTTCAAACGTTAACTTCCGGTTTTGGAACTCTTTTGTACTTCCTTTTAACGTCGGCCATCAGTAAGAGGTATGACAGAAGGGTTGTATCGGTTATAAATCCGTGAAAATCTTGTGCATCGAAGTGTATTTTACTTACATTATAAAGTAAACATATACTACAATAACATATGTTTTTATCATATTACATTTTTATCAATAGAGAAGACATAAATATTGATTATAAAGCAATATAAGATAATGTTTACACACTTTGGATTTTGTGTTTCACACCGTCACACATATATAAAGTGATAAAATTACGATCAACTTTGTTTTGACCATGTTTTAACTGAGATACCAATTCTCCATAACTTATTCTTATTTTGAAACTGTTTTGATGTACAGACATGGCCCCTAAGAGGAACAACGTTATCCCAAATGGGCATTTTCACAAAGACTGGCAACGGTACGTGAGGAATTGGTGCAACCAGCCTGCCAGAAAACAGAGGCGACATGATACCAGAGTCAAGAAAGCCCGCCGCATTGCTCCAAGGCCAGTAGCTGGATCTCTGAGACCCATTGTCAGATGTCCAACATTCAAGTACAACACCAAAATCAGGGCTGGCAAAGGATTCACACTTGACGAGCTTAAGGTTTCATTAGATTTATGTGCACTATTCTCTGTCCCCAAATCACATTTTGCTTGATTGTTCGGTGATTCTAAATACCTCAGGGTTCAAATGATGTTCATTCAATAAAATGAACAAAAATTCCAAGATCATGTCCCCTTTGAAATGCCCCCTCTAGCTTGTTAGGTTTCATAACACAGCTAAAAATTAAAAGTGTACAGAGATTTTACTCCAATTTAAATTACCAGGATGATAAAAATTATGCGAGGTGTTCCAAGTATATCAGAATGGAGAAGAGATGTCCTACCTGTATAAATCTCAATTAGAATTTATTTTTGTTCTTGTTAATTTCTCTGCATGGGTAAATGGATTAAGCCCTTGTATCGATTTCAACATACATCTTTGTCAAGTATGTGTCAAGTATTTTTGTTAAATTTGTCAAAAAGAGATGCAGATAATTTTGAAATTTGGTGTTTGGTTCTTTAATTTTATATCTTCTGTCTCGGGTTACCACTTCCATCACCTTTTTTTTTTTTTTTTTTTTAATTTATTAATATATTTATTAAATTTATTTATAAATTTATTGATATATATGTAATTGTCAGTGATTAACAATTGAAATTAATATAAGACAAAAGTTTTAAGAATTCTTTCACACGTTTCCTGTTTACCTTTCTCTTTACCCAGAAAAAGTTACAGGAACATGAATACATTTCTAACAAGGATTTATAATGGGAATTCTAAAAACCACCTTTTATCTTTTATCCATTTGGAAATTCTTGGGACTCCTTGCAAAAAAATTTCACAATCAGACAATTTTTTTTAATATTATTGTTTGGGTGCTTTTCATGATGTTTGCAATGCAAAATTCTTATAAACTTTATTTTTGCTGTGTATTGAAACCTGAAGCAATAGAGGGAGCATTTTATAACAGAAAAATTATTAATTTTCTAAAAAGTTCTGAAAAGCTTTATATTTGTCACAAGTTGTCAATATTCACAACAATATAGATCCTTAATTTTATTTTTATAAATATAATAATTTGTAATAATGAAATACTAGTTTTAGGTAATACATATAATATGTACATATAGGATCAAAATGTAGTATTCTAGTGTGGTGATAAACACTATGATAGAAATCTTATGATTTACTGCGCAAAATGTTGCAACACAAAATTTTGAGCCAGTGTGAGCCCTGCTCCCATTCATTATGTGTAGCATTGTCAAGTAATGGGGGAGAGTAAGGTATGTGAGCTTGCTCACTTTTTCATTTGTACACCATTATAGTAATATCATGAGATCAAGGCCATGATTAATCTCAGTGAGATTTGTTTGGACTAAGAAGAATATTGTACTGATATCCAAATCTCATAGCAGTGCTTCGCAATGTGATTTTGGAAATGTGGTCCATATTTTTGAATCACTTTGTTAGGCACTGCTCTAAGATTCAGAAGAGAATTCATTACAAAATATTTAGTCTTGACAAAAATCAAATATTTTGAATAGACATCATTACAATATTTTTAGTATTGTAGTCGCGAAAAATCTCATTGAGATTAGGCCATGGTGCCACATCATGCAACATCTGTACAAGTTTACTGCAGGTGAAAAATTGTGCACTACTGTCAAACAATGTAGGCAGATTTTGGCAGACTTGTATTCTTAAATTGAAATCAATTTACAAAGCTTACATAAAGAGCAATTTCAATTGTTTATATATTGAGATTCTTCTACAGGCTGCTGGGATTAACAAAAAGCTTGCCCTTACTATTGGAATTGCTGTCGACTACAGGCGTAAAAACAAGAGTCTGGAATCTCAGCAGCAAAACACTCAGAGACTGAAGGAGTACAAGTCGAAACTGATCCTCTTCCCCAAGAAACAGAGCAAACCCAAGAAGGGAGATGCCACAGTAAGATATTTTATGTCTTTTTCAAATCTTCATACCCTAATTTGCATTTGCAATTAGTTTAAGCAGTCACTATCTGTGTATGTATGAAAACCAGTTGAAAATCAGAACATTTTTGGATATAGAAGTTTGAAATAACCAGTTCATTGATGTTCTGAATTCTTTGCTGATCTTACTTTTTCTCCAAAGGACCTTTTAAAAAATACTTATTTTAGACCAGACTAAGTCTTTTACATGGTAGAATTTCAATATCAGAAAATGGGTTGTTTGAATCCACATCATTTAAAAAAATCAAAATCCACCAGAATTGGTAACATCAAAGCCATTTGCAGATCTAGTGGTGGGGTTAAGGTGGGCATTGAGAATTGATAAGATTTCCCCAAACGTGGACTAGTGAAAATTTTTAATTTGGTGCTTTCATCCTGAGTCTTTCAGATGTTTTAAATTACTAAAATTCATCTGCCTGATTAAGTGTCCTCTTGATCCTGATTTGAGATCGTATGATTGCCTCTTTCTTTCACAAAAGCAATAGTTTCCATCTGATGTGTCGACACACATTTTGTCGAAGAAATGGAGCAAACTTAGGTTTTGGGTTACTTATTATTTATACATGGCAGTGGGCGGACTAGTGCAATGGCTTGGGGACTAATGAAAATTAGAACTTGCTAGTCCATAAAGACAAGTGCTCAAAAAGGTTAATTTTGAACCCTGAATTGGGAAGCAAAAAGTGTTCATTTGGTTTCTTCTCTACTGGTTTATGTGAAATGTAAATTTGGGTATATTTTTTATTATCCATTACTATGACAAAATTTATACATATCAAATAAGACTGTTGCTTTTCAATGTCTTTAAGGATGATAAACATTTGAATTAAGCATCTTTTTTTTTTTTATTTTGAATGTGTCTTAATTTATGGTAGCATTCAATAATCTTCTACAGCCCATTTAGGTTAAATTTTTGTCCTTCAACCTTGTCGTAATTATCATTTAAAATCCTGAATAAACAAACCCAACCCCCCCAACTTCCACAATTTCCCTAAAAATGTTTTTGTCTCAAAACCATATAAATGGTAAAATAGGTAAACATGTACATATATAGCATATTTAAAAACAATAAAGAAAAGCAGAGCAAGGTTAGATGGGTTGATTATTGTTTAACCTAGTTCATTTTTTAGAAATAATACATTAGCATTATACCTTACAGGAGGAGGAAATCAAGATGGCGACTCAGTTGACTGGCCAAGTTATGCCAATCAAAAAAGGATACAAACCTGAAAAAGCCAGGAAAATTACAGATGCAGAAAGGAAATTCAGTGCTTTCACTGCTCTCCGCCAAGCCCGTGCTGCCAAGAGACTGCAGGGCTTCCGTGAGAAGAAGGCCAGAGAAAAGGCAGAGGAGGAGGCCAACAAGCCCAAGAAATAAACTTCACTGTCCTTACAATAAATATGTACAAAGAATTCGATCTTCACTTCTTACATGTACCCAGAACACAACATTTTTAAAATGTTGTAATACAGTTGTATCTTGCATACCAAGTTTTGGAGATGTCTGACATCAAATATATTTACAAATGACACTCATTGGTTTGGCAACTCAACATTAGTGGAATGCTTCTAGCATACTACATGTATTATAAGTATGGTAAAAATCTACATATTTATATGATTGATTTTAAAATCTCTGAGAAAACAGATGTGAGAAATATTCCGAAAGAAAACAAATCCAAAGTAAACTTTCAATTTTCATTTTGGGTACATTAATTATGTAAATATAAGTAATAAAGAATCATTCTTTATATTGACTATTTGAAGGGTGATCTTTCAGTCGGTACGTGATCAAATCCATCATAATACCCCTCGGGCTTCATTGTATTTGATCACGTGCTTGACTGTAATGATCACCCCATAGAAGTCGATGAATGAGTTCTTATTCCGTGAATAAACGTTATTTATTAAATTAAGTTAATTGATGTTGCTCTATGAACTAAACGCTGCTAAATAACTCGTCTAAATGCGGGTTTGATTAAAAAGATCAAGAAATACGTATATTGTGTTCATATCTGATTCGACTTTGGCTGGCTATAGGAACACGATCATATAATAAGTTGATGTAATATTGTATCGAACTCCCCCTTCTGTTTTTATCGAATCAGTAGCTTAAAAAGCCAACACAATAGAAATATTACGATGAAAGATTTAGTTCATAATATTTTTTTCCAAGTGAAGATTTAAGTTATAGTCGGTGCTTTGATTATTTTTAAGTTTTTAACAATCCATTTACATACGCGGAGCGGAAAACGGGACGGAGAGCCAAAAATATAATATGTCAATTACTTTGTAAAGAGTAGTGACTGACGATTTACGATACATCAGTTGTTCATATATTTTAGTTTATATGTGACTATATTTGTTATATTCTTTAGATATATTTTATTCATAGATTTAAAAGATGTAAAACTAACGATTTTAATTTTCGTAAATATTTTATTTTAATTAAAAACTTGACCAGACCATCTTTGAGGTGTATTTAGTTGTCATGTTGTACTTATAAATTTTGTATTTACACCCACCCAGTAAATTCAAAATTTACAACATGACAAGGTCATCAACGTTCAATACAGCTGTCTAGTCCATGCACAGGGTCCTGTCACGATCTTTTGGTCTTCTTACAATATTTGACCACCCATACGTGTATGCTATGAAATACACAAAAAGATCGTAACAAGCCCCACAATAGTCCGAAATATCTAACGTTTTCCTGGCTCTTTTAACAACGATATTGATAGTTTACATGCCATGTAAAATATCAAAACCGTTAAAAAGGCCAGGAAAACGTCAGATATTTCGGACTAGTTCCACATGTGGTCCATGTCTGTTTTATTTCCTTTAATGTTGGCAAAATCTGGACTGATATTTCCCCAGTTTAGTTAAAGAATATAAGTAATAAGGAGTCATTCTTTGAGTATTATGAGGTGATATTTTGGTCGGGGCGTGATCAAATCTATCATAACTTTATGATAGATTTGATCATGCCCCGACCAAAATTCGGGCTTTATGATAGATTTGATCACGACCCCTGACCAAAATTATCACCTCATAATACTCGAAGAATGATTCCTTATTACTTATATTTATATAATTGTCAGTCTTTGTACGATTAAATATTTAGATATATATAATCAAACCCCGCTGGAGCCCAATTATACGCCATTTGAAGTTATTGGACTGTATAGTACAAAATCTATATGTAGTGTTATCAAAAGCCTCTCGTCTCCATATACACTGCACGAAAACCTAGTATGTTTCAATCATGTTGCAAATGCTAAAATCATTTGGAAATTTCATAGAAATTATGGTCTAAGGGTCATTTTCTCCGTGTGGGTTGTAGATAAATGACCTTGTAGAATATCGACTTTATATTATTATTGTTGTCTTTAAGGTGGATACAGGGGTGGTGCTGGCTGCTGGGGGGTGGGGGTACATTGCCTGCTTGATACTTAGATTGTTCGAATAACCAGCTTGAGTAGGCTTTTCTGATCACCTGTTCTTATCTTATCTTCGCACCTTCGCAACTTCGCATTCTCGCATGTTCGCCCTAAAGGCGAAAGTGCGAAGGTCGAAGTGGCCCCGTCGGAACACCATTCTTACATGTACATAGTCTAATATAATGTAATTTGTGAATCACTGCAACATTGCATCCTCCAATAACTTGATTTAGCGATGCCGTTAATCATTAACTTTTGATTAGAGTAGTTTCTTGCATGTGTTGATTGTATATTTAGGAAACAATTTTTCTCCTACGGAGGAACTTTGATATCAGAATTTGAACAAAGCAAACCATTGTGCGACCTTTCGTGTTGGTTGGAATAAACAAATTGGTTTCTGCAATTATTTTTTTTCTCAAACAAGTATTTGATATAGATATTTTTTGATTCTGAGAGCAGTTTGAGTTAAGTACATTGAAAAAAAAACCATGGTAATACCATGGGAGCATTACATTCTTAAATTACTTTGTAATCTAAACGCAGACTTGATCAAAATCTACTAGAATCAATCACTGATATCTGTAGCCATAAACATGTTCAATAGAACTATCACTATAAGACTCTTAATTAAAGCCATCTAGTGTGATGTTTCATGTGTATTGAACTTAAAATCAATAAAATCATCAAATATGTAAAGAAATTATGAAAATAAAATTGAGGCCAAAAATTTTTGTCGAGACCAAGCCAAATTTGAGACCAAAAGTTCTCACTCACAAAAAGTGAATGTGTACCTGTAACATAGGTCTGTCGGTGTGACTGTGTTTTGTTTTGTTGTCAGACATTCACTATAGCTAAGTAGAACAGATATTAAAAATTCCGCTTTATTCGTCGAAATTTCTCATCTGTCTTCTGTGTTTTTTCTTCTAAAAATATGCAATACATTTCCATACATAGGTCATTATTTAGGTTTGTCTATGAAATCATTTTCTATAATAGTGGGGCCTATTTAGTAGAACGAGCAGACGCGAGCTGTAGCATCATTACCGTCATTAGTTATGCAAAAAGGGAGCGCAAGCAAGTGCATCGTCGTGCATGTATCTTTAGGGGGAGATACAATCTTAAAATGGCTTAGCGAAGGGGCACATAAGGCAAGCTGACGAGTACTTTAAGTTTAAGTTAAACACAGACATCGCTTTGTTCAAACTGATGTTATATATGTAACAGGATAAAACGGGAGGCGCATCCATCTTTTATATGCTTTCGCTGACCCTTCCCCCTCGCCAAACATGAATGCTACACGTATCATCTCTAATTTCTATAATTTCTATGTAGTTTATAAGCGAGGTCAAAATTCTATCGGGTCAGTTTTCAACGTGTGGGGGGTCGTAGATCTACAGGTCTGGAATGGTTTTCTGCTGTAGAAAAAGGACCTTACTTGTCATAGAATACTGACCCTGGGTCAATTTTCTCCGTAGAAATTTGACCTCCGGGTCAATATTCTACGGAGGTCACTTTTTGTCGTTACACCGGTCATACCTGTATGACCGTCACATTTCGGCGTACGACGATATGGGACAAATGAAGTCCCCCCAAGGGTTTCTGATCCGCTCCGCTCAACATAAAGTTTATGTAGAGCGGAGTGGATAAAAAAACCATTTGACTTAGGAAAATGGGAAGCTCCTGGGTTTTACCAAAATTTTCAGTCAATTTCCTCCAAAAGAAATCATATGCTACATTTCTGTTTCCTAGCAAATACGTAGCACTCACTGAAATAAAATGTTTCCCAGTTTGATATGATACAACAAAGTATACAGTACTATAGTATCGTTATCATCGGAGAATATTTTCAAAATATATTATATATAGTTCTTTAGTGCATATGCCAAATGGTATTGTAAATGTTGAAGGGAATCTTTAAAGCTAAACAAGATGTGATTTTTTTTAAAATTTTCTATATTGGTAATATCAGTAAAAAAAGATATTTATGCAATCATCTATATTATTTATTTTGTGACGTAATTTTTAGTTCACCTCAGCGGAAATTTGAAATCCTGTATGGTCGTCCACGATCCTTTTAGCAACTTTTTTTTTTTTTAGAATAGTTAGTTTTTTGGTCTGGATAAACAGGATAACACGGATTAACGGCTGCATTTTATTTCTACAATACTTTCTTTCTCTTAAATTTTGGATGATTTTTTTTTTTGGCAAGGATTTAATAAAATTTGTATGTACTTGTTGAATATAGATTTGAATCGGAACAATATGCGCCTGTATACATTATTATATTATTGATAGATTTTCTCTAAATAACAAAATCATTCTGGCATATGGTTTTGTATCCTGGTGTTAGGGCAATTCATTCTTGAGAAGATAAGAACAATTAACTCCCCTGAGTGAGTGTCTTGACTTTTACCAAAAGAATCGGGTTCGGCATACAGCATGACCTTGCCAAACGAAAGTAGGCAAGCATGTCTCGAAGCTGTCAGTTCCACAAACTATGGAATAGACAAACAATCTTTCCAAATGCTAAGTTGATTTTTCAATCCTGCGTTTTTAGGAAAACACATTTCCATACACTTTCAAGAAAAGCAGCAATTTGTCATAATGGCGGACAAAAACGTGCACAATCGGCTAGAAAGGTTAGATCATTTTCTTTTTTAAAATCATTTTGAATTACATTAACGACGTATTCTATGTATTCAGAACATATGTTACAAAGTTACATATTATAATATCATAACTGATTTCATTACAATGTAAATCTGTTTTTTAATTATGTTGCAGGTACAGCTAGTATGGACAAGAACCCTATTTCCGAAGCCTTATGACGAAGTAGAAGAAGCGGACCCTTTTGAGCAAATGTATAACGATTGCATTGACAAGGAATTCCAACTGGTCTATGCATTTGGAAACTCTGATTATTGGTATCGTTTGACTTTAGGACTCTGTATT
Organism: Magallana nippona; assembly: GCA_033439105.1. NCBI lineage: Eukaryota > Metazoa > Mollusca > Bivalvia > Ostreida > Ostreidae > Magallana > Magallana nippona. The sequence goes on along the minus strand of CM065922.1, from coordinate 31,784,155 downwards.
ACAGCCCCTTTAGCACATGCCCTTTGGATGGTCAGCTATTATTATACGACGTATAAAGAACTGGAATATACAACTCAGAGTCTTTCAGAAATGTTAGAAAATATCAAGGAAATATACATGAATTTGCCACCATCTCTCGAATGGATAGTCGCTCAATGTGCCATCCTTGTGTTTGCTAGTTGTATGCACCATTTTATTAATAAAAACAATATTTGTAGACTATATTACAGTTCCAGAAAGGACCAATATATCGGAATTGTTTATCAATATGGACAAAAGAAAAAGCTGAAATTTAGCCGAAAGGATATTGTAAGGAAACCAGGTCTTTCGGAAAAGCTTCTTCAGAAAAAAGGATTCACTGTTGGAACGGAAAAAACATTTTTCATTTATGAAACCAGTTTTCGAGATATTACCTATCAAAACCAGTTTTTCTCTGAAGTAGCATCTTCAGAGTACCTTGATAAGTTGAATGAGGGAAAAAGGTATAGGTTTAAATCCAAAAAATAAGTAACTACATTTTGATAAGATTTAGAAAAAATAAAGTGTACCACAGAAACATTTGTTTTGTTCTCATTATTAGTATAAGACAATTTTTAGAAAAGTAAAGATTGTTATTTAATTAGCATTGCTTAAATACCTAAAGTGAGTTTTTAAGTCTTCTTGAAATTCAGGCCTATAAAAAATGCCAACCATTCTGGGATTCGAAAATGAAAATAAATAATAGTATCAGTCAGCATTCGGCCAACCTGCGATACCACACTACTAAACAAGACTCGTGTTATGTAAAAATTTAACATACCATTCTTATAAACTCAGAGGTACATGTATTCATGTTGTGGTTTTTTTATAAAGTTCGGTTTTTAAAAATATGCCTCTTTGAAACAAAAATCGGAAATGTTAGTTTTCAAGAAAATGTTTGGCTTTTGCTGTTCACCTAATATTAATTTTGGTTCAAGGAGGTCGTTTTTCACAACATTGAGAATTCACCCCTTTAAAAAGCATGAAATCTGTCACATTTAAAATATGACAGTTTTCATGCTTTTTCATGCTTTAGAAATTCTTTCTGTGTAACCATTTTTCAATTTATTTAATGGTCTTAATTGATAAAAATTGATACGAAGTATTCAGATATAATTCTACATTTCTTCATATATAAAGTTGCATGTAAAAAAGATTTACAAATTCTGTTACTTTAATTATTTGTTCATTTAATCTGCAACAGCTTTAGGGATAATAGCATAAGAACTGCAATACCTCCTTATCAGTCTTCTGATGTTTGTCAAACGATCCTATTCTGGACTTGAACTTTTACCAGTACAGTGCTAGATCCTTAAAACGAGAACGAGAAAAAGAAACTTTTTGATTACTTGTTGAACAAAAAGTGTTCAAATTCGTGATACCTTTTATTTGCTATCAAGAAGAGAGACTGACCCCTAAAATAGAGAGCTCTAAGGGGTCAGGGAGACAAAATGTCCGATTTCTAACTTTCAACGATATGTTATACCTTATTAAAGCAGATGAAAATGTTTATCTCAACAATGAGCATCTACATGTATATATATGTTTTATAGATCTAATTAGGGTCAACGGTGCCAGAGTGCTTAATTTCTTGAAATTGGGAGCAATATTGATCCTTTGTTCATGGCTCGTAAATACGATCAACATTTTTTATAAATGTTCAGAACAACATGAAATAAATGCGCTTCTTAAAACAGCAGGAATAAGTCAAAGAAAGATTTAGCATACTAAGTTTTCTTCAATATTTTAAAGCAAATTGTTTCAAGTGCTGACCCTGTTCCTTTTCTATATAACTTGTTAATGGTAAGGTATTTTTAAACGGTTGTAGAACAAACCACAAGAGCTTTCATTTGATATCAAGTAAAGAAACTGGCCATTCGAATGTAGAGCCCCCACCCCCAACCCCTTTCTCTTTCAAATCACGCGTCACTGAGTGTCATCTCTCAGCCATGTCCACTTTTATGGCTCACAGCTGAAGCTGAGACGGAAAACCTACTTGTACTTTGTGCAACGATCAATACTTTAAGGTCTTACACAAGGAATTCATTTCACTATATGTTACTATATAGCTTTAATTAAGTTAATTAATTAACTATACTCTCAGCATATTATTAATGAAAGAGAAATTATTGTTTAGTGCTTCAAGAAAAATTTGAGATCAGAAAAATAACGCCTTATGCGGCTTCTAAGAGAGATAATTGATTGTAAACATACCTACCCCCAAATATACACGTGGGTTTCACATGTTGACAAACATACTCAGCACTATCCAGGATGTTGCATCATACCCATCTAAAAATAGTTCCATTTAATTCAGTGTGACAATTCCACTCGACTAATAATTTTCCTTGCAAATGAGTCCAAATTCAATACTGTAGGCCTAAAATAAGGTGCCAAAAAAGGAAGAATCTTAAAAATGAGTAGAGAAAAAAGATTGTTGTCAACGTCGATCGTTGTGTGTGTGTGTGTGGGTGGGGGCCCGGGGGGGGGGGGGGGGGGGGCGATCCCGTCCCCAAGCACCTGTGGAAGGGACAGCTAAAGCTTCTGTATACATGTGAAATTTGACTACAACTACTTAGAAGTGTGACATCATCCCGTGCAGTCCGTAGAGTTCGTGCACTCTATGTGGCTAAAGCAAATTAATCTACATAAAGACTAACATAAATTTCAAAAAGATACCAATAAATCAGCGATGTAAACATTCTTGAACCAAATTGATATCAATAAGCCCATAATTGCTTTTTATTCGACAAGAAACTGTTGGTGAGTACATGTTTTTGAACTGGAAACAAATTATATTAAATGAAAAACACTTTTATAGTTGAGGCAATTTGAATGAATTTGAATGAATCTAAATTAGTTGTTTTACCCTAATTTCCACTAATCTTTAGATAAAATTGAAAAGAAAGATAGAACAAATAAAAGAAAAAAGAAGAGAATTCATATGGAATTATTGGTATTATAATTATCAAACCAAAACTCACAAAAAGTATCATAAATTCCAAAAACAATTTATGAAAAGAAGGCTACTTTTTTGGATATCATATCCTAAGATCTAAGATGCATCAACTGACCAATTTTATTATCCTAGGCCTCAACAAATCAAAGATAACCAAATTGGAAAATAAAATATAAATAATCATAAAAGGTGTAAGGAGGTCACTTATATGGGCCCCAGTATTAGTCCAGGGGGGCACGGTTTGTACAATTTGCAATCTACATTATCTTGGAATGCTCTCACAAATTGAAGCATTGTTGTTCTTGAGAAGATTTTTAAACATTTTCCCTACATATATACATGTATTTGGTTGTTGAACTTTGAACCTCTTTTGGTCCCAGTATTGGCCTCAACCGCCTGGGGGTCACAGTTTGAACAATTTAGAATTTACACTATCTGAGGATGCTTGCATAGTAATTTCACAAATTGTAGCATTGTAGTTCTTGAGAAAAAAATTTTAAAACATTTTCACTATACATTTTTATGTTGAACATTGAACCCCGGTTTTGGCCTGGGGGTCACGGTTCTAACAATTTAGAATCTTCACTGTATGCTAGATGCAGAAGTTTTGGTGTAAATATTGGCACGCCTGATGCAGTACATCCCGAGAATAAGATTTTTAAGGCACACAACCCTTTTTCACTGATTTGTAATAATTTAGAATCTCCTTCCCATAAGGATGCTTTGTACCAAGTTTGGTTAAATTTGGCTAAGTATAAGTCAAAACTGTGAAAAGTTTATATACAGACAGACGGACGGCACGGACGATGGACAAAAGAGGATCAGAAAAGCTCATGTAATTCTTGAACATCTTAAAGCTTACATTCTGCGATAATTTGCCCATCTTGCATATAATGTTTTACTTTTTACTTCATTTAGAATTATCATTTGGAAAAGAACGGTTTTTTTCTCAAGAAAATAATTTTGAAATGGAGTGGACACCTTCGGACACCTTCGGACACCTTCGGGTCTCTCCTAAAGGTAGAAGACCAAATACCAAACAAAAAAAGCAATTGAATTTGAATGTTTCTGTAGATTATGTTTACAAGATACTTCCCGCATTCAATTTCCCTAGCCTTTATGAGTCTGGACAAATAGATTGTTTTAATCTATTTTTAGCCAGCTTGAGACATGATTTAGAATTGAGAATGAAAAGAATGAGGGGAAACAGGAGCCCTTTATCGCTACTAAAGGTACGAATCTCACGTCATAGTTTTATTGCTGGTAGGGACGTGCATGATTATATATATTCTAGATGAGTAGTATTCATACGTTTTTTCTATTTTATTTCATTACATGTAATTTTGTCTTCAGAGAGATGCAAGAAAGCCAAACTGCACGCAGTCTTAAAAACTGACTAAAGAGGTTTATTGATCAAGAAAAGATCAAGAAACAAACACACTTGAAAAATATATGTGCAGAAAAAATAATTGATAAAGAATTATAAGTAATTTAAATTAAAGAAGATGGATGGATAAGGCGTGTAAAGTGCCTATAAAAGGACGGATAATACTAGTATACTGAAAAATTAAGATATCAACAAATCTGAAGTCTAAATATGGTCTAATGAAAATCAAACCGATTTCAATCAACAAAACGTGGAGAGATGACCCACTATACATTAAAAATTTTGTATCCCTACAATTTAGAATTTTACAATTTATGTGTTAGAAAAATAATACCAAGTCCGTAAATTTGTGGCCAAGTCACATATAGCATTTAAACAACGCGATTTGTTGTGACTTAAACGGCTCAGTGGTTAGAGCACCAGACATTAGGTAACCTTAAAAAACAAGGCTTTTTAGGTTGCGGGTTCGATAACACCAAAACTTTAGGGTTTATTTTTTTCTTATCGTTTTTTTAAATATTGAAAACTGATATTAGTTAGAAATCGTGCTTTTGCAAACTTGAATTATAACATTATCAAATAGATATAATTGGGGGGAAATTTAGAAGTATATTTTACGACTAAACCAAATTGGCATTTGCACTATCTTATCCCCTCATCTTCTTTATTTTCATTAACCATACTAATGTATTAATGTTTATTTGTAAGATTTATAGCGTTTATTTCAACAATAAAAAAAGGAGATTTCTTTGGTTTCACATGCAGGTATGAAGGTAGCGAGGATTGCAGAATAAATGCCTTACCTGTGTTTACAAGCGTGTTATTTATTTTATTTCTGCAATCATAACCCAAATAAAACACTTAAAAAAGCATTTTGTTGTTTTGATTAAGATTTATCCCTCATTCTGTGTATACATGTACATGAAAAGTACTATGTAAAAATACGGCAGGGGCGTAGCTAAGGTTTGTTTATTGTGGAAGCAAATTAAGGCAGGGGGTTTGGGGGCCGCCTTGAGACCCCCAATGGCTCAAGGGGCAAAGCCTCCGAAAACTGGCGAGTTTTCAGCATTTCAGACATTTTTTTGAGTATCCAGAAAAAGAAGTTTTATCAAAATAACCCCAGTTTTAAAGTGTAAAATGCTTACTTCATCATCATCATCATCATAAAATTAACGATAAAAAAGAAAAAGGATTGCCTGATTTATGATGAGATTAATTTAGTTTTTATCTAATAAGTCTTGTGCTTTCTCTCCTACTGGTCTATAACATTTTTGTCTACAAAAATTCTCTATTCATACAAAACATAACTATGTATTTAAACTTTAAGATTCCTTTAATTCTCGGTAATCTACTCCTATTCATTGTCAACCTGTCATTCAGGCTATGAAATTGTATGTGAAAAATAATAGACTGAAGGTATCAGAAGAGCAATTTATTATTTTTTTTTATTTATTGAAAAAGAAAGGCAAGCCGTCTTTGCTTTTTCTCATCAAATTCTGAGATAACAGCTGCTACATTGACTAATCGGTTGAATAATAAAATTCCAGATTTATTTATATGGTTTAGTTAAATTGTTATACATTAAACAAAGTTTTAATTAATCAGCATTATTTAAGACTTATTTTATTTTTTTGGTCAAAAATGATGTGGAAGCACTTGCGTACGCCTAGCTACGCGCCTGGTTGGTGTACATTGTAAATATTGTTGAATCCACATTTTCCCATTAACAATTTATCAAACTCTATAGTTTTAGTTTCGTTACTTTGTCACCTGACAATATACATGTAAAATGCTTCTCTCGGGGAGGGACTCGTACATCTTCGCTAGCCAAGGGTGACGATCCACGGTGTTCACGTGAATAGAGAAACGCCGTGGATCGTCACCCTTGGCTAGCGAAGATGGGACTCGTATTGCAACTTCGTATACGGTATGTGATGAAATAAAATGTGACAAAGATTTCATTTTATAGAAAATTGAAACAGAAACAAAAATAAATAAATACATTTACTGATGCACATATAATTGCATTTTATCAGTGCAAAATTTATTCATTCCGGAACTTTATCAGCTTACCATATCGGCTCTGAAATTACTCCGCTTTGGACTGGTTCCCACACTTTCATAAAGTCAAAAGAGGGTTTTTCCCATATTTCACTTTACGTAGCCAGTGATTATATTATTTACCCTCGCTTACTAAAGATTATTATTGTATACAGTTAAGACATATGCAGTAGAAATGGCAGGAACCGAAACTAACAGTGAATTCGATGAATTTATCGTGGATTCGTCTAAATTGACTCTGGTTAATGATATCCAAGACAAAGTTGAACGAATGTTCAGTATTAATATTTATGTTGATGAATCAACAGATAACAAAGGTGAAAAAAGCTGGTTGAGAGTTGATGGACAAAAATGTGACAGAAAAGATGCCAGGGTAAAGCTTTTCAAAGGGTCTTATATAAATTTCTCTTTAAGTGCTTGTATACTTGAGTCATTTGAGTACAGTTCACATTTTAGCAGAATTACTTTTAGCCAATTATAAATATGCTTTGACATTTAAAAGGCTATTTTCTTCAATAATAAATTTCATTGGTTGCAAAACACAAACCATTAATATAGAATGTCAATTATTTAACTATATAAACTGCCCAAAGTTTTGATCTTGGACAGAAAATGGGAGGTGAACTACAGTATTTTAAATATTATTCCTGTCGTTGAATACTTTTCAAATCATCTTTATATTTAGCTGCAGGTCTGTAGCTCCTGGTCGGAAATTATTCGGATGGATGACCAGGGAGCTTCAGTTCTGTACTTGTTAAAAAGTTAAAATTTATGGCGCAAAAAAAAATTGCGCTTGTTTTGGACTGATTAATCTTATTTACGAACATATTCTGTAAAAATATTTGATTTCAAAAAATTCCTCAGATATTTTACTACAGATATCGTCAATTTACTTGCCTCTGATATTTTAACCACTATCACCAGCCCCGTAGGGTGAAGTGGTGCAGTGTTTTTACATGTAAAAATGGTGACTCTTGATTAACATACTTCATTTTCCGAGGTTGGTTGTGTATTTAAGAGAAAGTCTGAGGGAGGTAAACTGACTTTATCAGTATAAAGTAAATTGCCTGAAGAATAGAACTAATTTTTAGTCACAGAATCTGTGTGGAAATGAGGTTAATCAGCGAAAACTTGTGCGATTTTGTGTGCTCTGTAAATTGCAACACTTAACAAACACGGAACTGTAGCTCCCGGGTTGCCATCTGAATTTTTCCAGAAGCTGCAGACCTGCAGCTACTTTAAATTCTGAATGTTTATCAATTACTAGTTAAGAAAAATATGTTTCACATATGTAATGCATATGCTGGAATCATACTGGCCTAGGACAAGTTCTTGAAAGTAACCAGTTTTCACAATTGCTGACCAAAGACCAATTCTTGCCAAGTACATTTCTTGTCAGTGCGTTGTTATGTCATTTTTCATATATAATTTATGTGTGGATAAAATGATGTAATAATGCACTGGCAAGATATGGTACTTGGTGAGAATTGGTCCAAGGCCAGTGCAATTTAATATACAAAAAGATCTGTTCAATAAGAATTAATATACCAGGTAATTGCTTGTATGTGATGAACACAAATAAACAGTTTTTATCACATGTTTATCTCAACTTGCGGTGGATATCACTCATGTAATATATTTTTGATATTCCACTGTGTGTTCTTACGCCACATGACGTCATAATTAAACATTACGTAGCTTCAGGCGGATGATTGACGTAGAATGAAAAAGTAACAAAACAATTCAGTTGAAAAATGTAAAGCATTTAATGCTGTTTTAATCTTTTCTTTCATGAATTGATAAAATATGCTCGAAAATAATATGTTTATTTATTAATCTTTAAGGAACATTTTTTTCGTGCATAAAGTTGTTGATGTCTTGTAGTATATGTGTTGTGCGGTTCACAATCATAATTTTTATATAAAAGATTGAGGTTTAACTAAATACGTGGTAAAACATGTGATAAAAAGAATCTCTCATGATATGCGATGGTATATGATTTTCATCCAACTTGTTGTGTGTTTTCTATCCCATCGCCAAGGCTCGGGGATAGAAAACACACAACTCGTTGGATACCATCGCAAATCATGAGAGATCCTATATCTAGTGTTTACCACAAATGAATTGTAACCTGGCATTCTCTTTTAGACACTTGATATGTAAACAAAAACATGGTCTAAGCTTTGTTTACATAACAAAGAATTGTGAGCTCCTGTATCTTGATAAATCCTACAACTGACATGTTGCAAGTTTTGGTTGACCATTGGCATGATTGGAAATACCTTTATATAAAGCATTATAATATAAACATTGAAAAATGAAATTGAAAACAATTTATATGCTCATATTGTGACCTTGCCCACTTGGAAGCTCTACACCCCACGTAAATGCTGGTAGAACTACGATACATGTATAAGTGTGGTAAACATTTGAGGGAACAAAAAGATAAACACTTTGAAACAACTACCAATGTGTATGTTATTGAAATTAAAATCATGCTTAAAAAATTATTTTATTTGGGTCAAATATTGAGAACCTCTTCTTAAATTGCTTTAATTGTCTTTATCAGGAATATATTTTGGCAGTCTGTCACCCAGAGTCCAAGCAAAAGCTTCAGATAAAAGACTCTGACAAGGATGCCTTTGATGAAGAAACCCTAGAGGATATTGAAACAAAGACATGTGCTCAGATAACACTCCAGGACCAAATGTTGGAGATCAGTGGCTCAGAACTGGCAGTCATCTTGGCAATGACGACTCTGGAAAGTAAAGGGGCAGTAAGCGTAGACGACACAGAGCCAGACGGTGAGAACGACGAACCGACCAAGAAATCTCAGGCACCTGTTGCTAAAAATAGATGGACTACCAAAATGGACTCTCAGCTGGAGAAACTTCTGTACAAGCCTGGCAACAATAATGAGAGCATATCTATCATGGACTACACAAAATCCTCTCCGTCAATTAAAATGACGATTTTGAAATGTATGACAGATCTTGACGAAATCAGCGACAGTGATTTATTTCCAAGCAGCAGAGAGGAAGCCCTGCCTATAGAACCATCGCACAAATTAGTTATTTGTGGTGACAGTGATGAGGAAAAAATGGACAGTGATTGTGTTGATGGGAAAACTGTGAATCAGTTGACTGATAGATTAACCACAGCTCAAATTTCTCCATCACCAGGACGAGATACTTCCCAAAAACCAGGAAAGGATAATGTACAAACCGCAAATGAATCTGACATGATGTATTTCAGGACATTTGGAAACAGTGTTGGATACACAGAAAAAGAAGTAGAGGAAGGATTACTTTTTTGCAACGATAAAACAACCCCAGCTGATTTTCTAGAGATACTGAATGAATTAAAGGAGAAAAAAACAGAATTAAAGAAGAAAAACTCCTCTGATGAAATTTCAACAGATGGTCGCCCTGGAACGAATTTTCCCCCACCCCCTAATGTGCCATCTTCATCTTCAACATCTGTGAATGGAAGAAGGAGTCTTCCTAAGGAATATAAAAAGAAATTGGTGGAAGACTTTGCAGAGGAAACAGCAGATTTGTCTGTTGATGAGCTAAAGAAAAGAAATGCAGAGCGACAGCGATTACTAAAGTCTGCTTTTGATAACGGCTCCAGCAATGCGCAAGAATCCAAATCACCTGTGAAAAAGAAGAGAAGGAAAAAGAAACGCAAGAAAAGTGCTGACGCAAAGAAATTCATAGGTGATGGATCCAAGGAAAATCCAGCCATTCTTTGTAGCTCAGACGATGACAAAGAACAAACAAAAGTCATGACTATTTGGAATGAAGATGACAGTGAGGCTTCAGATAGTGATGATTGTATGATTGTTGATGAGACATTACCAAAAGCTTCCCTGAAAAAAGGAAAAATTGTGTCAGATACGATTATAAGCTCAAATCAGCCAAAAACTGAGCAAAAAACTGTTAGAAAAAGAGCTAGTAGATTTGACCAACCCCCTAATTCTACAGATTCTGCAAATTTTCCTAATACTGACAATAACAAGCCCGCAGATGAACAATGGACAGTGGTGCAAAATCAAAAACAGCAGCAACTTCAAAACAATCAGTACAACCAACCCCCTAACACTCTCCAGAATCAGTACCTACAGGCAGAAGGAGGGATTCCTCCATTTAATGTTCCTCCCCCACTCATGGGACTTGATATAGCAAACCAGATTCCTCCACCAATTCCTTCTCTTGGACCAGCCCCTGGCATCCAGCCAAAAAACCTGCGTTATGTTGTGATAGATGGGAGCAATGTGGCTATGTGGTAAGACGTCATAAACTGGTATTGTGGCTCATTTTAAGAGGACTGGAAGATTGTGGCCAATTTTAGGCTATACTTACCTTCTTTAGATGAAGAGCTCTGTATAAAAATATTTAATTAGGAAAATGTTCAAATTTTTTAGCTTAAATATTTAGAGTTTTTCTATACTAAATGACAGTTTGTGGCTAAAACTCCCATATCTAAAATTTTAAGATAGATCTGATGATTGATTTGTTGACCATCCAGCCTCCTTAAACTAAATAAGGAAATTGTATCTTCAGTATTACTTATTTGCATTAGACTTTTTAGGTCATGTTTTAATATCAGGTATGCAAATGATGCATAGCGAGTTCTAAATGATGACACAATGAGCACTTATATATATATGACGATATACATTTTAATGTTCTAGAACAAAAGTTATATTGATTTTCTGATTTATGATCAATAACTGAAGTCAACAAAGTACAGAAATGAAAATTTTGTGATTGGCAAGAGGACTGGACTATTAAGAAGACTACAATATGATTTGACTTGCTGTTACAACATGTTTGCCAATTTGAGATTACTCAACTGCTAAATATGAATTTTTTTTCAGCCATGGATGTAATAAGAAATTTTCCTGTAGAGGCATTAAAATTGTGATAGACTATTTCTTACAAAGAGGCCACACGCAAATCACAGCTTTCGTTCCGGAATGGCGACGATATAGACCTCGCCCAGAGAATCCGATCATAGATCAACCACTTCTTAATGAATTGATGGAGAATGGACATTTAGTTTTCACACCATCAAGAAGAATTAATAATCGCTTAATTGCAGCCTATGATGATAGGTAAAAAATATGTGATCTTTTTTCATATTGTTTACTCAAAAAGCAGCATGATATCATTTAGCAAATTTACAAATGTCCGTTACTATGATGTAAAGTTTTGTGGTGAATTTTAATTGAGATGATGTCATTTTTAAAGTCGTGTGAACCTTTCTGGTATAATTACAGTTAAACCTCATTATCTAAACTACATGGGACTGGTTAAAAACTTTGAGATATCCAAGTATTCGAGATATCAAGGGAAAATTACTGAAATAATAAGTGGTTTGGACTTACAATTCACTTTGACATATCTATTGTATTCGAGATACCGATGTTCGAGATACCGAAGTTCAACTGTATATTTCTTATTGGAAAAAAAAGTTGGTAGCTTTTGGTTGAATAGGTGCATCTCATGAAGTGGATGTTGAGAGTGCTGATTTCTATTTTACAGATTTGTGCTGGAGTTGGCAGAGAGAGAGGAGGGCATTATAGTTTCTAATGACCAGTACAGGGACCTCATGCAGGAAAAATATAGCTGGAGGAAGATCATAGAAGAAAGGTATGAAGACAACCAGTGGTCAACAGAAATTATACAGAGGGTGACTTTTGTTGCCCAGCTGGTTTTGATTTTATGCTCATTTTTTCCAAATCCAGCATCTCCTCTGAGTAGTGGACCCTAATAATTTTGAGATTATTGCAAGGTCCTTGCATAAACTACTTAACCTTCTTTCTGTTGATGCCAAACAACCAATTATAAACATGCGTTTTTATATATTTTGCAACTAAGTTGTAAAAATAGATTCGGAGTACCCCAAATGACTGTAGTTTTCCCCTTCATCCTATAATTATCCGTTGATTCAGCTTTCAAATATCAAGGATGGAAATTTTTATTTTTATTTTATCAAATAAAAAAAAAAATGCTGAAAGTTATAAGTTATTAATTCTAAAACACAACAAAATATCTATATTCTTCTTGTTTCATTGTTAATGCACTGATAAAACACAGGTAAAAATCCAGATAAAGCAGACTATAATTGCTATCACAACACAAATTACAACTTTTGTTCTATACCCAATTTTCAAATGTGTGCAAAACGGGAACACACCGTAAAGATAATGTCTGATTAAAATCCTGAAAACCGTTTGCTTGTCTGCTCAGTACCTTTAAAAAAGACTATCCTTTTAAATATCCTTACGTATACATGGAGGGAGATATTGTAAACTAAGTTTTATTCTTGTGCGAGAAATTTTTTAGAAGTTCGGGAGAGCCTCATGGTCACAAATATTTCATGCCATGAAGCAATACTCAAATGCCTCTTGTAATTTTTTTTTTCCAGATAACCTCTTATCTTGTTTTTAAATAATCGATATAAGTCGCCGTGAAATAGTATTTCTTTCGGGAAGTCCCGAATCAAGTCGTCGTGAATAAAAGTTGGTTTATTCAACATTCATATGTATTAAAAAAATTCTCCTTAATATACAGGTATTATATTTACAAGATAGATGGGGGTTATAATCATCTTATTGTCATTACTCATTTTTTTTTTTTGCAGACTTCTGTTGTTTTCCTTTGTTGGGGATAATTTTATGCCTCCCTTTGACCCTTTGGGAAGGCATGGTCCAAATTTAGATGAGTTTTTGTGCAAGCCACAAATCAGAAAAAGGGGGATGAACCAGTGAGTAGAAGGATATTTCCATATTGATCTTTTATCCTTTAAACTATTCGAAATGTTTCAGGAATGCCTCCTGGCTGTGTTTTACAAAAGAACGTAAAGATTAAATTAATGAATGCTAATTAATCACAAACTAATCAATTTTTTATTCTAATGGCTGTAAAGTATAATTATGGGAATGAAAACAATTGTACAGCAAAACTTGAATATAACAAACAGGGATATAGCGAATTTACGGCTATAACGAATTCTTATTTATGTCCTGGCAGAATTTCTAAATAAACCTATAGAAAGTTGCTGAATATAATGAACACGGCTATTATGAATTTACGGCTATAATGAAGTAATTTGAATACAACCCCCCCCCCCCCCCGGGCAAAATGCTAACGTATTTTATCATTCGTATAACAAATTTTTTCCATTACAAATTTCATTGAAGATACATGAAAATTTAAGATGCATAATATCTTAAATATTCAAAAAATATTCAAATTCAAATATAATACAGTAAATTAAAAAAAATTAAATAAAAAGGTTTATATTAATATATTTTGTGAACAACATTAATATTGATTTTATTAAAATTACCATAGTTTGAAGTACTTTCAGCTGACCATATTATAATGAATTCGCTATAAATGTATAACGAATTACGGTTATAACTATATTATAATGAATTCGCTATAAATGTATAACGAATTACGGTTATAACAAAGATTTTTCTATGGTACCTTGAAATTCGCTATAAACGAGTTTTAATTTGCTGTAAATAAATGGTTTTATTAAGTTTTGTTCTTTAAAAATTATTCCATGAGACTGAAAATATTGTCTTTGTTGTAAGATCTTTTGTAAAACGCAGCTCTTGTGCCAACTAAGTTCTACATTGCTTTCTTTTTGGTTACTTTTACATGTAACAAATACTTGTAGCATGTTCTTTACGTCTTTTGTGTTTGAATCACATAGATTAAAGTGTGTTATAGAAATAACGCAAACTGCTATGGAATTTTAAAATGTTATGTTAAGCAGATATGAATGAAACTAAGATTCTACAAGGCCAGGGGCATAGCTACCGTTAATGGGTTTTGATGTGGAAGGGTATGAAGGCAGTGTGCATGAGGTTGCCCACGAGGCCTCCAATGGAGTTTGTGCATGGGCAAGTCCTTGATGAGCTTATGAATTATCAGCATATCTGACTGGTAAATTTGACTGTCCAGAAGAGGAGATTTAAAATTAATACATATATATTAGTATAAAAAACAGAGGTAAAGAAGGCGGGTAAATTGCAATTTATGGTCATGTCAGAAGGCAAATGCTACAATTTAATCATGCATTCTTTCAACATATCAAATGCTGATAATAAATTGAAATTGTACATTCAGGAGAATAATCACAGGTTAAGTGATGTGATTATATAAAAAAATTTATCCATTGAGTTTACCCTTCTCTCCTCATTGTAAAGTAGATATTTTTGCTTTGGGATTCTATTTAATATTTTAAAAATAAATTCACAGTTATAAAATTTTTCTTGGCATTTGATGTAGAAGCAAATTTACATCTAGTTTCACATGAAAATTTTCAAGTTGATGCAAGCAACGAAAAAAACCCCACTTGATTCAAAGCATCCAATATTTGGTCCAAAATATTGATTATGTATGGGATACAATTTTATTAATTAACATAATATTGGTCAAAGTTTAACATTTTGACATTTTACTGAATTTACAGTTGTGAAAAGAGATAAGTTATCAGTTAAACAAATTATCAATATATTTTACAGAAACAACTCTCAATATTATCAAAGGAGAGACCTGCAATATAATGCGTGGAATGCGGGAAAAAGGCAGCAAGATAATGTCAACTGGAGATCTCAAGGGCCACAACAGCAGGGAGTTGTCCGACCATATCAGAGGAATCCTAATCCGTATGGGTGGTCCAGACCACAGTTAGGCCCCCAGAGACTTTTTAACAATAATAATCAAGGGGTTTCACAGCAGCAGGCAGCACAAGGAAAGGGGGCAGGGGGAGGAGGGGGAGGCAAAAGTCCTATTAAATCTTTGAAAGCAGGACCAGCCAGGAGTCCAGCTAAAACAAGAGAAATCGAAGGCCAGCTCAAAGCCATATTTCCAGAAAATGGAGGGAAAATCAGTGAAATTCTACAGAACCATCCCAGTGAAACAGATGTGGAGAAACTGACAAATTATCTTATGAATGCAATTTTTTCAGCTTAGAAATTTTTGAAGATCGACTTACATATGTAAATTGTTCTTCAAAACAAAAAAGTAAAACACCATTTTTTTGTGCTCATTAGCAGTTTTCTAGTCAATTGAGCCTCTGTAAATTGTATAGTGTTACATGTATGTATGGTACATCAAATTCATAAAAATCTGATAAACATAATACAAAAAAGCACTGTTGATATTTTATAGTTTTACAGTTGATGAAGTAATTGCCTGTAAATTATAGTTTACAGACCGTAAACTATAGATAATGATTCTTAAAAAATTACCTCTGTAAGCTAAAATTTATATTCATTAACTATACTTAAGAGTTAATATTTGTTATTTCAAAAATCAAGAAACAATATTTATCATATAAAACAATAGTTTACATTAGTTACAAGGTATTTATTTTGGTTGTTAACTAAGCTGTCATTGTACTCATAAACTATATTTAACAAACATATATTCAAGTAATGAATGATCATGAAGTATAGTTTTGAGAGATATACATGTACTATGATTAACATTTGTTTATCATAGTTGATAACTAAATTATAACTAAAATCAATAATTTGCATACATGTAAAGTAAAGTTTACAGCTGTTTTATTTAGATTAAGAAACTAAAAATCAGTTTTCAATTTGAAATCTTGAGGAACATATCTTAGACTAGTTGATTTACGAAAACAAAAACCATGCAGGTGTATTGTTACATGTAACTTCTATGATTTTGAACTATATTTTAGAGATGTTATATCCATGCACCGGTACATAGTTTCACAGAAAATTATGATACAAAATCAGATACATGTACTGAATTGCCCTTAAACTTTGTTTCACCATTGTAAAATCAGATTTTTGTGAATTCAGCACCTTAGATATCTATAAACCTTACTTTGCAACCTGTTAACTTTAATTTACATTTATTTTGTTATTTTTGTAAACTGTACCTTACAAATCCTGATTACATGTATTACCTTATATATCAGATAAACAAAATTTTGCAATGGCAAATATTTGTATTCTATGTTAATTAACATTGTATGGTTTTATACAATGTTAAATAAAGTCAATATCCTTTACTATGGCTTAAGGGTTGTAAACTATAGTTCACAGTCTGTAAACTTAGTTTCCAACTGTTTAACAATGTTTACATTTTTTTTGTACATTTGGTGTGCCATATATGCATGTCTTCACTGCTACATTATTTTTTGCCAGATACTTGCAATTACCTCATCATTTCAAATTACCATCATGATTTCAGAAATACTTTGATTTGCCAGAAACATGAAAATGTACATAAACCCTTTACATTGATTAATTGGAGCAGCTGTTTCTGTTCACAATATTATTCATACAAAGATTTTGTTCATTCAAGAGAGGTGTCTATTACCTCACTTCCGTACAATTCCAGCATTGTAAAAACTTAGTTTGTTGGATTGATTTATGTAAATTGATTTGTCCAATATTTACTTTAATTTGAAAAATTACATACATATTACAGTTAAATAAAGAAAAGAAAAAAAAAAAGCTTTTTTGGTTAAACAAGATGAAGGAAGACTGGAAGGTGAATAGGAGACCTTGCCAATTCAAAATGATCAAAGTGAAAATCCTCAGCAATGCTTGATGACTTAAATATCTGGAAATAATTTGTATCAGTTTCATATATTGCAGATGAATATGGATAGTTTGAATTAATTTTATGTTTATATTTTGTATTACAGTGGAATCACACTGACCAATAATGGTCAAGAATGAAGATGATGGGTTCTAGCCTCTGTTCACACACATCTCCACTTTTCGTATTTTCCCACAAGATGCATCTCAGCTAGACAAATTTGCTATTAGGATGTAAAAATAATAAAATTGTTTTTATTTCAATTAATGTATAAACAGATGGCATTTTAATGATAAAACAGCACTTTGAGGCTAAGGATAGGTGAACCTTGCATACCTTTCAGGTAAAATAAGTACCGGTACAGTTGCAGGTTTGATTGCAAGAATGATTCAAAAGAAGGACTGCATACATACATTTAGTAGATTTTTATTGTTTAAACATAAATATAACAACAATTGGTCAACCAAAAAAATATCACATGAAACTTTTAAGAAAAAAATTATTGTAAGTACTCCACTTGAGTAAATAAAGCTTATCAAATATACAGAAATAAGCAGACTAAGTATTTCTATACTTATTCATACTAATACATGGTATTAGTTATGATGGTTTACATCATTAATTTTTTTACATTTCAACCAACTTTGATTCCCATCAATATCCTTTCAAATGAAAGAAATTATATATTAAATGTTTAAATTAGAGAAATCAATTTTCAATTATATCTATATAAGCACATGTAATTGAAATTTAACATTCAATAAATAAAACTCTTGCAATATTCATAAAGAAAAAAATTCATGCAATTGAAATTTAATAAGCAATAATTAAAATTCTTGTAATATTAATGAAAAACAAACTTCAGCAATGAATGTAAAAATAAATTTTGACAAAGAGAAAAAAAACCCCAACAACACTATATAAATATGCTCCACCAACCATCTCATTACAACTCGTATGCCTTGTATTCATTACATTGGTCAATAAATGATTAAGAATCAAGAAAATAAATCAAGGAACATTTTTAATATTCCAAAACATGCTTTGATATCCCTTGTAAACTCAAAATTGCTAATACCTGGCATTGGCACCTTTATAATTCACAAGTTTTAGATACTAGTTTCTCAATCTGAAACATAAAGAGATAGATGCATTACATTGTGCATGTCTACCCTCAAAAATGGATGTAAAAAATATATACCGTATATGCAAGAATTTCAATTAAGAGCAAAAAGTTAATCAAGCTGTGTGAAAATGAATGCATATACATATACAGGCAATATACATCAAGCAGAAAAATGTTGATTTTGCTTTGCACCAAAATAGATGTACCGGTACAAGCAATACCGGTAAATGAAAATAACTCATCTCTGTGTTTTAAGAGTGATGGGTTTATACACAGGAGCTTTGGATCTGGGGAGGGGAGGATTTCCTAAAATAATATCTGCTGCTTTTTCAGCAACCATAATTGTTGGGCCATTGAGGTTTCCACTAACAACACTTGGCATAATGGAGGCATCAACAACTCTAAGCCCTTCAATGCCATACACTTTTGTACTGGGATCAACCACTGCCATCTTATCTGAATCGGGTCCCATCTTACAGGTGCAAGACGGATGATAAGCACTGTCAGCCATGTTTCTATTGTATTCATCAATGTCTTTGTCACTTTGGACATGTACCCCTGGGGCTAATTCAGCACCTCTGTAAGAATCAAATGCCTTCTGCTGGAAAATTTCTCTGGTAAGTTTGATGCTGTCTCTCATCTCTCTTATATCCTGTTCAGTTGAGAGATAATTAGCAATGATGCGAGGATGCTCCTTGGGATCTGGAGACTTCAGCTTGAGAAATCCCCTGCTGGTGGGGCGCATAGGACCAACATGAGCCTGGTAAGCATGTCTGTCGCCTGCTTTTCGTCCGTGATCATTGACTGTTGAGGGAAGGAAATGGTACTGGATGTTGGGGTGCTCTACTCCAGGTTCACTCCGGATAAATCCTCCTGCTTCCAGATGAGCTGTTGCTCCATCCCCTGTCTGATTCATAAACCACTGCAGACCTATTTTGATCATCACATGAGGAAACTTCCATTGAGCTTTGTACAGTGTAATGGGCTTTTTACATTCTTGTTGAACATACACCTCGAGATGATCCTGCAGGTTTTCACCAACTCCTGGCAAATGCTGGACAATAGGAATATCAAGTTTACGAAGGTCATCTGCATTCCCAATTCCAGAAAGCATCAGAAGCTGTGGGGAATTAATAGCACCACCACATAGTATAATTTCTTCTGCATATTCTGTTTTGATATCAGATAATCTTTCATACTCAATACCCACTGCCCTCTTCCCATCAAATAGAATGCGCCTTGATAAAGCCCTATCCTCTGTTGTTAGATTAGCTCTTTGATTAACAATAGGGTGTAAGTAAGCTGCTGCAGCACTGCATCTCTTGCCTTTTCCAATGGTCATGTCCATCCATCCAAAGCCCTCTTGTTGGTAGCCATTCATGTCATCTGTAAAGGGATACCCTGCCTGAACTCCTGCTTCAATAAAGGCATGAAACAGTGGATTGTTGGTCTTTCCTCTGGAGACCTGGAGTGGGCCATCACCACCTCTGTAATCATTAGCTCCTAGCTCATGACATTGGGCTTTACGGAAATATGGTAAGCAATCAGCATAGGACCAGCCCTTGGCACCTTCCTTTTCCCATCTATCGTAGTCCAAAGCATGACCTCTGATGTACACCATTGCATTGAGGGCAGAGGAGCCTCCCCAGACTCGTCCCCTGGGCCAATACATGACTCTGTTGTTCATGCCCTTCTCTGGTTCTGTGTGGTAGTACCAGTTGTACTTGTCATCACACAGATTATACATCAAGGCAGCGGGCATGTAAATTTTCCAGGAATCCCAGTGCCACAAATCTCTTGGACCTGCTTCTAGAAGCAGGACGCTTTTCGCTGGATCAGCGCTAAGGCGGTTTGCTAATGTGCAGCCTGCAGAGCCTGCTCCAACAATGATATAATCATATTTAGTCTTGTTAGAAGCTATGTGTACTAAGCGATGACTGGATGTGCTAAAGCTTCTACTAGGTTGGTGCATAAATGAACCTTGAGATAAAGATGAAAAGCCTCTTGCAAACGTTTTCATACCTTCTTTTTGAGATTGTGGTTTAGAGTCAATTGTTTTCCCTTTTTCAAGGATAAGATCACAAATATTTGATATGCTAGGAATGATATGGTCTGCATGATTTTTTAACTGTTCTTCAGAGCTCACACCTGATAAAACTCCAATTTTTTTCTGAACAAAAGCGGAATGACCCATTTGAAGGTCCCCTATGGAGTCGCCCACTACTACAGTCCTTGATGGACTCACTTTCAGCTCGTCACAAATCAACAGAGTATTGTGTCCAGAGGGACGAGGCTGGGAGATGGGATCATCCCCACATATCAACATGTCCACGTATTGTGACAATCCCAAATGCATCAGATCAGAAATCACAAATTCTCTTGGCTCTCCAGTATTGATGGCAATTTTGATCCCATTATTCTTAAGCTTTTGAAACATCTCCTCAATATTTTGACAAATTGGGGAGGGCTGAGATTTTAAAATAAAGTCAGCTTCCTTCCATATTTGATTGACAATCATGATGGCTTCTTGGTAGAATATTCCTTCTCGCCTCAAGGCTTCCACTAAAACTCCCTTGGCCTCAGATGATGTGCCCTCTGATAAGATACCATGCATCACTCGAGTTGCATCTTTATTCAAACCCAACAGTCTGTTGACTTTTTCTGACAGATCTAAACCAGTCATTTGCTTTAATCTAAAAAAATAAAAGATAAATTTTAATGGTAACAAAATATTATGTAACAATCATTAAATCATTATTTGGATAAAATGTTACGTAAAATTTTGGCAAAAGTCAATCAATCACAATAAATGTACATTTAAAATCATTTCAAATGGCAGGTAAATTCACCTTGAGCAGAAAAACTCCACAAACTTTGGATATCGTCTGTGTAAACAGATCAGAGTTCCATGGAGGTCAAACACGACTAAATCTGCCATTGGTTTCTTACTACTGGCCTCCATCTTTTCGCTCTCATTTGGCTCCACTAGAAATCTCTCATACGGAGAATACGCATAGCAGCTCTTCCATTCCTCATAGGGTAAAATAAGAGGCAGAATGTCCTCAATATCATTGACCACATGGTCAGCATGGGGCAACAAATCCCCAGTCTGTCCAACCCCACTCAGAACACCCACACTCCACCCCAACTTGGCTGACTTTCCGAGCAGCATGTCTGTCTTGGTATCTCCAACCATCACAGCGTCTGATGGATCAATTCCGAGTTTTTCACAGATTTTCAAAGCATTATATGGAGCTGGTTTAGGTTCTGTGTCTGGATCGTCTCCACAAATCACATGCTCAAAATAATTTGTAAGACCTAGTTCCTCCAGCAAGGCATCGGTGCCTTTACGATTGTCGGATGTGATGAGAGCGATTTTCACATTGTTCATCTTCAAGATCTTGAAGAGAGTCTCCAGATCTCCTAGCTTCTTCATTTCCTCTGGATTTCTGGCATTTCCCTCCATCCACACTGAATCCAATATTTGCCGCACTTCAGACTCTTCCATTCCTTCAGCAACCAACATCTTTGTCATTTCATCCTGGAATTGTAGTGAAACACTTGATAATTATTTCATGACTTTTTTTCAAAGATTTTTGTTTCAGTGAATCACATAAATGATCAAATGACAGGTTGATGTAAAACAGCTGACAAAATACATATTGGTGGCAGTTTTACATTTCAAAAGAAAATGACATGCTCTATTTTTAGTACTGTAATTTCCTCAATATTCATTGAAAACCAAATTTTCGTGGATTTTGTTGTTGACTCGATCTATCTAATAAATTAAATTTTCATTGAAGTGCAATAACTAGTTATATATTGTATTGATAGGATCATTGGCCATGAATTTATGTATCCTTGAAAGTGTTATTTTCATTAAATCCAAAAAAATTGATGCCAATGAATTTTAATAAAACCATAGTATATTTTGCTTCAAATAGTCTCCAAGAGAATTAAAAACAAAATGTTTTTAAGAAAAATATAGTTTACCTTAATTTCACCTGATGTAGCCTCAGCCAGTAGCCCTGGCATCACCTTTTGTTTTTTGGTACAAAAGCCCAACACATCATAAATCTTGTCCTGAATTCCAATCCGGCCCGTTGCCTCTTCAATTCTAAAGCAGGAATTGAAATACAAAATATAATGTTTTTTTTTAAATCTAATATCCCGTTTATTACATACAGTGCTTGCTTTAATTAATAAACTTTAAGTTTTAATTGGTGTACAGTTGATATTGAAAGTGACATCTGAATTTTCAAGACTAAGATTGCTGTAAAATGGCAGTGAAATAAATAAGTGCATACTTGGCAACAATTTTTTTGGCCCAGGGTGTCCACATGGCATGAAAACAGATGAGGGTTCCATCTTTGTCGAAAATGACCAGTGATGCTTTCTTGGTTTTGTCTGTGCGGAGAGTGACATTGTTGACAGTCACATTTTCAGGCTTTAGACTGGGAGCAGACCATGACACACTTCTACTGGTTTCCAAAGATGTCAAGTGTCTCCCTGTGAAAATAAATTGTAAATCAGTTTCCAAAAATGAAACAATGCATATTTTTTCAAAGTACTAAGGCCTAAAAAAAATATTGTGTGTTTAGGGTAACCCGACCTAACCCACAAAAATGCCCAGATCCTACCATTTTTAGATGTCTGTTTTTATCCGACTGTGATTTTCATATTATTTCCATTAAAAACCCGTTTTTAATTATGAAACAAACAAACATTCTTAGGATTTTATATTTGTATTTGTGCCCTCATGCAGAAAAAAATATGATAAAATTTTTAAAAATCCCTACCTCCCTAACCTAATTTTTTCATCAGTGTTACCCTAAACACACACATTTTTTTCTTAGGCCTAACAAATATACCCGAGTAACAACAAAATGTTCCAATAAAAATGCAAAATTATGAAAGTGCAAATACCGGTCATTAGAGTTAGAGATAGAATATGTCAATGGGGAAAATCCTACTAATGACTTATTCCTTGCTCTTCACTGATAAATATACATATAACATCCACTGAGTATTTTCTCCACTATTTCTAAAGCAAACCAGTTGTGATTAATTAAAATAATAAAATTTCTTTGGTGATTCATGGAAACTCAAGTCAAACCCAGGGCCTCCGGAATATCATTCTAGGGCTCTAACCACTAAGCTATTGATATTTACTATATATTTAGACTGACATTCAGTCATTCATACATATGTCAAGTCTGGTAATGTGTATTTATTTTTAAATATTTCAAAAAAGTGATGATTATTTTAAAACAGTATAAAAAGTGGCCTTCCGTTAAAGCTTACTTGTTTTCCTGGAGTCGTTTTTTCCTGTCACAGCAGAACACACAGATCTTGGGTGTATACATCGCTGAATCTGCGAGGTGCGGGATATTAGTCGACACAGCATTTTTCTTCCTGATCAAGGGCTTTTAAAGTGTTTATATTTCCATCACTATAGCTGTAAAAAAAAACAAGAGTATATGAAGCATAAAATTTGTCATTCCCAAAACCCATTAAACAGAGATTTAATTGACAACATCTCAAATACTTTTTAAAATTGCATACTTGTGCGAAACCAATATTTTAGACACACCACCATCAAGAGTTCAACCACATAAAGATAACGTCCAAGGATAAGCACGGTAAATTACCATGGACTTGACCATGCTGAACACATGAATATCCCACGGTGGGACTGACATACAGTATCGATATCATCGCTTTCCACTTATTATACACTTAATTCATATTTATACCAGGTAGACATAATGTCTTACAGCATCATGAAATATATTGCAACATCAATGGTTACATGCAGACCACTTCCAGTACAGTTTTTTTTTTTTTTTTCAAAAAGCCGGTTCATTAAGCTATACAGTAATAACGTTACACTTGTAATTGTCTTCGAAGGACACTTGAAACTTCGTCCCTTCACGAATCCCTGTTTAGGTGGCAGAAAGGAGGACTTCAGTGGTCATAAGTTGGTATGCTTGTCATGTGTGGAACTGTCCATGAGTGCAGTGAATGCCAGTGCATGCAAACACTGAAGCAATATAATTACCCCGCTCCTCCCTTCCATCATATTCGGATCATGCATTCAGCCTATCATTTGATCTTCCTGTCTTATTCACGTTACCAAAGTTACTCACCTAAAATAAGAGACAGGATATGCCCAGTCCAACTTTGAATTGTGTAATACACAAACTTTACGTCCTTTAGTACCTACACAACAGTCGGTATTTTTCCTACCGCGTGTCTTTACGCTTCGCTGATCATCTCATGAATATCAACAAAAAATAAACCAATCAGAAAACTGCTATTTCCTTTAACTCATGAATAAACAAATATTAGAAAAAATATTTATAGAGGGATATTGTAATCATGGTAATAGTAAAACTTACTACCTTAGGGAGTAACAGAGTGTCGGTTGAATATGAGTACATAAAACTATCTAACGTTAAAGTAGAGAATTTCCTAACATTTTTCCTGCTAAAGCTGACATTGTCGCGAATTAAAATAAAAAATAAATAACGTTATTAAAAAAATTAAGTAAATCAATTATAGAGGATACTTGAATAAATAGTCTGCTGGAGAGAATTGTTGTCACCCATACTGAAATATTTGCCTTACATGTATTTATAGGAGACCCCGCAACCCCCCGAGATTTATATTAACATTGGTTATGGATCAAAAGAACTCCAAACTGATGCAAACTGTCTAGAAATTGAGCTATCTTTCATAATCCAATTTAATCATTAATATTAGAAATCAACAGAGACACATTCATTCATTACATGGATTATTTATTTTATACAAGCAATTAATACTATAAGAAGTACCAGTAACACCGGTAATAACAACACATTAAAACACAACAAAAAACCTGCGACCTTTATCAGTTGTTTCAAACCTGTAAAACAATTCAAATAATCATGATTTAAAAGAGGAAAAAAAGGATAACAATTCTTCAGAATCAAATTTAAAATGAAGATTAAACAAATTCAACTGCACTCTTCAATTATAAAAAGTGCAGAAAATTACAACCAGATTTCAACAATGCAATTGGTTACAAGTATTCTTACATAAAATGGTGGTTGTATATACACATCTCAGTACTGCACAAAATAAAATAATACATATATACCATAGATATAATGTACATTTAGCTTTAACAGCAAAAGACAAAAGTTTGAAATGTTACCCCCTCCCCACCACATGTGATTTGACATTTAAAATGTGAAATATTTTGTTACCACTTGTAAAGTAAGGTTTCCCATTTCAACTTTCAATAAATTACAATGTTAAATACAGTTGAACTTCGATATCTCAAACACTGATATCTCGAATACAATTGGATATGACGAAGTGATTTGTAAGTCCCAACCACTTATTTTTTAAAGTATTTTACCCTCGATATCTCGAAGTTTTTCAACAGTCCCATCTAGTTCGAGATAATGTAGTTTGACTGTATGAATGTTAAGAGAATTCATTTCATTTAAAATAACATACCACCATATAAAAGCTACTCATATAGCAAAATGAGTCTCTGTACAATTGTTCTCTTTTAAAAAGGGGGGATGTGTGCAAATCTTTTTTTTTGGCAAAACTGGTAATATTTGGTAAAAAAAATTATCAAAAATAATATTCAATGTGGATTGATCTATATGTGAAGACAAAATTCATCTAGCTTTTATTCAACTGCCAAAAATAACTGTGGAATCATTTAAATTCGTGGTGGCCAATTTTTCGTGGATCGTGGGTTTTCTGTTTATTCGTGGGGATATAATTTTGTGGATGCGTCCCTTTTCACTTTCTGTAAGAAAGATAACTCTTTCTTAATTTGATTTTGTTGAGGAAAAAAAAATTCGTGGGGGAGGCTACCCACGAATACCACAAAAACTGAGCAACCATGAATTCTAATGATTCTACAGTAATCATAATCATATTGCAACCTTTGAAAAAACTTTTTTGTGGAAATAATTTTAATTTCAAATATTCAAAAAGTTTAATAGTTAATCTACAAAAGTGCAGAAAATAATAAATTTTTTAATAAATGTATAATGTTACCTTGTAATATTGCACCTCTATGTAATATCTATTAATGTTTTGTGAATATATATAATTTAATACTAAATATCTTTACTGTTAATATGCTAAAACAATATATCTGCTCTAGATAATTATGTTGGGCATTTGCCAATTATTGTTCCGATGATTATATACGTTTGTGCCAAGAAATCTTGAATTTGGCAAGTAAATACGAAAATAAAACAAAAAGTAACCCAAATTCCCATAAAATAACATTGGTGAACATGCATTTATATATCCACAAAACTGAAAAACGATCCAAGAGCTGTCGTTTCCCCTTGAAAAAGAACAATTGACCGCTGCTTTTGACCATTATCACACCAGAGAGAAATGTTCCATAGAGAGTTCTGTTAAATGTCGCAAAATACAGCTGACATGTTCTGCAGAATATATCTGAAAAATAAATATTGAAAAACTTTGGTTGCTTAAATAAAGTTCATGGTGATACAATATCAGTTTTAATCTTATTTCTGATTGAACTTCATTATCACAAACCATAACCACACAATCTCTCTCATCTGGCATTGGTTGAATAAGAAGGCATAACTTCTAGCTTTTTAAAATATTAAATAGTGCTATGTAATTGAGGACTGAGGCAGATACCTTTTAGGAAATGAGTTGTTCAAGACATTAAATTTTCAATGAACTTACACGTAATTAAATTATATCCATATGTGCATTATTCAATAGCATGTTCTCATTTGTCCAAGTTGTTGTTATCAACTTTTGATTCATTTAATTTTTGAATATTCATAAACAGATCTGAACCCAATTTAACAATAATAAAGAAATTGACAGACCCCGTTTAAATAAATACATCTACTGTCAAATGAAAATAAAAAATCTACAAAGATTTCACGCTGTCACACTGTCAAGATACAGAAAATGTGCAATCGTAAAGGTGTTTTAAAAAGAATCCAAAAAAACAAAGTGGCCAGATTTTCCTATCGTGTGTAAAAATTTGCTTATAAAATCTGATGCAATCTTGTCATTATACAAAAGTCCTGTATATAAGACAAAGATATTTTTCCATGTATTGATTTCAACTACCGGGTACATGTATTCTTTATGGGTAAGTAATTTATTGTTTAAATGTTTGAATTTTTAAAAAGGAAATCTCAACTAATTATGCAAAGAAATATTTCAGCAATATGAAATAAAAAAGGACAAATATTACTTAAAATTTATACCTTTAAAATGCCATCTCTGCCAATGTAGCATAACGATGTTCCAACACAGGATAGCTGCATTGCCTAAAATAAATCAAAAATTCTTTACAAATCATTGTTATACGACATGTATATTGTTTCATTTTACTTTTCACGGTATTAAACCATCAACACAACATTCACAGTACTTAAAATTGCCAGAATATTATCCCCCCTTATCCAGATACATGAACAAGTTTCTTGAATATTATTAGAGAGAGAGTAGGTTTTCTGATGTCCAGCTATACCGGTAGATATAGTTTTCAATAGAGGAGATTGGAATTCATCATGTCTAGACTTGGAATTAGTCTTACGGATTATTCTTGAAAATCATTATAACTAAAATTGTAATAAAATTTAACTTGAAAATAAAACTCTTCATACTGGAGATTTTGGTGAAGAAAACACTATCTTTCTGACTAGTGTACACTTGTTTTAACCTTATTTTATTCTTAAATGATTTTGCCCACCATATATTCCTGCCTAGCTTGTTTGAAACTAATTGCTCATGAAGGAGAACTGAGAAAGCAGCAAAGGGAAATAACTCAAAAAGAAAATTTGCCATACACAAACTATTACTAAAAGATGTTCAGAACCATGCAGGATATTTACTATTCAGAGGGTTTAGGCCCAAATTCAAATTTTTCTTATTTTAATTTAGGGAACATTTGTATTTGCATATTTGTTTGTAATGTAATGAGAAGTTATCTATGGAAACTTACATTTAGTTTGATTCTAAAAAGGGAATAAAAATGATCCTCTAGACCAGATATGAAGGTTGTCATTTCTTCCTCGGTGAACATGTCTGATTTTCTGTCATGAATACTGAAATGATGTTTGACATAATAATGAAAAACAGTATATACATGTAACTATAATAATAACAAGTATTCAACCATTAAGCAATTTTACTACTGGTTGATTACTAGTTGACCAAACTTAACTTTGATATGTACCAATTTTTAAATTGTAAGTTAAATTTTTGAGAATTTTTACATGACAGTACCTATTCCAAACTCGGAGACAATCTGCTGCCTCTATCGTGTATGTGATCTTTTTGATTCCCTCGCATTCACTGGGAACCTGGTACACCAATTCCACAGGCTTGTTCTTGCGATCTGGAAGAGCCAGTAATCATGAAATAATGCTTTTGTTCATGTATTCAAAACAAAAATTATAGATACTGTAATTCTGAATGTCATTCCAGAAAAATTGGTCTTGACTTGCTCAAACTTGAAATACAGTAAACCAACTTTTATTCCTAAGGACTTTATTTCCCAATCAGCTAGTGAAAATGATAATTTTTCATGGCGACAGATTTCCATAATATCAAGTCTTAAGTTTAAAATTCAGGCTTTAATACCTCCCAAAATTTTCTTTCACTCAAATAAAAACTAATTTTTAGTACTGGAGAAAGATAGAAGAGAGATGGGGAGATAAGCAACATATATGTTTATATACTTGTATTTGCTAGAGCACCACTCCACATTGCAATCATCCAAGCAAGATATACGGGCGGAAAAACCAGTGGAGATATCTTACAGTCAAAATGCCTCTGCAACAAAGAAATTAAATTAAAGCTTTGCCTGTAAAAATAATACATGTAGTTAACATAAAGAAACTCCTAATACATGTACTTAAAATTTTCTTTTAAAAGAAAAAAGAAAGTGCCTCTAATTATACATAAAGGACACACACAAAAATGAATTGCAGAATTAATTAAACAGCAGTCGTGAAAAATCTCTTCTGCACACAACAACTGTTGCATTTATCAACAGTATACTGAAAATTGATAACAATGTTTGTTTCTTCATTGTTTTGTTTGTCAATCGAGAATTAACTGGATCACACTATACCTATGGCCAAGTGATGAGGATTTGTTTGTTTATGAATGAATTAACTGAACCATACTGCACCCGTAGCCAATTTAAGTGATGAGGATTTCTTATGTAAGTAAATTAATTGACCCATACGGCACCTGTAACCAAGTGATGAGGGTTTGTTTGTAAGACAATGAATTAAACCACACTTCACCTGTAGCCAAGTGATGAGGACATCTGTCAGTGCTACGGTAGACTTCACAAGGAGGACAGGGTAGTAGGTAAAGTGACCCTTCACATCAGGAATCAACAGGTCCCCCTCCATCTCCACCCCACACAGTGTGGCTGTCAGAATAACTGTGTCTGTGGTGCCTGTAGCAACAACAACAACGATTTCAATTGAATGTTATTATAAGTGACATCTTCAGGGATATTTTCAGAAGTTCCAACTAAGCAAACTGAATTCCACCAGTTAGAGAAAGATTAAAAATTTTAAAGACAAAAGTACGTCCAGAAAAATTGTACTCTTATTTTACTAGATAGTCTGGCAGATTTACTTCATGAGAATATATGTACATTGGTTCTGAAGAATTGCAATCTTCCAAAAAATCAAGAAATACATATAAAACAGGGTTTGAAATTAACAGTCGCCCACTCGCCATTTACTACTAAGTTTTCGTGTGGGCGATTTGAAAATGCAATTCCAGGGGCCCACATGGCGATTAAACATTTCCTGATATCAACACATTTTTTTCCAAATTTGTCCGAATGTTTCGTATTTTCGTTTATGTTGATCATTAAGACGCTTATCTTTATCTATCTTAACTGTAAAGCCTAAACGTCTTGATGATCAGTCAAGCGTTTCATAGTGTATCAAGAAACATCACTTTTTAAAGCGTTTAACTGATTTTGACAATTGCTATAATATTTCGATTTATGGTAATGGTTGTATCAGCCAGCCAAAAAAAAGAAGATTTTTATTTGTAATAGGAGATGGATTAACCAATACAACTGTAAAGGAACAACAAGACATGTGATTGATTCAGAAGATTGAGTTATGAGATTTTAGAAAATGAAGTGTTCAATAATTTTAATAAAAATCGAAATTTAATATGAAGTTATATATGTACAATGACATGTAATTAAATAAGATTTAAAAATAAACTCTTTTTTATCTTTTTTAAAGTAAAAGTGTGAGCAACTAAATTTTGATGTGGGCCATGTGGGCCCCTGAAATGACGAAGCTTAGTCGCCCACATGGCTAGCAAAAAATTCAAGTTAGTTTAAAACCCTGTAAAAATATAATTATGTTTGTGATTTATACATGTACAACTTGTATACATGATGTAGATACCTACCTGAACCCTTTTTTCCTTTGATCAATATTTGTATAGCATCGGGGTCATCTAAAATTGAAAACAATTATAAATTAGAAAGGAAGTATCATATATATGTACATGTATATATGTGTACATATTTTTCAAGGTTTGTTATTGCAATTACTGCATGTAATGCAGCTTAATTGTTTTTAAGAAGACTGCAGGTACATATGGGGATTTTTAAATGAGGTTCAAAATCAAAATCATTTGATTTGGAAACTAAGAGTCTAATGTGCACGGTTTACCTAACCTAGGGCTAATAGAAATTTACACATTTTCTGTGTTCTTTTGTTTAAACTTATTGTACATGTAGGCCAAATAATTAGAAATTAGATATTCAAATATACAATTCACAATTGTTATAACAATTCATCCAAATTTAAATAGTACTGCTGGACAATATTTCAGATTGTACATTAACTGGTATTTTTCTTACCAGCAGTCTTTTTCAGTCCCTCTTGAACACAGAATTGTGCTTTTCCAGATACATTGTTCTCTACAAACAGTCCTTTCTGGTTTGCCTTCAATATTAAAAATAAAAATAAACAGCAATATCATAATTCAATGATGTTCTTACAACAGGTGCTGGACAGCCCTGTGATAGAAATATGTAATTTCAATAAATTCTGCAAAATAAATGAATTCATGATCGTCACCTAGAATTTTGAAGGTACATGTAATGTGTATTTGCCATTTACTTCCACATTTTTTAGTAGAAATTTTCAATCAATGTTACTAAACAAAATTCCAATCACTCACTGCAGATGTAAATTCAATTTAACTGATCTTTACAAAAATTCACTGAAATGGATTGGGAAGATAAAACAAGCCCTCCTATAATTGATGCTAATTGTGCTACATGTATCTAACAAAAACTTTAAAGTCTTTGAGACTCTTATATAGTCTCATACAGAGAAGAGACAGTTTAAATCTCTCGCAAAAAAATCACAGAGGGCTTGAATTTAAAAATAGCCTAGGGTAGGTTTAAGTGCCAAAAGATATGGTAATACCTTGATGACAGTTAAGTAGTGATGAAAGATATTTGTTCTTACCGCCTCCACACATGAGGATAAAAGTTGGCCATAACGTTTCAGATCCTTTGGGGCACTGCTAAACTTGTAAAGGGGAGACAACTTATACACCCTCCAGGTTACATTGGTAAATCCTGATATCAAAGAAAGGTTAAAAGTTTTCAGTGAGTTAAAAGCAGAACATGTAAATGGAATACACTACAAAATTTCTGGAGACAGACATATTTACAGAAGAGCAGACTAAAATTTATAAAAATAGCCATTCAAATTTTTATAATTTCAAACCTTTCAAATCTTGAACTTCAGAACTGCTGTCAGAACGAGATTTTGTTCTTGTGTGAATATTTTTCCTTCTACCTGAAATCAACAATAAAGCATTAAAACTTTTCAGTAAAACCATAAGAAAACTTAGATCAAAATAATTGACCATTAAATGGGGTTTTATTATGGTCATAATGACTCATAGGGACTGGAACTTGTACCCATTTTCTGGGATGCAAATAAGCAGACGAGTCATTGACTCCCCCTGGATGGGACACCAGTCCATTGCAGGTACCATTTTCATCTTGATGGACTTAAACAATGTGGATAAAGTGCTTTGTTAATGAGCTAAATCATTTTACATCAAGGGCTCACTGCGGGATTTAAACAAGCAACCTTTTGTTTACTGACCAAATGCCTGTAAATACAGAGTCACAAGTTCCACATTTTATATTACATGTATAGCAGCATGTATAATACTAGTATAAATATAGCCATCTTCACAACGTCAAGGCTTTGTGATTACGGAACTCCACACAAACCCTTGACATAAGTCGCTATTTAAAAGTCGGGCTCACGCTTAACAATACGTAATAATTCTAAAAATAAAATGTCCAATGAAATAACTCCATTTGAAACGTAGTTTGGGTTGAGCACATGTATGGCAGATCTTGAATGAAAAATTTGCGAAAAATTCACTATTAATTGTCTCACTGAAAATCAAAAGCTCGCGATATCATGTTTGCATGTAATAGATAATTGGGACGTATTATTTGGAATTAAGCACATTTGATGTATAGTGACTCTCCATCATTTTCCAAAGGTATGCAACGTAATTATAACTTCAGAAAGCTGTTCTAACACAATGAACGATTGTCGATTTATAAAAAAAATTAATCAGCTATATTTGTTTAGGTTATTATCCATACAAATGCGTCAAGAAGATCGAAAACTTGTTATTTTCTGGGATCAACATGTGCGCAGCCACATTTGTTTACATCGTTTCTGATATGAATGAGAACCACATTCTGATTGGCTCCAAATTGAGACTTGGAACCAATGAAATACGACGGCCTTTCCAAGATGTCAAATGTCATTGAGTAGGAGAGATTACAGTTTTACTATTACAAGTATAACTTTTATAGGGGGCCTAATGATAGAGATGTGCCTAATTTTTTTCACTATCTGGGTTCTATCTCCCTCATCGAGAAACATGACTATAATATGCCCAGATTCTAAGCCTGTACCTTTGGTGGTTGGGACAGCTGTGGATATCCTTCTACTTTGCGGTGTTCTGCCATATGGAGTGAACCTCTTTGGAGTAAATCTTTGTGACAGTCTGGATTTCAATGTCTGAGGTGTAGTCAAACATCTATTTGATGATGTGCTGGTTTCTCCTGGGGCCATGTCTCATCATACCTGAAAGGAGTAGCATATTTTAAAAATTGCTTTCAGTTAAACCATTTACTGTAAACCAACTTTCATTCGCGGCGACTTTATTTCGCGATTAACTTCCGATAAGCTGGTTCACAACGACTAATGTTTGTGACCAAGCCTTATCCAGACCTGTGTTATTATACCAACCCTAGGACTGGTTCGCGGTGAGAAATATTTGCAACAACGAGGCTCTCGCTAATCTCGCGAAAATTTCTCGCACGCAAATAAAAGTTGGTTTACATTAACCATTATGTTGATCATGTTGATATATAATGACATCATAATGTAGACTTAGGTATGCACACTTAATAAGCATAATCTTTGCATGCTTATGAAATAAATTCATAGATGCAAATCAACAATGAAAATTGGCCACACCTCATATCATTTCAATTTTGCCCACAACTGATAAAATTTATCAGACTTCTGCGTTTTGTCGTAAAACAATTATCAGATTATTGAGGCTAGTGCCATCCCCAATACCATTCAACTTTTATGGCAAAAAAAACCCAAAAACCCAAAGAGGTTCATTTTAAAATGTCCATGTGCCATTTTGACCATTTATTTCTTGAAATTCAATCTAAAAGCTAACCCTCTTCTTGCAAGCTAGGGCATGGAACAGTGGCGGCAACTGTGGCGGCCGGCACCCACATAATTTTGCCCAAAAAAATTAAGGCTAAAATGGAATTTTAGTACAGGGAACTGTGTTCATTGGAGCGACGATATTAAATGTGACCTGTGTTCAATGGAGAGTCGAAGTGTGAACTCTATTGTTTACACAAGCAAAAGTGGGGGTGTATTATACCTGTTTCTGGCATGTGTTGACAAAAAAATATCTTTATATATCATTAACAGCTTACTACAATTAGGACTAACATAAATATCTACATTCCAATTTCAAAACTGGAGGACCTAACGTGTATTAATCACCCTGTGTATTTCAAGTCTCCAAAGCATTCGCTTGGCAAGAAAAATATCCTTCAATCATTCGTGGATTAAGTTCTATCCATGGTTACGGTACATTTTGACGAGGTAAATATCACAAAATCATAATTTTCTGTTACTGTACTTTCTTGCGTTATCACCATTGTAAAATCAGTTTGTCCAGTGTGAGAAAGCAATGTGAGATTTTTCTGTCTTACACTGTGTATTACTACGGCGCTTTAAAAATAAACAAACCTTGTCTGCTGTAAAAAAAAATGCAAAATAATTCATTGAGATTATCCATTAAGTAATTGTTTTGCCTAATAAATTACCATTTATCATATTTTTATTGAAAAAACTGTTGTATGCTCTCATTTTGAATTGACTTGCACTATTTTAAGCATGTGGAGGGATAAACCAAAAGTAATCTTTTGAACGTTATAACAGAAAGTTGTCAGACATCGTTTTTCAATGTAAAATAATGCGAGAAAAATAATCATTCATTATATACTTATGTGGGATAGTGAAATTCCACAGAGGGGACAAGATTCACAGTCTAGGACGAGTCTCTCCCCATTCTAGATGGTGAATCTTGTCCCCTCGGTGGAATTTCACTATCCCACACAAGTATATAATGAATGATTCTATTAATCTTATACTAAAAATGAATTTTGAAAAGGACTATGTGCGGGATAAAGTGTTTTTATGCCCCAAAATCCAAAGTTATGAATAGAGCTTTAGAAACTTGCTAAAGGATAGGTTAACAAATATCTACTTCAGGTTTATAAAGATAAATTGTCTAATCAAAGTCATAATAGAAATGTGATATGTTAATAGTGAGCTGATTTCACAAAAAGTACGCATTTTAGTCAAAATGGGGCATTCCCTATCAGTTTTTTGAAAAGGAAACGTCGAGCAAATGCTTGCTCCAACACCATTTTTTAATATGATATGCAAAATAATATGAACAATGATATATGTAAATATGGTTTAGGAGCAACATTGCGCTCTATACCTCCTACTCTTGAATATGAAGAAAAACTGATGAATTTTTCATGCTTTTGAGAAAATGCGGGAAATGGCCCATTAACGTGACGTCATAGAGGCACGAGGAATGATCAATGTTGTAAAACGTTTAGATTTCTGTAACTAGCATATTCAGTTTTATGTTTTATCAAAATATCTACATGATATGATGTTTTTTTCAAATTTATAAAAAATGGGGGCAGAAATTAGACCTTATCGCATATGGTTCTTTACATTTTTCCATGACACAGAAAAAGGATAATAAATTATCTGATCCTGCAAATTCATCAGGATCTGATGTTACAGCTGCTTTGAACCTTTCTGCAAGGGAATTTGTGTCAGCAGGGGATTCATGGATATCAATTGTTGGACATTTTTCATTTGCAACAGAGACTGATAAGTTGAATCAAAATGGATGCTTATACATGCATATAAACTTCTCTAATTAAATGTGAGTTGTGTTATCTTCATACACATTTTATCATGTTTATGTCGTCAAACGTAAATAAACAAACATTAAGTACAATCAGGGACGTTTACAGTTTTGTTTTGTTTCTTTTAGTGCCTTCAACAGGTTGGGACCAATCGCCTTAATGGGATATAATATCCTGTTTGGGATATAATATCCCAGGCGGGATATAAATTTAAAGTGCAAAAAATAAAAAAATTTGGATTTGGTCATTGTTCATATACATCTGCATTAATATATATCAAATGCAACAACTTTTGGTTAGCAAGTTTTCCTATAAGCTTATAGTTTGAAAGATTGATCCCCAAGAAGTTTTGGTAATACTGAGGGATCAATTTCCGTAATGGAGGGTTCCAGAAAAAGTTGTTTACCAAAAATTGTTACTTTTTATCTATTATAATGCAGATTTACCATATTTTTTAACAAAATACATATTTTCAATTTTTTTTCACTTCAAATCTATATCCCATTTGGGATATTATATCCCAAAGGGGCTATCATATCTCATTTGGGCGATTAGTCCCAACCTGTTCAAATATTGAAGTGAAATAATATTCATGTAATTTATTAAATTTAAGAATAATTGGACCCATTGTAGAACATCTTCATTTCAAGTTAAATCCGCTAACCCACCCCCCACCCCCCAATCGATCAAATTCGCCGCCCCAAACTGAAATACCTTCCGACGCCCATGTCTTTATAACTTCTGGATCTGCCAGATCATATGGCCTGGCACTGATACGCCTCCCCAATATGGAATACCTTCAGCGTGTTCATACGCCCCTGAAGTTCTATTCTGATTTGTTACAACCCAAGAAATATAGATATCTTTCACTTACTCTGTAGTGTATTTGTGAATCAACGTATCGTACATTGAATTTCAATTTGTTTGTTGAAAACTACCGCCATAAAGTAAACGGAAATACTTTACGATACAGTATATAGAAAACATTTACGGATGGAAAAAGTATTTCCGAAAGCGACAACATCCTCCTTTCATATTTGCAATGCATATAAATCAATCAATTGTTTAGGAAACTGATATCTCCACTTTTTAAAAAATCAAATTGAACAGGTCAATGTAGAAAGAAGAACATAGATACTTTGCCCCCCCCCCCCCCCCCGGCATTGAAAATTTTGCGCTTTTATTGAAAATCATGAGATCCTTTTTATTTGTTGTTTCCAGGACGACCCTGTTGTTTCTAAATAAAGATTAAAAAATTACTTTCATAAATGTTTACTCTTTGCAATTTTATTGTTTATGACTTTAATATGTTGAACCTGTTCTGTCTGAAATACATTGACTCCTTGGTCAACGGTTCATTGACAACAAGTGTGTTCGTGATGATCGCTCACTGCACGGTCGACTCCACTGTCCACGTGACCAAGAGCATGGACCACGCATTGTTCTGAGCAGTCTTCGAGAACACCGGGCGTCAATGAATCAGTGCATGCCCGGTCTACAAGAACAGGTTCCCGCCTGGAAATTTGTCTCCGTTTTAAATCCTGGTAAAATTCAAAAGGTATGTAGAAATTCAAATACAAACATTTTATATATGCTCGCTTTATTTAAAAATGTCGTTGGGTTATTTATTTTTTGCGGTAAACAGTCTGTTAAACAAGAAAAAGCTTTTTATCTTTTATTCTTAAATAAAAAGATATTCTTAGAATTGGTAATTATCCTGGAATTATGAAATAGACGTGGAAGTAATAAATCTAACTTTTACTTCCAAGAGCGCTCATGACCTGATCAGAAAAAAAAATCCAAGGGGGGGGGGGGGGGGGGGGGGGGGGGCTCCGAGGGATAGTTTCGTTTACCGGGGAGATCAAAGGTTTGTTTTTAGTAAATTTACTCTTTGTGAATGGAATAAGTTTTAATTTTGCCGGGGATACTCAGCTAGGGATATCCGGATCACCATAAAACTCTCCTCTAGATCCGCGCATGTAGCTATTCTTGTCAATGAATGCACTCTTTATTAAAAACTACATTTATTCATATTGCATTCTTTTTATATTACGTGTAGACGAAATCCTTTACTTATCCGCCTCCGCTGAAACTGACAATGACCGAACATATTTCCTAGAGGGAAGACAATACCAATGCAACTTGGGTCTTCATTGGTAAGTTACATTGGTCTTAGTTAAGAAACAGAAATTTTCTTTTGATTAAATTATATACTAGGATAGAAAAATGTGCCCCCCCCCCCCCCCCCTTACGTAAGGATTTTGATAATTGGCGAAGTTTAGTTTTGTTTCTGTTAGTTTTTGAGGATTCGGAGTTGTTGCCCCCCCCCTTTCAAAAACGATGCTAGGTGCTTGATAATTATATACCCATTATATTTATTGAAATTGAATGCATTGCAAACATGTCGTAAATGAACTTCTGGTACCTTATAGGAAAACATACATTGTCAACTTTAAATCAGTTTTAACTTATATTTCTGCCACAAATAGATGGTTTGGTCTTCATATGCAAGTACAGGGAATTAATCTCAACAAACATGAAAATACTTGGGAGTGAGGTTAGGGTAAACGAGAATCTTGGAAAACAAAATTATCCAGCTTGATTTATAGGAGGTTTACCAATACTAATGCGGTTCTAAATGGAATCATGCCCCCCCCCCCATCCCCGCCTCGAAAATAGGCATTGATACCACCCTGGGTAAACAGATTATCCCTCGGACCCCCCCCCCCCCCGAGAAATTCTGGATCCGCACATGCAATATCATTTGTAGAATTCTAATTTATCTGATTAAATGCATCCCTTACACTATTACTCAAAACAATTCAAATTTGCATGGCGTCAATTACATGAAATCTTAACGAAACAGCGATTAAACTATCATGAAATCAAAAGTTCAAATCCAAAAACTTTTCATTTAGACTATTTCCTCTCATAGTTTAAATGCACGTTGATCATAATTCGATCACCAATTACTTGCTATTTGTTAAATCATCAGTGATTAACTTGTGTTTTTTTTTTTTTAAATTTGTTCATTCTCATGAAAACAGAATGGACTACCAACAGTTTTTATTCGCAAATGAACAGTAATGGTGTTTAAGTACTTGTACAAGGGTTGTTCACACCCAAAAAAAAAATGATAACAAACTTCAATGGAGCATCGTGGCTATGAGGTTTTAACCTAACGCCAAGAATCCAGAAATGATGTCGCCAGCATGCGGCGACTATCCCTACCTCACGCTCTATAAACTTCAGAAATAATCATAATATTGCATTAAAATTTTCAGATCTGCATTGACATTAATAGAGGTTTCAAAGTACGATTTTTTGTCACTTTACGCGGATTTTTCACGATTTTATCGCATCTGTGACATTACTTTTGGATCAACCTCGTATCACTTACACCTAGCTAAATAAAGACATTATAGTAAATTGATATTGAAAATCAAAATTTGAAACAAATGTTATTTTAAAGAATCATTTTTTTTGTGAAGGACACTAAATTTATATTATATATATTATATGATATACAATATCTAAAATTTTAACAATCTAATACAATGTACGATATAACGATATAAAGAAACCATAAATGTTTGCAAGTCTCTCCCCCCCCCCCCCCCCCCAAACCACCACTGCCACGTACACCATACGCGGATCTAGACTATAACGATAATTAAACACTAAATAAAATGTTATTATAATTAGGAAGAAGAGGAAAGGGCTGCGTTCAAGATCGTAGCAGCTAGCCTATAGCCGCTAGGTCTTAGATATCTAGGTTTATTGAACGGACCGCTTGGTTAGCCGCTAGATCCCTGATTTGAAGTTGGAAATATTCAACTAAAGACTAATTACATCGACATAATTTGTTAATTTCAAGTGGAAATATATATGTTTAAATTCATTTTAACGTATTTATAGGATGAACAAAATATCACTTTATAAATAGATTTCATATTTGTTACAAAGTATAGTAACTAAGGTGGCCATCTTGAATTTGATGCTTAGCATAAACTATTTATGCTACGAATATCTACGTAGTGGCTAGGATAGCTTACCAAGCTGCTACGTTGCCCTACCTAGCAGCCCAGGTATAGGGCTGAAATCTACACGATCCAGTTCTAACCAGTTTATCGATCGGTCGAAACCTTCAGCAACCTAAAAAAAATCACGGACTGCACGAAATAATCATGATGATGTCAGTCTCAAATGCCAATATAAGACGCATTGGCTATTTCTTTGATCTAAGTCTGTGATTTATTTTAGATTGCGAAAGGTTTTGATCGATCGATAAACTGGTTAGAACTGGATCGTGTAGCTTTTAGCCCTGTCAGTTTCCCCCTCTTCTTCCGAGCTGACGCGGGTTATGTACATGTAGGTATATATTCATCTTTTCAATGATCAGTATCTTCATAGGCAGTACGGACACAAAATGGTTATATTTTCTATTTTAAAGATTTTTTGGAAATAATTGTTCTTAATTTTTTTCTCACCAGGGGAACCATTTTGTTACAGCAAATGAAGATGTTGAATGAAGGAAGACAATCACCACTTTCATCATCATCATCATCATCATCTGCAGCAGCAGCAGCAGCAGCAGCAACAGCAGTTTCAACATCAAAGATTTGCAACATGTACTTTTATCTATGGTAAGTGTGTCTTATTACAAAAATATATCAACACTATACTACCCTATCCCGGGCTCCCTTTCCACTATTCCAATAGCAACCATCTTCGCTAGCCAATGGTTTACGATCCACTCTGCTCCTCTACAACCCTTGGCAGATTTAGCCGACAAGGGTTGTAGAGGAGCAGAGTGGATCGTAAACCATTGGCTAGCGAAGATGATAGCAACTAAAATCGCGATAACTCAAATGTTTGGCGTGTTCTTTTTTTTACACGGAGAAATTGAAAGTAATGAAAACCATTTTCTGACGGGAAATCATTTGGACCCTTTCTGAACACTTTGCTCAATTTTTTTCAACAATCTGTTTTCATCCGGGGATTTTCATTTCAGTAGATCAACTATTTTAAGCCATGTTTTTTATCCTGACCTGATAGACGCGGTATTTCAAAACTTTGTACATTTTATCAAATGAATATAATTTTGACACCAAGATGATGCGAAAACAGAATTCATGCACGGATCTTGGGGGGGGGGGGGGGGGGGGGGACTAAATTCAAATTTATTAAATTCACATATTAAATTTACCCCCCAAAAAGGCCTCGGATCCCCCGGCAAATACAATTATCCCACGGAACCCCCCCCCTCCCCCCCTTCCTCACTGAAACAAATTTTTTGAGTCCGCGCATGGAATGAGAAGGAGTATTGAAAACCGGAACAGACATACATATATGGTAACTAAACTCAAGTG
The DNA here is from genome assembly GCA_033439105.1 of Magallana nippona. NCBI lineage: Eukaryota > Metazoa > Mollusca > Bivalvia > Ostreida > Ostreidae > Magallana > Magallana nippona. Next base: position 31,743,017 of record CM065922.1, on the reverse strand, counting down.
AGCTTCTCTGATCAAGACGCGTTGTCGTTCATTGCATTAAATCTTGACGTTTTTATTTGAAAGCCCTGAATCAATTTCAACTAATATATGCTCAATGCACTTGTTTATTTAAATTTTATTTAGCCTTCTTTTAAGAGAGAAATTAATCAGATTAATTCAAATCAAATCAGACCTCTTCGCTATCCATTTTAAGAAGTCCTAAGGGGGTATAAGGCACTTCATTTTTGACGTACTGATGTTTACTATGACTCAACTTTTTTAACTAAACGAGGGAAGTCATATTTTAAGATCTGATACACAAGCAAAGTTTTACATTTTTTTTCTACATAAGAGGTTATAGGTCAAAATTGTACAATTTACCGGTAAAAAAAAAATTAAATATGATGCATTCTTAAATGCATTGAAATTACAGTATCCCATATCACATAGGGCTATGGCTATCTAAGATCATCACGACAAATTCAAGGGAACTCTAGTCAAGGGAACCTGGGTTCTCTCCGGAAACTCTGGCCTCTTCCCACATTGCATTAAGGGGGATGTGCGGCCATCTTGTACATTTGAGGATAAGAATGTAAACATTTCTTGAACTGGCTTGTTTCTGCCCGAAACTGGCCAAAAGTGTTGCTAAAAGATAGAAATGCAATAAATATAAAGCCCTACATGTCATTTTGTTTGAAAAGTATGCATATAAGAGCAGGACAATGCCTTTTTAATCGCTCAGAACAGCTGTCGAACTGCACAGGTACAGACTTATTTTGAAGATTTAAAAATCTGAAAAAATATGAATGTGGTTCATTGGTGTCCTCTCTAAGTTCAAGCTAGAATTGCACGCACGTAACACCAGGAGCGGCTGGTGGGGCGGGGGGAGGGGGGGGGGCTGGCCTTGCATTTATTTAAGGAATAAGGAAATCTTTCGGGCTTTATTGGATTTGACCACGCCCCGACCAAAATTATCACCTCATAATACTCAAAGAATGATTCCTTATTACTTATATTTATATTATTTCCATTTCTACACTTTAAGAACAACATTTTAAAAGCACTTTTTTCATGTAGCACATGCTATGTATTACTACGCGGCGCAGCCAACACCGTTTTTAGCTCACCTGAGCTGAAAGCTCAAGTGAGCTATTCTGATCACATTTTGTTTGTCGTCCGTCTGTCCGTCTGTCTGTCCGTAAACTTTTCACATTTTCAACATCTTCTCAAGAACCACTAGGCTAATTTTAAACAAACTTGGCACAAAGCATCCTTAGGCAAAGGGGATTCAAAGTTGTGAAAATTAAGGACCACGCCTTTTTACAAGGAGAGATAATTAGAAATTATTAAAACAAAATTGTGAAATTTTCAAAAATCAGCCAGGAAAGCTGAAACTTGTGTGGAAGCATCCTTAGGTAGTGTAGATTCAAAGTTGTGAAAATTATGAGCTCTGGATGTAGAGTGGGGCCACAATGGGGGGGGGGGGGGGGGGGGGGGGTCGAATTTTTACATAGGAATATATAGAGTAAATCTTTAAAAATCTTCGTCTCAGAAACCAATCAGCCAGGAAAGCTGAAACTTGTATGAAAGCATTCTCAGGTAGTGAAAATTTAAAGTTGTGAAAATCATGGACCCGGGGGTAGGGTGGGGCCACAATGGGGAGTCGAATTTTTACATAGGAATATATAGAGTAAATCTTTAAAAATCTTCTTCTCCTCAGAAACCAATCAGCCAGGAAAGCTGAAACTTGTGTGGAAGCATTCTCAGGTAGTGTAGATTCAAAGTTGTGAAAATAATGACCCCCGGGGGTAGGGTGGGGCCACAATAGGCGTCGAATTTTTACAAGGGAATATATAGAGTAAATCTTTAAAAATCTTCTCAGAAACCAATCAGCCAGGAAAGTTGAAACCTATGTGGAAGCATCCTTAGGTAGTGTAGATTCAAAGTTGTGAAAATCATGGCCCCCGGGGGTAGGGTGGGGCCACAATGGGGGTTGAATTTTGACATAGGAATATATAGAGTAAATCTTTAAAAAATCTTCTTCTCAGAAACCAATCTGCCAGGAAAGCCGAAACTTGTGTGGAAGCATCCTCAGGTAGGGTAATTTCAAATATGTTCATATCATGATCCCAGGGGTAGCATGGGGTCACAAATGGGGGAGGGGAGGACACATTTTTACAGGAATATATAGAGAAAAATCTTTAAAAATCTTCTTAAAAACAATTTGCTTAGAAAAGCTGCAACTTCAGATAGTGTAGATTCAAATTCGTTTAAATCAAAATCTTGAGGAGTAGGGTGGGGCCACATTGGGGATCCAATTGTACAGAGGAAATCATTTTAATTATTCACAAAAACTATAATAATGTTATCACATATGATGTACTTATTTGCAAGCATTTTGACATATTGCTGATTCTTTAAAATTGTTTAGACTCTGGCCCCTGGACGATTCTTGGGCCTCACAAGGGGTTCAGAGTTTGATGTAGGTTTATATCATATATATAAACAATTGTTTAGGATCTTCCTTAGAACCGCAATGCTCAACATGTGATATGACTATAAAATCATCCTGTTAGAAAAAAGACTTGATTATAAACATAAGTATATCCCAGGGGAAAAAAGATTTTTATTTATACAGGATCAACATGTATTATACCACATTGTCAAGATAGTTTGTATTATTACTCCATTAAGCTGATCTTATCATGACTATTGTTACTCAGGTGAGCGATGTGGCCCATGGGCCTCTTGTTCGGTTATGCTATAAGACATGCCCATTTTGTATCGCTCATCTTTAATTAAATTATTGGGCTATAGGCTTCAAAATTGATTTGTAATGTTATCACAGACAAAGACAGTTCAAAATGTAAATATTTTATTTTACTAGTATTTTTATTGAGACAGACATTTTTTTTTTTACATCACAGGCACCTGATGTTAAATTTTTTTTTGTATGGGAAGACATTTTTCTTTAACTTTAATAATAACAACAAGGTTCGTGGATATTTTTTACCGGTCACGATTTTTTGTTCAAAACTTTTGCAAAATTAACAAATATCTCCGTTTGCCACTTGCTATTTTTTATGTTTAAAAACGTGTGCATCGTCAATCTAAATTAATAATACAGCCGTTCAATTTATTAAGAATAAAATCTGAATTCAGTCTTCTGCTTCTTATATCGTCAAATATGTTAAAAAATTACAAGAAAAAATCATTTTAAATTAAAGATGTCACGCTACCCCCTCCCACCCCCACGAATAAGGATTTTAAAGATTGACCGATTTGTTTCCTCTTTCGGTCTGTCAAGATGTTTGGGCATGGCCGTCCCCCCACTTTCAAAAAACTATGCTACCTGTCTGAATTGTTATGCATTATACGGACCATAATTGTATGGATGATGCATGGGTGTTGTTTAAACGCGGAACAGAAAACAGAAAATATATCACTAAATTAATAGCCTGGATATCAAATGGACTAGAAATGATCAGTTGTCATATACGTCATGATAAATAAATCGTTGTCAATGCGGAGCTTTTTAGAGCTCTGTATTAATATTATTTCTAATGAATCTCACACATTGCACTAGCCTTTTGCATAGGTTTGCTTGAGCGTAGAATGGTCAAATGGAAATGCACATACCATTACATAAACTGTGATGAAATGTAGATAAAAAAAAATCAAAACTTTATACATGTATTTCAATTCTTCTACAGCATTAAATGTACTTGCAGCGTAGCAAACCATTTGGGGATTTTTTAATAATTTTCTTGTAATATTTCTAATATTTCTTATATACTCTCATCAACATGTAAATCTCTTGATCATAGTGATCCACCTTAAACTGTTTTAATGAGTATGTGTATATGAATAACGTAAATTAAACAAATAAACACATAAGAGTTTTGGGGAAGTCTTAATTCATCTTTTTTTTAATTTATCTTTCATTTTAATTAGGCTTATTTATATATCATCTAATCTAAAAGCAGCAGCATTTGATCGGATCAACACTGTTGTAGTTGTTTAGTACACGTGGAGTACATTTCGTTTTTCCCCCAGTTGATTCTATTAGAGTTATGTATATACAAATGTAGATAATTATTGCTCAGCTGTTGCTTGCACAGTTCATTATAAGAAAATCAACTCAATATGATTATCTATCAGTTATAAAAAAAAAAACCCACAAACTATATATTGATCCTAGTTGCTTTACACCTTTATAAAGTAAATAACCCTGTAGAAGATTTTCCGTTCCGTTCCGTTCCGCTTTCCTTTCCACTTTTTAGCAACCTAGAATTCAGATGTTGAATTTTCAAGAATTATTTTCAAGAGAAGAATTCATTTCCAAGGATAAGCAAACTTGCGAAGAGATGTATCTTGGAATACATGGTACCAGTCAAGCTGTATTTGACATTTTTTTCTTTCAAATGCTTTAAATGTTAGAAGTTTTTATTGGCCTCACCCCCAAGAAATCATCTAAGAAGGCTAGATGAATTAATTACTTTAAACCCTCAAAAGGTTTATTTGTATGAAATTAAAGCCATGAACTTTTATAAAGTAAAGTAGAATTCAAACTATTTCAATATTGAAACTTGAATTGTTTCAAAAATATTTATGCAGAGCGCTTCTCAGTGAGATTACTAACAAATGAAATTAATATAGCTAAAAATATCTACGATATATTTACAGACATATTAGATGCAACTGTATGATTATCAAATTTATTATGTGTTTCACAATTTTCAAGGGATGACATTTTTAAAGATTTTTTTTCATGATACCATAAATAATACAATAGCGAGTAAATTAAGGTTTTTAATGTCATAGACCTATACATAGTCCTTGCCTTACAGAAATAGAAACATCTTTTATTTTTCAATTTAAAAAATTGGAAGTTATATTGAAATATGATACTAGAATATATGACTTATATTATAAGTCATGTTGAATAACAGCCAAATGGATTGGTAACAGTGACCAATAGATTTGATTTTCTCCATGAATTAATATTCAACAAAGGAATTATCAATGTCCATTACAATTGTAGCTACCAAAGAGAACTGGACATTAGAACCTATGATGGAGAATGAAGAAGGACCAAAACAAAGGATTCATCATTTAAAAGTGTATTCATGAAACTCGAAACACGACTGCTTTTATTGGAATTCTTTGAGGCATTAAGAGAAGTTTTAATGGCGTGCGTTTGAATTCTGGACAAAATAATGACCAGCCGTTGAAGAGAAATTAGAGCAACATATATAAAATGGTACTTTTTGATGGTCAGTTTGTGCATATAGACAGTCTCGCTTATATTGGGAGATTGACAGTAGAGCTTAGAAAATAATCCATGGTTGAACCAAACGACTTTGCTCTATCTATAATGATGAAAGTAATTTTAGACTTGCATATATAATATATTTATACGTTTGAAGTTATCTTAATAAAAATTTTTTGGTTTGTTGTTATCTTTTAGAGAGAAAGTGAGCGAGGGGGAGAGCAGGGGCAAGAGTAAGTGTTGGGAAGAGTGGAGTGAAAGTGAGTAAGTGAAGCACTTCCCCCTCTCTCAGAGCCGGGTGTAAAAAAGTGTGAGATGTAAGAGTGTATAGCAATAATAGAGTGAGTGGGAGAGGGAGAGTTGAGAAAGAGTGGATGGGAGAGGGATAAGAATGGGGTGGGAGATAAAGAGAAAAGTTGGGCAAGAGAGTGGGATGAGAAAGTGGGGTGAGATGTTGCCCCCTCTCTCCGTCTCGCCCCACTCTCTCAGCCAAATCTCTCCGACCTCACTTTCATCCCTCTTTCTTGCCCAATCACCTCTCGACCCATTCTCTTCCCCTAATCTCTCCCATATAACTTTCTCAACACCACTCTCCCACCCCACTCTCACTTAGGGCGAGAAGGTGGGAGAGAGAGTGGGGCAAGGAAGAGAGACAAGAGTCGGGCAAGAGAGAGGGGTGAGATTGGGGCAAGTAAGTGGGGCAAGCGAGAGAGAGTGGGACGAGCGAGAGTGAAACAAGTGAGAGAGTGGGGCGAGAGAGAGAGAGAGTGGGGCAAGAGAGAGAGAGAGAGTGGGGCAAGAGAGAGAGAGAGTGGAGTGAGAGAGAGAGAGAGAGAAAGAGTGGGGCAAGAGAGAGAGAGAGAGAGTGGGGCAAGAGATAGAGAGAGAGAGACTGGGGCAAGAGAAAGAGAGAGAGAGAGAGTGGGGTGAGAGAGAGTGGGGCAAGAGAGAGAGAGAGTGGGGCAAGAGAGAGAGAGAGAGAGAGAGGGAGAGAGTGGGGTGAGAGGGAGAGAGTGGGGTGAGAGAGAGAGTGGGGAGAGAGAGAGAGAGTGGGGCAAGAGAGAGAGTGGGGCAAGAGAGAGAGTGATAGTGGGGCGAGAGAGAGTGAGAGTGGGGCGAGAGAGAGTGAGAGTGGGGCGAGAGAGAGTGGTGTGAGAGAGAGAGGGAGAGAGTGGGGCAAGAGAGAGAGGGAGTGGGGCAAGAGAGAGTGAGAGTGGGGCAAGAGAGAGAGAGAGAGTGGGGTGAGAGAGAGAGAGAGAGTGGGGTGAGAGAGAGAGAGAGAGTTGGGCAATAGAGAGTGGGGTGAGAGAGAGAGAGAGAGAGAGTGGGGCAAGAGAGAGAGAGAGAGAGTGGGGCGAGAGAGAGAGAGAGAGTGGGGTGAGAGAGAGAGAGTGGGGCAATAGAGAGTGGGGTGAGAGAGAGAGGGAGAGAGTGGGGCGAGAGAGAGAGAGAGAGAGTGGGGCGAGAGAGAGAGAGGGAGTGTGGCGAGAGAGAGTGAGAGTGGGGCGAGAGAGAGTGAGAGTGGGGCGAGAGAGAGAGAGTGGGGTGAGAGAGAGAGAGTGGGGCAATAGAGAGTGGGGTGAGAGAGAGAGGGAGAGAGTGGGGCAAGAGAGAGAGAGAGAGAGAGAGTGGGGCGAGAGAGAGAGAGAGTGGGGCAAGAGAGAGAGAGAGAGTGGGGCGAGAGAGAGAGGGAGTGGGGCGAGAGAGAGTGAGAGTGGGCCGAGAGAGAGAGAGAGTGGGGTGAGAGAGAGAGAGAGAGTGGGGCAATAGAGAGTGGGGTGAGAGAGAGAGAGGGAGAGAGTGGGGCAAGAGAGAGAGAGAGAGAGTGGAGCAAGAGAGAGAGAGAGAGAGAGTGGGGCAATAGAGAGTGGGGTGAGAGAGAGAGGGAGAGAGTGGGGCGAGAGAGAGAGAGAGAGAGAGAGAGAGAGAGAGAGAGAGAGTGGGGCAAGAGGGAGAGAGAGAGTGGGGTCAGAGAGAGTGGGGCAAGTGAGAGAGAGAGAGAGAGAGAGAGAGAGAGAGAGAGAGAGAGAGAAGGGCGAGCGAGAGAGAGTGGGGTGAGCAAGAGAGGGGAGAGAGTGGGGTGATCGAGAGAGGGGAGAGAGTGGGGCAAGCGAGAGAGGGTAGAAAGTGGGGTGAGAGAGAGAGTAGGGCAAGAGAGAGTAGGGCAAGAGAGAGTAGGGAGAGAGAGAGTGGGGCAAGAGAGAGAGAGAGAGGGGAGAGAGAGAGTGGGGTGACAGAGAGGGGAGAGAGAGTGGGATGACAGAGGGTGAGAGAGAGAGGGTCGGAGAGAGAGTGGGGCAAGAAAGAGGGATGAGAGTGAGGTGAGAGACATTTGGGCAAGATAAAGAGGGGCGAGAGGGTGTGGCAAGGGAGAGGGGTGAGAGAGTTGGGTGCAAGAGAAAGGGGGAGAGACAGTTGCATTAAAGACAGGGGGAGAGAGGAGGACAAAAGAGAGGGGGCGAGAGAGTGATGTCTGAGTGAGAGGGAGAGAGAGAGAGTGAGGTGCGAGACAGAGAGAGGGTGTAAGAGTGAGGTGACAAAGAAAGGGGGAGACAGTTGGGCAAAAGGCAAGGGGAGAGAGATGGAAGAGAAAAAAGGGAAAGAGAGAGGCAAGAGAATGGGGCAAGAGGGTGAGAGAGAAAGAGTGGGGCAAGAAAGATGGGCGAGAGAGAGGGGCAACAGAGTTAGTGAGAGAGACTGGGTAAAGAAAGTGAGGTGAGAGAGGGGCAAGAGAGAAAAGGGCAAGAGATTGGGGGAGAGACAGTTGCATTAAAGACAGGGGGAGAGAGGAGGACAAAAGAGAGGGGGCAAGAGAGTGATGTCTGAGTGAGAAGGAGAGAGAGAGAGTGAGGTGCGAGACAGAGAGAGGGTGTAAGAGTGAGGTGACAAAGAAAGGGGGAGACAGTTGGGCAAAAGGCAAGGGGAGAGAGATGGAAGAGAAAAAAGGGAAAGAGAGAGGCAAGAGAATGGGGCAAGAGGGTGAGAGAGAAAGCGTGGGGCAAGAAAGATGGGCGAGAGAGAGGGGCAACAGAGTTAGTGAGAGAGACTGGGTAAAGAAAGTGAGGTGAGAGAGGGGCAAGAGAGAAAAGGGCAAGAGATTGGGGCAAAAGAAAGAGGCAAGAGAGTGGAGCAAGAGGGGCAAGAGAGAGAAGGACAAGATATTGGGGCAAAAGAGAGAGTCAAGAGAATGGAGGGAGAGGGAGAAGTTGGAGAGTGGGGCAAGAGACTGAGATGAGAAAGTTGAGTGAAAGAAAAGGTCGAGAGATTGGGGCAAAAGAGAGAGGCAAGATAGTGGGGTAAGAGAGGGGCAAAAGAGAGGTTAGAGAATAGGGAAAGAGAGGGGTGAGAAAGAGTGGAAAGAGAGTGGTGTGAGAAAGTGGGGCATGAGATAGAGGTTAGAAAGTGGTATGAGAGAGAGGGGCAAGAGAGTAGAGTGAAAAATTGCGACGAGAGAAGGGCAAAAGAAAGGGGGAGATAGTGGGGCAAGAGAGAGAGGGTGCTAGAGAGAAAGAGGCGAGAGAGTGGGGCAAGAGAAAGTGGGGTGAGAGAGGAAGGAAAGAGAGAGAGTGAGGCACAAGGGAGTGAAGCACGAGAGTAGGGCAAGAGAATGGGATGTGCGACAGTGGGGCGAGTGAGAGAACTGAGGGAGAGAGAGTGGGCAACAGAGAGGGCAAGAGAGATGGGCATAAGAGAGTCGGGTGAAAAAGAGTGGGGCGGGGGAAGGGTATGAGAGTAGGGTTAGAGAGAGATGTAAGAGAAAAGGATGAGAGAGAGGAGCAAAAAGAGTGGGGTGAGAAAGAAGGTTGAGAGAGCAAGTGTTGGTTATAGAGAGGGTTGAGTGGAGTTTGAGAGTTTGGAGTTTGATAGATGTGGTGAGTGAGTAAGGAGAAGGAGTGGGTTGACAGTAAGGTGAGAAAGTGTAGTAAAAGGGATAAAGGAATGGAGAGAAAGGGATGAGAGAATGATGCCAGAGAGTGTAGAGGGTGGGGTGAAATGTAGTATGAGAGAGTAGGTAGAGCGAAAAAGTGTGGGGTGAAGACAATGGGGTTAAGTGTTTAGTGAGAGAGGGATAAGAGAGTTGGGGTGAAGAGAGAGTGGAGTGACAGTTGAGTGAAATAGTGGGTTGGGATGGTGCATGGGGTGAGAGATAGAGTTAAGTGATGGGGGCGAGTGTTACTAAAGAGTTTGGTAAGAGAAGAAAAGGGGTGAGAGAAAAGGGGGTTAGAGAGTGAAGAGAATTAGGTGAAAGATGGATGCGAGAGTAAGGTGAAAGAGTCAAGTGAGTGATTCGTGTGGGGAGAATAGGGTGAGTCAGAGAAATGGGCAGATGATTTTCAGGGAAAAAATGTTAACTTATACAGATGAGAAGGAAAATCTTAATATTGTTGTAATAAGTCGTTTATCGTATTGGAGTACTATATAAAGTCCTAGTAGTATTAGCATAAATCTCTTTCTTCTAACTGTAATTTTATCGGGACAATATTCATACAACAGGATGGAGTTTTATTTTCTAATATTCACATTTTCCAGTGTGTTTGTCTGTGATAACACTACAAATCGATTTCGTAATGTATAGTCCATTATATTTCATCAATGACTATTTGGATATTTAATCGTACATTTGCTAAAAATGATATATAATCATTCTTTAAATATTATGAAATGATCAAATACGGCCTTGCGAGATCAAATCTTAAAACCCTTCAAGCTTTATTGAATTCGATCACCCCCAACCGTATTTGATCACCTCATAGTCAAAGAAAGATTCCTTATTCCTTAAAACAAGTGCCTGTCTGTGGTGAAAATTATGGTGAATGATTTCTATCCATGCCAGGTGGGAATTGGGTGGAGTTGAGGTCCGCTTAGGGTGAAATGGGGACGATATGTCACTTTGTACATAAGGGAGGGTAGGGTCCGGGAGAAACGTATTCTAATTAATGGTTTAAAATAAGACATTTAAAAAATCATTTCAGACTAACTCTAACGAGTGTTTTCTCTCAATTCATTTATAAACATTTTTAAATTTTTTCCTCTTTTTTGTGATTTATTTTTTTCATTTCAAATCTACGTACAACATTTTTTTTTTTAATATTTACAGTGTCTTTGTGATAACACTACGAATCGGTTTTGTATATTTATAGTCCAATACATTTTGCAATCCATCGCACTGTTCGATTCAGAGGATTCATTCTTTGTTCAAACTTCCATTTGCATAAACAAAAACAACTCTCTGTCGCTCTTTTTTTTCCTACAAACACAAAATGATGGGGACTACTGTCCTTATATTTAAAGTAAAAGTTGTTATTTAAGGAATAAGAAATACGGCCGGGGTGATCAAATCCAATAAAGCCCGAATGATAGATTTGATCACAACCGACCGTATTTGATCACCTTATAATATGAAGCTCCTGGATTCTAGAGAAATGAAGTCTTCAAAGTTGGACTTCTGTGATATCTCTTCTCGTGATTATACTTAAAAACTTTTTAAATAAAAAGTAATAAAATTACTTTTTAAAGGTTTGTAGATTTAATCCCATCAAAATCTTTTGTGCCTTGTAGAAATATTAATAAATATAAAAAATGTTTCCTTTCCACTTCTTTTTCTTAGGATTGGCTGTAAATTAATCCGTTAAAAAAAATCAAGTTCAATGGGACGATGTAAATGAAGTTTAAAAAAAAAAGATAACCATGCCATCTTGTGGTATAATAAACATCGAAGAGTCGTTTAATACACTAGCTACTTGTATAACCAATTACTCAAAGGTGGTTGACTGGTCATATTTGAACTCACAGAGAGCGAATTCGAACTAAAATGGGTTTTAGTAAACGTTATACTATTGAACCGATGGGATTTCTTCTCTAATGTGGAGAAATCCACGAGTTTCCAAAACGTTGATAATAAACGCAGCTATGTTAAGGCTGTCCGAAGGTAAATATATATCGGAAAACGATACTGTTTTAATTATCGAAAAAATAGTTTAACCGGGCGATTTTCTTTAAATCTTTGTTATATGAAACAAGAGCGATATCCAACAATATATTTGATGCATTTTTGTGACGTCATATTTTGTTCTTCAGCACGTGACGTGCGTATCCTAACACAGCGTATGATCTATATAAATTGCATCGGCGCAAGTGATAAATGACAAATCCCTCGATAAGTAATGTATTTTGCAGTTTTTGCTGGGGGTTCATATAAATATTTCGTTTATTTGAAATATTGTCAAACCATTTCGCCCCATCATCGAAATTAGGCACATTTTTACTTTTTAAGCTCGATTTACACAAAATTGGGTAAATTGGTAAATTTCCCCCAGCACGATTCACATTGGTACTAATTTTCTCTCCCAGTTTCACGCAAAAAATACAAGGAGTGTATTGATCTTTCACTTGCGCCAAGCTGTTTTTTACATGCATAAAAATATCTCCATTCATTAGTTTACACGTAGCAGGGTGAGTCTCCAAACCATTAGTTTATTAATAGCCATTTACCCAATACGAAGCTTTAAAACTGCCGATTTTTTAAAACTAAGTAATGATTATATTGAATTTAGTATTATGTTTTACGGTGCTACCGTTGTGGCGAGCGCAGCAAGAATTACACATACCTTGCATCATTGTCAACTTAGTAATATTTTGACAGTTATCAGAGAGAGAGAGAGAGAGAGAGAGAGAGAGAGAGAGAGAGAGAGAGAGAGAGAGAATTATATATTTCTAAGTTTAAAAACATTCTTACAAAATACATAGACTTGCTTCCCCAAAAACTCACAGGTGGTTAAGGACAGGACCATCCCACCCACCCCCCAAGTATCTAGACCCCGGGACTTTACTCATTTTTTCTTTAAATTATCCTTTTACGACATATTTATAATCTAATGTATACATTCATTGCACAAAATTAATTAAAACAAACATTTTGAAAAAAAAATCATATCCCCTCTATATATAATATAACAAGGCTAACTTCGTCTGCCAGCCGAGAGGTACTGCCGATGAATATTTGTTGAAATGTGCTATCAAACTACATCTACCGGTAAAAACGGTGATCTCATGTCGTAGTTCGATAATTCCCTTCACTGAATATCTGCATGTCATGCCCATGTAAATACATTTATTGGGTAAATTGTGTTTGTAAATATGCCTCGGACCCCCCCTGGTAAACGCAATTATCCTTCAGAACTGAACAATTTTCAGGATCCACGCATGCTTACTGTTCATGCACGCAAAATTACCTTAACTATTGCTTGTATATATAATTCTATAATCTCTCTATCAAAATAAAACATAGTACACGCATTACAGATGTTTGATCCACCTCTAAATTTATCGCGGGAAATCTAGCGCGAGATCACTGTGACGTCACACGTTCAAATCTATATTTATTTGTTTACGTATCTCGACTCAATACGAAGGAATGGAAGCATGTACAAAATCTCTTGGGTCTCACCAAAGCTTTTGCGGTATCAAAACGTGTATTCAAACCTCAAGGCGCCCTAAATTACAAGTTAAATGTTAGCCATTTTTGGCATAGCACCATGGGAGAAAACATTAGAGAGCATTATGGGACCATGCGCGGATCTAGAGGGGGGGTCGGGGGGGTCCGGACCCCCCTGGAATTTTCAAAGAAAAAAATACAATAAAACAATTTATAAGAAAAATGACTCGACTGTTATGTTATAGATATTTCTGAATTAACTTTTTTTTGTATTGTAATCAAATCTTATTATTGCGTGATTAGAATCAAAATCACAAATGTTATTCGGGTTTCGAAACGAATTTAAAAAGGTACGATTTGTTTAATGTCCTATTACGAGTCATTGACGTCACAATCTTGTCATAATGCTAATGCATCGTCATTAACTAAGTCATCGGCTGTATTATAGCTCTGCTTCAGACTCAGTGTGACAGGCTGTCTCTCGAATTCTGTTATTCGGTAACTGATTCCAATTATTTGAATAATAGTTCTCTCAAAATAATCTTGATTATCATTTCCTTCCATGTTTAACGCTTGCTTGTAGTTTAGTTATAGATGAAAATATATCATGGGTGAAAGGGATTTTGATCTTTTGCAAGCCACCTTGCTGAAAGCAGCAGCAAAAGGCTGGCAAGCCTTGCAGTTCGATGTATCTTTGAGATACACAAGTTTGAAGAAAGACTACACCTATGATCTGAGTAAAATGAGGTCCGATGTATTGCCCAGAGACGGTAATGTGGACAACATTGCCGAGGCGATTTATCCAGCAGATGGCCCAGAAAATATTTGTCCTTTGAAAGTGTATGGGGATGGCAATTGCTTCTATAGGGCCCTCTCTAAAGCCATTTTTGGTTATGAAGGGAGACATACTGAACTTCGAGTCATGACTGTATTAGAACTGGTAAAAAATACGAGAAAATATGCGTCACAGGCAACTTACGACAAGATGTGTTCTAATCCTCCAAGTGTGCAATATGTTGTGGAGACGTCAGTATCGGACAGATCACTTGTTCCGGGGAATTTTCTCAAGTCTATTCAGAATGAAACTCTAAGTTCAATCAAATCAGGGGAATATTGTTCTTTAATTCATTTCTTCGCAGTGGCAAATGCTCTGAATCATCCAATATATAGCATCTACCCAACAATACAAAATGTTGCTGTAAACAGACATTATTTTCATCAAGAAATAAGGCCATTATCAGATGAAAAGGTACGTCAAGGTTCCCCCATCTACATCATGTGGTCACACACTGAAAATAGCAATCCAATCAATTGGTCACCAAATCATTTTGTTGTTTGTTTCTCAGTTTTACCTACAGATGTCCAAACCAATGAAATGAAGGAGCCTGCTCCTAAAAAGTCAAAACTTTGTATTGACTTAGATGATACCCCGGAGATCACCTTGGGCTCACAAAATGATAAAGCAAATAAAAAATCTGATGACAATGAATTTATTCAGACAACAGAAGATGAAATTGATAAAGATAAAACATCTATTGACGATTCAGGTTTTTCTGATCTTGGTAAAATTGTCACAGGTGCAATAAAGTTGAACACAATGTCCTCAGCTGAAAAGATAAGTTATATTCAGAATCAGCCCTTGCCAGACGATATCGCCAAGTTAAAAACAGGTCGTGCTCAAACAACGAATACAGGTGAACTAAAGAAGACTTTATCATTTCAATCTTCTTGGATGAATCAGTTTCCATGGTTGACCTTTAGCAAACTGTTAAATGGCGGTCTATGCAAGTTTTGTGTCATGTTCCCTCAATCAGATGTCCAACATCAAAATGCGTTTGTTACGCAACCTTTTACTGCGTATAAAAAAGCCCTTGGAAAAACATCTGCCCTTTTAAAGCATCAAAATTCAGAACACCACAAGAATGCCAAATCTGTTTATCACACAACCAAGATGACATCCGAAGTGCCATCTTCGTCTCTTCCGTATAAACTAAATCAGCAAAATCAGACACAGTATCAGCACAACATTAGGTTGCTTGAGAAAATAGTAGATGCGGTCATTCTGTGTGGGAAACAAAATATTCCTCTGCGAGGACACAGAGATGATAGTACAAGTGATTCTTCAAATAAAGGTAATTTCCTGGCAATATTACAGCTGTTGGCAAAGCATGATGAGCAGCTCATGTCTCATCTACAAACAGCAAAAAAGAATGCCTTATACACCAGCAAAACCATTCAAAATGAGGTTATCCAACTCATAGGAAATCACATCACAGGTAAAATTTTGAAGGGTCTACAAGGGAGGGGTTTTTATTCCATCATAGCCGATGAGGTAACAGACAAATATGCTAACAAAGAAGTTTTAGTCTTGTGTCTCAGATTTCTAGATACTAGAGAAAACCCTGCCACCATTAAGGAGGAATTCCTTGACTTTTCAAATATAGGCAGAACTACAGGGGAAGCAATTGCTGATAAACTCATTGAAATCCTCCGCTCGCTTGCAATTCCAATTGAGAACATGCGAGGGCAAGCATACGATGGTGCAGCAGCAATGGCATCGGAAAAACGGGGGTGTCAGGGACGAATGAAGTCTCTAAACCAATTAGCTTTGTTTACACATTGTCGGAGTCATGTGTTGAATCTGAGCGTTGCTTCAGCCTGCAAATTACCTCTTGTAAGGAATATGATAGATGTCCTTAATTCAGTGTTTATTTTCTATGACAGTTCCCCCAAAAGACAAGGGTTTTTTGAGAATATTATAGAAAATGACGGGTCAGTAGATTTTTCCAAAAAGAAACTAGTAGGACTCTGTAAGACTAGGTGGGTTGAACGTCATATCTGCTTTGATGTGTTTTACACTATGTACAAGTTCGTCATCAAATGTCTTCAGCACATTATCAATCAAAACCTTGATGAAAGTACCAGTGAAGACTGGTCTTGGGATAGACAAACTAAAGTGACAGCACAGGGACTTTTGGCTTCGTTGACGTCCTTCTCTGTGTTGATAACATTTGTGTTTGTAAGGTACGTCCTAGACACAATAAAACCTTTAACTCTCAAACTTCAGAAGAGAGATATTGACATTTTCACTGCAAGTAAGCTAATCGAGGAACACGTTGATAGAATCAAAGAAATTCGTACAGCGGTAGATACGGAATTTGAGTCTTGCTTTGAAGACGCCAAACAAATTGCAGATGACCTTGATATAGTGATTAAAATTCCAAGGGTTTGCTCAAAGCAACAACACAGGGAAAATGTCTCCACAACTAATCCCAAAGATTATTATAGATCTGTCGTGGCCATTCCATTTCTGGACTTTCTTCTCAGTGAATTAAATTCAAGGTTTCAGAAAGAAGATCTGGTGGCATATTCAATATGCACTTTGTTGCCTATCAATATGACAAATCTCTCACAAGAGGAATTGTCCAAACTTGCCTCAGAACTTACATTTTGGGAGAGCGACCTACCTTGTCTTTCTGTAAAGGACTTGGAGAAGGAACTTGCAGATTGGAAAAGATATTGTGTTAACATGAGGAAAGAAACCTCAGAAAAGCTCTGTAATTTGATCTTTCTTTTCAACTTTGTCGATGGGGACGTTTTTCCGAACGTAAAAATTCTTCTGCACATTGGATGTGTGTTACCTATCACAACATGTGAGGCTGAAAGATCCTTTTCTGGATTAAGACGCATCAAAAGTTATATGCGCAGTACTATGCAAGAGGACAGATTAACTGGGCTAGCACTAATGCATCTTCATCATTCATTAGAGATTGACCAAAAGGAAATAGTACAATCATTTATCAGGCAAGGGAAACGAAGATTATTTCAGTCAAGTCTTTTTAGCTAAATGACGCTTACAACCAAAAAAAAAGTTCCGTACGTGATGGAGTGGTCATCTAGGGCGTTTCGTTCTTGAGTTGAAAAATAAAAGGGTGAACATTTTATATATTGGGTTTGGTTTTCTGAAAAGGTTCGACCCCCCCTGGAAAAAAATTCTGGATCCGCGCCTGGTTAGAGCTCGCTTCGCGCCACTCGCTGCGCTCGCTACTAGTATTTAAAACAGCGACTTTGTAAAGGAATCAAGCGATTTTATAATGTTCAGTAAAATTCACTTATTTCGTTACGATACATTCCCTGAAAACTATTGAAAGGAATGCAGATCGTGACGTCAAAGTTAATTGGTCACGGTCCAGTAGTCCGAAGGTTCATTAGTCCGAAGGCCCACTATCCCGAAGGTTCATTAGTCCGAATGCCCAGTAGTTCGTAGGTTCATTAGTCCGAAGGCCCACTAGTCCAAAGGTTCATTAGTTCGAATGCATTACATGTAATGAGTTTGAGAAATCTTTTCGGAATAAATTCCATCCAGCAATTTTCATGTAAGAATTTGTCATTATGATAAGCAAATTAAATGCAAAAATGTAGCTAAAATGATTCGAATTTAACCAGTTAATATTAAATTAATTTCTTTTTTAATACCCAAAATTTAAGTGTATGCTCTGGATTTAATTTAATGCAAATTAAGTACGTGTATACAAGTATCATTTCTCAAAGTATATGTATACTAAGTTTTAACACCTCTTTAAAATCTGTAATTTCTAATTTTAAAGATAAACAAACACGCACGCTACTTCAAAAATACAATGTATATTTTCCACGTCAAAATATTTGTACATTTTGTATTCGTTTGTTTTTCACTTCCTTTAAATTTTATTTATTAATTTTTCCGACTTAAGTTCATGTAGATTCTTAAGGATTCGTTTTGTTTCAATGTACATGTATATAATTTCCCCTGCTTTATTCTAAGTGGGGAATATTAATTAAGCTCTGTCCGTTCGTCGTCTGTATGTCATTCTGTTTGTGCATTTCCGGTTATCATAAATTTTACAGCGAACTTTTATATAAAAAAAATCATGATCCCTACTTAATTTTTATTTCTAAACGATTGATAAAGTATTACACCACCCCCACCACCCCTCCTCTTTTGCGGGAGATAAATAAACATTCAAACCAAGTGGGAGACATAAAACTCATTGAATAGGTCCACTAGGTTTTGTTTCAATATGATTTCGTTTCGCACTTAATAGGTACTTTAAATATGGCGTGTAAAACGTTCTATCATTAAACTTTTTTTGTTATTTCTATTCAAAATCTTTGCTATTCTTATTCTTAAACATACAATTTTTATTCGATAAAACATGGTTTCTATTTGATAAGTTGATGTTTTTATGCAAAAAGTTATTCATACTCGATAAATTATCATTCTAATTCCAAAAGATGTTATTCTAAAACATATTTTAGAGAGAGAGAGAGGGAGCGAGAGAGAGAGAGAGAAATCCTATTTCAAAATAGCAGTTGCCTCTCCGATGACTCCATCTTTGTTATCCGAAAATTGCATCACTCTTATTCCTTAATCTTATGATTTATAAGCAATTAACTTGTTATTCCTATTCGAAAAACTCCAGTTCGAAAACATATCATTCCTATTCTGGAAATAACGTTCATGGGCAACGAAAGTCAAATGAAAGAGGCAGAAATCTGAATACCAGAAAAAAAGTTATTATACATACAGGTATACAAAAATAATATTACAGATCTATAAGGGATAACAATTCGTATTAAGGTGAAAAATGATTAATCAAACCTAGCCATTTAAGTTAATTTAACCCTAACAATATTTACTTCATCGAGTTTCGGAGGGGACTAATGAACCTTCGGACTAGTGGGCCTTCTGACTAATGAACCTTCAAACTACTGGACCTTCGATTTAATGAACCTTCGGGCTACTGGGCAGACCCCAGTTAATTATGACGTCATATCGTATGAAGTTCAGCCAAGTGACTTTCTTCACATCAATTCGGGCAGCCTTAACATAGCCGCGAAGAGTCACAAATTGTACATTTTCTTTGCCAGAAGGAGTATGATTTTAAATTTATTTTGACAATTTTAGGGGGGCGGGTGCTACCCCACCCCGACCCCCACCCCCACTTAAATCCGCCACTGAGAATATACAGTAATATGCTGGCAAGTACAAAACAACACCAACAAAGTTATTTACGAATGTAACATCATTCGAATGGTCATATATATCATCGCTAGCTCTGTTAACCGCACGGACTTTCTTTGAACTTCATGACCGTCTAGACTTTCTCTAATATTACTCGCATGTGCATTGTGTGCGGTCAAGCGGAAAATGATTTCTTATTAATAGTGTTTAGTTGCATATATTACACATCTTTGTTAAAGCAATTGTCTTGTAGTAATTTTTCGCATATTGACACTTATTAAAAGAAATCATAGAATGCCAGGGGTGTGGAGGGAGTACAGTACCCCTCAACATATTCTCATCGCATCCGCAACTGCTACGTGATCAATATGAACTTGAAAATACACAATAAAAACACTTCCCAAATTTTGGCTTTTAAGAAAATATTCTGTGAAAAATTAAACTAAATAGAGAAATAAATGGTTGGTGGACGAAAATAAAATGGACAAATTATTTCGGGATTGTTTTTTCGCATGGTTTTTATTTTTTGTTTTCCAAACCGGAACTTGTTTACCTATGTATTATTGCGCATGATATATTCCAAGTTTAAGATGGTCTTAGAAAATTGAATTAACAGTAAATCGTCAGTCAATTTATAGTTTACGCCAAAACAAATAACTTTACGTAAAGATATACTTTTTTATGCTTTATTGATTAACATTTGACGATAGCCATATGTGGAGTGATATTCGACACAATGACGTAAAAAGCACTTCCTCCAATATGGATGTTAGTGAGCGACGTGTAATGATGCTGAGGTTCACAGTGTTTGTATTTTTACTTATTCGTGTAAATGGACAAGTTCCAAATGGACGAGTTGTAAATCTGCAAGCTGATGATAAAACGATGAATAGAAAAGCAAACAACATTCCCCTTGGAGAGAAACCTTTGGACAGGCTCCCAGGACAGACTCCTCAACCGATTCCACAAGTGAATCAAAAGAAAATGAGTTCTGCAAAGGCCGGAGGTGTGAAACCTCCAGCTATTAGACTTTCTGAGACCAAGGAGTGTGCAAACGATATTATAAAATACTGTAATCCGAAAATATATAAAAATAATTTCGCCATTCTGGATTGCTTACAAAATGACTTAAAGGTAAATTTAAGGTTTAAAGGATGCATGCATAATTAAAAGAAAACAATGACATTTAAGATAAAAAACAACAGATTTCTTATTCATGAATATGATGCTTATGATGTCATGAGTCAGTTACAAAATACTGTCAGAGGAAAGTTGATTTTTGTGAATGGTGTATGCCACTTCACTTGTTGTAAAAAATTATGTGAAATTGGTGATATTGACTTTGGGAATAATATGTTTTAAGGTGTGACTTTTGGGGCGAGCACAGCATATTTTGAATTGAATACAAACAGGTACATGTATATATATGTCAGTTTCATAACGATAAATTATAGTATGGTTTACCAGATGGATGCATCATCATGATAAAAAAAATTGAATAAAAATGAAATATTTTACCCTCCAGCTATATACATGTAATATGAAAACGGTGTGACCATTGGACCTAGCGCAGATTCAGCACAGTGCAATTTGATTTTTTTGAAGAACAAAATTTATTTGAAACGCACACAGAAAGATCCGCCTACTCAAATCATATGCCGGAGTTAAGTTATACTTCTCGTGTTCAGTCTTCATTATGACGTCATGATTACGTAAAACGTAAAAGTTTTGTCTTCGGAAATAGCCGAAGAAAAGTTCTTGATTC
The DNA here is from genome assembly GCA_033439105.1 of Magallana nippona. Lineage (NCBI taxonomy): Eukaryota > Metazoa > Mollusca > Bivalvia > Ostreida > Ostreidae > Magallana > Magallana nippona. Next base: position 31,722,562 of record CM065922.1, on the reverse strand, counting down.
CGAGAATTTTTTATTTTTTCTTTCAATGCTTATATAATTTTCCCAAGTTGATGAATTGAATTTTTTCTACTTTATTCAGTCTCTAAAAGATCGGTTTCTTGATGTTAATGATTTTATTTTCTGTGTAATAATTCAATAAGACATACGTGAAACTAGTCGTGTTTCTTGATTAAAGCACTGTTAAAAGTTGTATAGTTTGCTCACTCAATTATTTTCATCTTAATTACTTTCAATTAAACATTGGAAAGTTTTTGATTGAGTTTCGGGGCAAAAAACATCGACAAGTGGCAGTCATATAATGATCGAGTTAACTTTTGTTTGAAAATGGCGGCCAATATGGCGGCGCCCATGTCTCGAAGAAAATTTTTTGGCCCTTAGTACCCCTGATTCAGCTTCTATTTTTCATTGATTTTCTTATATATATACGTGTTACCATTAAGCCTCGCTTTGCGCTCGGTATAAACATATGCATTTATGTTATACAATGTGGACTTCACTGTCAAATTCATTAGAAATGTGCACAGTTGGATCCGCATATTCATTACTCTAAAGTTTGAGTGCTCAGTCTAGACATTGTGGCATCATGTTAGTAGAGCAGATATCGCTCGACAATTTCCATCAAAGTCACAAATGCTTCGAACAATTTACCAAGAAAATAGCTTAAAACAACTAGTTGCAAACCCTATTTTTTAAGAAGCAGCAGATTGTTTTATTCATCTTTTTAATGCATGGCATTCTTAAAATACATTTTTATCTGTTCTCATGAAAACATGACATTTGGAGCCATATGCAATTTACACGAAATTGTGGGTATGAATCTGATGACAGAAAATTCAGTACGTCAAAGGGAGCAGTACTTATTATAGAATTTCCTCTTCACCCAGGCGTTGTCGTTAGAGCTCGGACTGCTTGCCGGCACTTTGCGCTGCAACCTACGCTATGAATTATAACATTTATGTATTATTGTAAATGATGGTACAGTTTTAAAACGGAGTAGAGTTTAACTGAAACACATTTGAATTCACTCATTTTGTCAACCTGACATCAGAAAAGTTTTTTTTAATATCCTAATGAATATGAAAAATGAGGGACAATTTCAGTACTACTGTGCACGACTGAGGGAGTAACAACAACTACCAGGGAATTTACATTTTAAAAAAATTGTACAGTGTGCATCTCATAATTTTCTCATCAAAATCTTTTACCTTTAAATTGGTCCAATTTATTTAATTCCCTTGCATATTTCGGGAAATGTTTACCCCTTTTTGTAAAGTTTGATTTCTGAAACATAGTCCCGAATATTGACTACTCCCTGTTTATTAAGTTCACAATTAGAGTGAAATATATTCCAACAAAAGTATTTTATTTTATATTTTCCATGTAATCAATTTTACTTTACATCATAAAAGATCTTGCTTGTTTATTTGGCATTGTGTAACCTGCCACCTGTTGACTACATTGCTGACTCATCAGTGTGGTCAATTATTTATTTGACAATTTCCAGTTAAGCATGCACATGTTTCATGTAAAACATCACAATTTAATAGCATAAATAAAGTAATGAGACTATGGGTAGGAACATTTTGTTAGTTGTCTAATGATGACTTGACAAGGCAGGGTTATGCCAATTTTATTTATCTCACCTTTTTAATCATAATATATCAAGTTTATTGAACCAATATTCTAACAGAATGGAAGTGATTTTTATGTGTGTGTATATGCGGATTATAAAAAGAAAAGTTGCTTAGTATGAAGACGACTGAATGAACCAATAGTGCATAACCACAGACAATTCAAAATGTATACCATTCCGTCAAAAAATCAAAGATAGCCTTAAGATCTTAAAAATTTTGTTTGAGTATGTTTTTTACAATAACGCAGAGTATAATGTTCAAGCATTTTGAATATTAAACTATTTTTATTTTTCTTATTTATTTTTAGACTATGGAGGATCTATCACAAGATTGTCAGCATGTAAGTGAAAACAAAATAGATAAATGTTATTTAAATGAGTTTTTGAACCCTTTTAAAAATTACACATGAATCTAACCTCTCATTTTCAGTATATTTGGGTATACAAACGCAATTTAACACATGATGACAGATTTGATTACGCAGCTCAAGAAGTTTGTAAAAGCGAGTTGAGTCAGGTGAGGTTTCATATTGTTCTTTAGATAGGTTAATGTATTTGCTATGTTATTTTTAAGTATTGATCATTGTATCAAGCTATATTTTAAAAGCTTTAAATAACTCTTTCTTACCTGTGCTATATAATTGCAATGCATAAGAGACTTGATCAGAGTATTCCCATATACTGTGTAATGTCAGTTAACTTTATTGTATCGATATGATCGTTAAAATCGTTCATGAACGTTAATTATGTTTATTCTCCATTTGTCATTTAAAACATAACAAAAATTGAATATGAAAATAAACCAAAAAAATTTAATCCTCTATTTTTTTCCCCTGTGTTTGAAGATCCATGAATGCTCTCAGCTAGAGAAAGGGAAGGGATTAATCATTCCATGCCTTGTTGACAACATAGAAAATGTAACGGGCAGCTGCCGCACCTATCTGGAGAAAATGGCCAGAATTGTGTTCAGTGACTATAGACTGATTTATCATTTTGTTGACCAGTGTTCGGCAGACATTGAACAGCTTAAATGTGGAAGAATCGGCCCAGCGGATGAAAATGTAAGTCAAGTTTATACTCTAGCTAGATATTTTAGAAAAAAAAACCAAATATTGGTTTGACTACTGGCATTTTGATTTTTTGTTGAAGGTCAATGTTACATTACTTCTTCTGATTATAATTTTATGCAATTTATGTTACATAATTTATTCAGCCATTAATGTCGTACACCATAAACACCTTTAACGTTTATGAAGACATTTTCTGAGTGTCCTTGGTATTTAGACTTTACAGGATCTGATGCTAACTAGGCTGAAAAATCAGAGATATTAAAATAATGTAAAAAATATATAAAAAAAATAATATTGAATATTTTCCTTCTTTTTAAGGATGTGCATACCCAGGGAAAAACTTTAGAATGCCTGGCCAACAAAATTAGTGATTTGCATGATGGATGCAGGAAGCAGTTATTACGAGTGGCTGAACTACAGGCAGATGACTACCATTTAGATCGTCAGCTGTACTACGCCTGTCGAGATGACAGGGAACGTCTCTGCGCTGATGTCCCGGCAGGGGGAGGGAAGATTTACGAATGCTTATTCAAACACAAATTTGACAAGTTGATGTCCACACAGGTTGGTATAGTCCTTGTGGATTTTTTTGCTCTCTTGAAGGTTCTTTATATATAATTTTAAAAGCACTTTACATCTCCCTCATGTTGACACATTAACATGTATTGCTTTGGCCAAAACCAATAGTCACGTAGATAAAAACCAGATAATAACTTGAAATGTTTATTATTTAAAAAAAAGATATGTGTGTTTGTGTATATACATGTAATATCTTGAGAATTTTGTGTGCTATTGTTCTCTTTTTGATTCCAGTGCAAAGAAATGGTTACCATCAGACAGAGGCTAATTGCTGAGGATGTAAAAGTGGAGAAGACATTTTACAGTGCCTGTCACAAAGATATCAAAGAACACGGCTGCAATAAAAAGGATAAAGTGGCGGAAGGAGACTTCAGAAGAGCCAACATTTTATTATGTTTAGAAAATGCCATCAAAACAGGTAAAATTCAAATGCACAGAATTCCTACGCAAGTCCCAATGGTAACGGGTTGGGAGTGGGGGGGGGGGGGGGGGGGGGGGGGGGTTGTATATTCAAAGGTTTCGTTTACTTTTGTGGGCATCAATTTCCATTGATTGATTAAAATTCTGTTTTGAGGATAAATGCCCACTTTGACATTTCTCCTACAAATGAATGATTTTTTCAAATGTCCTACTTCAGTGAACATTTAAATATGTGGATAAACTCAAGAAAGAAATGCACAAAGTTGGTGTTCAACAAGCAATGAAACCACAATATAAATAAATAGAACACTAGATGGTTGCATCTGCAAATGTTATGATTGATGAATGACGTAGCATTTTTTAGTCCGTATTGATTACAAATATTTGCAGAAAATTATGAATACTAATCGCAGCGGTTTTAGTAAAATTAATTGTTTGTAGAATATTTCATTTGATTGTAAGATGTACTATTATTACATGTACAGCAGACCTTGGATGGTTTAAAGGGAATCTACTTTGATAAAGCAAATCGTTTAATTTTGTAACAGTCAGGTTTAATGTTAATCTGACATGCATTTGTTCTCTTTTTCAAACCTGTTTGTTACTGCATCAGATTTTGATAAGGAATAGTAACTAATAGTACCTCTATTTTTTTCTTTTTAAACAAGAGCAAGTAATCAGTAACGAATGCCAAATAGAAATGGCCGAAGTACGACAAGATTTGATGGAGGACTATTCAATCAGCCCAGAGATTTTGAATGACTGTCAAAAGGAGATATTTGAATCCTGTGAAAAAGGTCTCGAAAGAGGCGGAAAAACTATTCATTGTCTTATGAACCTCGCTAGACCTGTAAGGGACCATAGGAAGCACACAGCACAGACAGAGATATCACCCAAATGTAGGAGAGCTGTAAGTTTCTCTTTCATTCTCATGTTAGTGTGGTTTTAATTTTTAATATCTGATAATAAGGAAGAATTGGTTATTTTGAAAGCAAGAAGAAAATGCACTTGTTTGCTGTTTAAAAGATTGTTTGTTTGTTTCTTGTTAATTCAAAAGTTGAAGCTAACTTTTGCTCTGAAATGGCAAAGCTGAGATGGGATAAGCTAGCGTTATCATTTATATGTTTGTTTTATATTGAATTACCCAAGCATATTATTATACATAATATAACATCAATGGGCAATTCTGTGGTGATATTTTAGTGAGTGATTAACAGATCCTCTTTACATGACATGTTGATTTGAACACACAGCTGGAGGCGTTGATTCAGGAGGCTGACCCGGTCAGTGATTACAGAATGGACAAGGTCCTACACATGGCCTGTGAACCCGTGGTACAGTCAGGATGTAAACACGTACAGCCGGGAGATGCCAGGTAACCTAGTGCTGAAACCAGAGAGAGAGAGGAGAGAGAGAGAGAGAGAGAGAGAATTGTATGAATTCTGCTTGGATCATGTTAAAGATATTCTAGACAAAATTTTATTTTTAAAAAGACACATTTTCAAATAATTAGAAGTTTTTAAAGGAAATTAAGCAGAGAGAGAGAGGAAGAGAGAGATAGAGAGAGAGAGAGAGTAGTTTAATGAAATCAAAAAAAAAAAAAGTTTTAACCTGCTGCTGATGATTGTAGAGTGATCAGCTGTCTGATGGATCACCTGGACTCAGAGATCATGACTGATGATTGTGAAGAGAAACTGATGGAGATTCAGTTCTTTGTAGCAAGGGACTTCAGGTAATTCAAACATTAAATAGGTCAAAAGAACAAAAAATATATTTTGTTGCATCCCTTTTGAAACCGTACAGTTTGTTACCCACTGAGAAGGCATACGTGGGAATTTATGTCTGATTCTCCTCTCATCAAACATTTCTTAGAACAGCTGTTTTATATCAGTCATAATTGAATTTCTTTCTCATATTCATTAGTTTTTAAAGATTTGTTGATAAATTAGAATTGAATATCATTCCATCTACTTGTTAACAATAGTGCCAAATTACAAGTACTGTACACCTACTTGTCATAGTTTTAAAATTATTTATTCTTGATAACACCATACACCAACATACATGTTTAAGTAAACATGGCATTAAATCTTTATTAATAACTATAAGTTAATTTCAGTGTATTTCTTTTTAAAGTAACTGCATTACATGTGTATACTTCTTGACATGTATTCTTGTTGGAAAGTTCTCAAGAAAAAATACAATAAAACCATGGCAAGAGTTTCATCATGGTGACTATTTGTGATCTAGTAGTGTCATTGTCTAGTTCATGCTATATTTCAATAGATGTATTTATTTTGCTGAAATATTATGATCTTTTAATCTTCTTGTTCCTTTGATATGCTATCACTTGAAATCTTCTTAATTCACAGTTTACTACATATATAACAAATTTTAAATAGCAATAACACAAAGCATATCCAGAAACAAAATGCGGAATCTCTACAAATTACCACTGAAAAAAAAAAAATCAATAACATTATTGTGCAACTGACTGCATTTGTAGAAGACCTCCTCAGTTATGTTAGAATGTCAAATAAATGCTGTTTTGATTGGCATTCTTAATTTTTGAATGCTGTAAATGACAAAAGATGAAATGAAAATCCATCATAAAAGTCTGAAACTTTGCATTACATTTTCATAATATCAGTCAAGTAATGTAAAAGTGGTTATTTACGTGTGGGGTAAATTTACACTAGTTACGCGGTAGGCTTGAAACCGCATAAAATAATAAATGGTAAAAAAAAATCAAAACCTCGGTGTGGTAAATCACATATTCTTGTATTTAATACCCACACACATATTGTTTGACTGTAGAAAATGTGTACTTAACCACCAGCGTAAATAACCAATTTCACAGTGTCATTTTTGTTGAAATGTAAATGGGCTTTAATAGTAAACTATGATATCTGATTCAATGATGATGATAATTTATTTCAGTAAGAACCTTCAATAGTATTGCTAGTGTGCTCAGAACTTCCGTCACAGTGATAAGTTTACAAAGTGAAAGGGCCAGTAAAGCAGAGATTAGAATTTTGTTTCTATTTAAAGTACCAGTAGTCCATTAGCTGTTCCCCTCGCTCTTTAATGAGACTTTAGTTTAGGATTGTTTAGTTAATAACTAGGAGAAGAGAAATATTTGAAGCCTATATTTAGAATTTTGTATGTCTGAGAATTTTATTTCTTTTTTTTTGGGGGGGGGGGGGGGGGGGGGGGTGGGGGAGGTAACAGAATTTCAATTATGTACTAGTAAATGTAAAACCCATTGTTAGCTTTTAAAAATGCTTAGCTTTTTAGTTTAAAAAATATCATGCTTATGTAATTTTTTGGCGACATCCAGAAATGAAATAGAGACAAAAAATTGCCTAAATTAATGCCCTCTTTGAATTTATGCTTCCTTTTTCACAAAACATTCATGATCGACTCATGGGAGAATTAGGCTGCAGGACTTTTAAAAAAAACTGATCAGAGAAAGATTCCATCCACATACTATACATGTATATTACATTACAGTCTTTTTGATAGTGCATTCAATATTCTCCTTGTTTTACCCCTTATGATTTATACAATGTGTTTACCTGTAACTTACGGCATAATATTTACACAATTGGTTTCTATTATACGCACATGACATTTAGTACCTACTAGTAGAATTGTATTCAGGTGGTCAAATCTAACGCTTGACTGTTGTGTTTACAGTGTTTGTACTAGATTTTTATTTTCTGCTTCAGTGCACAGTTATCGGAAAGTAAAATAAAAAGATTTCAATTTTAAATGTCAAGTGCTTTATACATATAAAGAGTATTGAATGTTTTAGCTACTATAAACTTTGAATCTTGTATTAGAAACAAATCTGCTCTACAAATATGACTCTAACTAAGGTGTGTGCCATGCCCTTTGTTTAAATATTATCAGTCTTAGAATTTCTTAATGGTATCAAAACCCAGTGTGACCTTTTTTTCGGCTGGAAATAATGGCCCATGCACATGGGTTTAATAAATGCTTAAATGATTGATATATTTTTAATTTTGGGAACTTACAATTATGGTCTAAAGAGAGTAGGGGGAGGGGGAGGGGGGAGTGGGAAGGGGTGTGGATTTGGAGGGGAAAACCCTACACGGAATAAGTCTCAAAATGGTGGTATAGAATATAAAATTTAATGTTATTGACTAAGAATTGAGTTGAGGGGGTGTGTGTTCTAGGCTGGACCCAGCGTTATACAAGAAGTGTCATAAAGATGCGGAGAAACACTGTCACGCCAATGATCATTGGGCCGATCCCCAGTCAATGAACCCTAACAATGGACCCCTAATACTGCCATGTCTATATCGCTTCATGAAGGAAAATGACTCGGGTCATAAGGTGAGGTCCCCCGACAACGATCGAAAAAGGTCTTTGAGCAGTACCACATCATAGGAGTATGAATCTTGTGTTTGTGTTGATCAGAAGCTAACCAGAGGTGTGTTCAACAGAGCGGTGCTCGCAAGTGCTCGCCGAAATTCCCTATACATGTACCTGCAACACAAATTTTGGTGAGCACTCGCTCTGCTAAACATGCCTCTGATTTTGATACTGTGGAATAAATATTGTTCATGTTGGACCAATGTTTTTGGATTTCGTTGGTTACCCTAACCCATTTACAGCCTAATCATGAACAATTATTTTGACATCATGCATAAATGAATCATTGAATCTTCCATACAAGATTATGTCCCCACAAGAATATAAACGAGTTACCAACAAAATTACGTCCCCATGAAACAGTCATTAACTGCTCCACAAGGAACACTGACACCCTATGAATTAAATATGATTCCACAGTAATAAATATCCAAAGCACAGCAAAAATTGGCCAAAGTAAATGCCACATTATGTCACATTGACAAAGACTTGGCCCAACAACACTAGGCGTTTGATGATATTTCTGTGATGTTTTACTGTTCGGACCTGCCCACTGCACACTGCGTCTCTCTGCTGGCTAGTTGTGGTGTCTTTCTTGGGGCTTTTGGTGTTTGTAATTGTTTTCATGGTATATTTACAATTAATTGCTTTTCAAGCAAGTGGTAATATTAAAGTGTCTCTTTGATGTACAGTGAGAGTATCGCAATGGTAAAGATGTGATCAAGTTTAAATAAAAGTATTAAAATTCAGTGGTATTCAGTGGTATTCAAATTGTTCATGATGTTTATTGTGATAGTGTCCAAATTGTTACTGCTAGACACATTTTATTTGAATAGATACACACAGAGATACTTTTAATTACACACTTGCATGTTGTATACTAGAACCTCTGTGTTTATTGCTTTTCCCTAACACTTACCTTTTTTAACAAGCTGCATGCTTTGTTAACACAAATGGACTACCACATCACAAATTACAAGTCATTTTTGGCAAAGTGAAACAGGGAGGGCTAAAAACTGTCTTATAACAAGGGTCAGTAATGCAGAGTTACGGATCTTTTACCCTACAGATTAGACCAACAATTGTTCAGTAAATGTCGACGCAATGCCAAGGATCTATGTGGAGTTTCGGGTAACTGGATTCAGGATCGATTCAAAGACGATAAGAAAAAGGAATATACCGTCGCATGCTTGTACAGGAATGTCAAACAAGAAAAGTCTAGGAGAAAGGATCAGGCTAATGAACAGAAAGGGGTATACACATCACCACTGTTTATACAAGTCTTTCAGTCTGTATGTTTCTGTCTGATGTGAGTTTGATTATGTTAAGGATAGAAGCATTATAGCAAGGTGCAATTCAGGAATATTAGATATGAAGGGTCCAGCAAATTTATGGAAGAAATGGGAATTATGGTACTGTATATTCCTGTATGGCTAAGCTGATGGGAAATATGTTTGTCTACCCTAAATTTGCTTTTTCATGAATTTCAACTACCAGTATTCAATTACTTGATCAGTTGATGGCATTGTGTACTATTAAATAGGCACTTTTTAAGTGTTTTTTAATATATTGAATTTAGATGTATTTCCTCCCTGGGAAAATTCATTTAAAATATCAGATTATTCTATTCTATAATGTGCAGATAAATTTTGTACATGTGTGCAAGGGATAGACAATACAGGAAAGTGCCAAAGTATAGATATCTATTGCTAGTAAAATGGAAACATTTACATGGATACAGGATATGATATGAGTGAATGCACATTGAGTACACGTCAAGCACATTTTAGAGAATGCTCAAATACTGAGAGATCCTGTATTTCACCATTGCCACATCTCATAAAGCTTATACATGTACTAGCATTACTGATGACCATTTGACTGTTTTTGAAACGAATACAAGTATTATGTGTAATGTGAGATACTACGTGTACATCCATTGATAATTTTCCACTAATTTTTCACCATGCACTTGCTGCCAAACCATTATTTTACTCAGTTAAGATTTCCGGTAGTTTGAAAATTCCTTGTATTACTGAGTAGTCCTGTATTTTGGGTATGGAAGCATAACTGACCAAATATTTTGTTTTGCTAGAGATTTGTTGCATGTTGGTGATTCGTCTTAACCTGCATGCATAGAGTGCTTTTGACAGACAGAGGAAATAAGTTGTTGTATTTGATGGAAATATCTGTGATGCGGTGAAACCACATTGTTTTAATTTTCTTTCTGCTGCTTGAATAATATTATCATTTAAAAAAAAAAAATATCCTCTGTTCACTGCAGTAACCTTTTTTTATGGACAATCCTCTAATGGTTTAATTTAACAGTTTGAAATAAATATAAAAACCTATTGATGTTAATTTTTTATGAATTTTTATTTTGTCTCAAATGAATAATCACCTGATGACATACCTTTAGGTATCAAAACAATGCAAAAATGAGATCATGCGAGTCATGAAACAGAGAGCTCACAGTGTCGATCTGAGGCCCGAGATTGAGAGAGTCTGTCTCAAGGACCTAGGGATGTACTGTTCAGACGTTGACAACCCAGGGCCAAACCAGGTAGGTTCGATCTCTTATCTATTCATCTATACAGCTAAGGGAGATAAATGTCACTTTGATGGAAAAAAAAAACGAGTTTTAATACTGAGATTAATTGAAAAAAAGGGCAAGGTTGGGAAAATATTGAGAAATACAGATGTACTATGACCATCATGATTGCAAAAATGTTTCATGAACTTCCAGGTTGTTGCACTATTTAAGTAATGTTGGTATTGTGTAATTGCATCATGTATTGTGTTATGATCCTCAGGAGATCCAGTGTTTACAAGATCATTTAGACACCTTGGAGGTTGAGTGCCAAGAGGTGATAGGGAACTTCACGGAAGACGAGGATGAGATGCCAGAGCTAGACGTCATCCTTATGAAGGCCTGCACCCCCATGATCAACAAATTCTGTGACACGGTACGTGCCAGTAAGGGGGTCCTGATTTGATTAAAAATTGAAATGCAACTTGAGGGTCTTTGGTATTATATTTCATGCACAATATTTGATTTTTTTAAGTTCACTACAGCATATGTAAGGCCTAAGAAAAAAAATTGTGTGTTCAGGGTAACACTGATGAAAAAATTAGTTTAGGTAGGTAGGGATTTTTTTTTATTTTATCATATTTTTTTCTGCATGAGGGCACAAATACAAATATAAAATCCAAAGAATGTTTGTTTGTTTCATATTTAAAAACAGATTTTTAAATTAATGGAAATAATATGAAAATCGTAGTCAGATGAAAAAAGACATCTAAAAATGGTAGGATCAGGGCATTTTTGTAGCTTAGGTCGGGTTACCCTAAACACACAATATTTTTTTTAGGCCCAAGTATGAAATAAAAATGTAAGAACTCATTCATGTTCTGAAAAAGTGTGTTTTCCATGCACAAGTTTTCATGCCAACTATAAGGCTGTGATAAAAAAATGTATAGTTTAATTAATACAGTTCAATTTATGCAAGTCGTGATATGCTAACAAAATTTGGTTACTGAAGTAAACTTAAAATCAGCTGTTGACAGTTAACAGTGTGTCTTCATATCAACTTGTGAATTATGTCCTTGTTGCAATGTAGAGGTACATTTATTTACCAATGTTGTGTTACTTGTTACTTTAACAGGATGATGGATTAGAGGGAGATGATACAGACAATATTATGGACTGCCTGATCAGGAACAAGAATAAACCCAGAATGAACGACAAGTGTAAAGCTGGCATTGAACACCATCAGTTGGTTAGTCTCTTCATAGCACCAAGGTTTTGGGGTTTTTTTAGTCATGACTACAAGAGCTTGTGGCAAGATTAATGAAAATCCTCAAAAATCATCAGTATTTGCACATTTCCTTAGCATTGTAATACAAGCTAAATCCCATTTTTTAGGTAAATGGTGAATAAAGAATATCATTTTTAGGTCACCTGAGTCACTCAGGTGACCTATTGCAATTGGTCTTCATCCGTCGTCGTGCTTCTGTGCGTCGTGTGTTAACAATTTTACATTTTTATCTTCTTCTTAAAAACTACAAGGCCAATTGTTACCATTTTTTGTGTGAAGCATCTCTATGGTAAGAGGAATCTAAATTGTGAAATTCTTGGCTCTACCTCCCCCGGGGGGCCACAGGTGGGGCAAAATATGCAAAAAAAGCCAAATTTTCAAAAATCTTCTTCTCTACTCCCACACATGTGAGGAAAAAACTGAACGCATGGTTATGATGTCCATGAAGCCCTCTACCAAAATTATGAAATTCATGGCCCCTGGGTCAGAAGTTCAGGCTTTAGGGTGGGGCCACTTTGGCCATATAGTGAAAATGTATTAAATCTTAGAAAATCTTCTTCTCTACTCCCAGATATATTTGAATAAAACTGAGTGCATGGTTATGATGTCCACGGACTCCTCTACCTAAATTGTGAAATTCATGACCCCTGGGACAGGTCTTTAGGCCCTAGGGTGGGGCCAATTTAGCCATATAGTGAAAATGTATTAAATCTTAGAAAATCTTCTTCTTTAGTCCCACACATGTGGGGAAAAAACTGAATGCATAGTTATGATGTCCACAAACTCCTCTACCTAAATTATAAAATTCATGGCCCCTGGGTCAGGGGTTCAGATCGTAGGGGGTGGGGGGGGGGGGGGGGGGGCGCTATATGGCCATATAGTGTTAATGCACATAATGTTTAAAAATCTTCTTCTCTACAGACACAGAACATGGAATAAAAACTAACTGCATATTTAGAAAAAAAATTATTCTGTCATCTTTAATAATATTCCTTGTCACCTGCATGTATGGCAAGGGTTATGGCTGGGAGAGGGGGGAGGGGGTATGTATTTGTCTTATTTTATTCTGCTCAGGAATTTCAATGAAAGAAATGACTTAATTCACATGTTTAGAAAAGAAAAATAATGTAGCTGTCCATCAAAGTTATCGATATGATATTGTGAAAGCATTTGAAAGGAGTTCAGGAAGAGGATTATAACAGTTAATGGAGTTATCTTCCCTTGCTTCTTCAAAATGGAGTTATCCTCCTTCGCTTGTTCATATTTAGTAATTAATCATTAAATATAATCTAATTAATAAGTTGTATAATCAAAATAGTTATGCAAGTTTTTTTTCATTTGAAACAAAAACAGTTTTTAAATTTCTTAAAATAAACAAGTAGACTTGTTAATAGTAAAGTAATAAGTACAGACCCTGAAACGTGCTACTACACCAGTTGCACGGTTCGTTTTGTGAACAGTACGGTTCGCTTTGTGAATGGTACGGTTCACTTCTTGCATGGTACACTTGCTAAAAATAGCTGCACGCTTTGTGAACGTTTGCGCGCTCTATTAATGAGGTAGGCGTGGCCTGAACGCTTTGATTTTTTTCGATATAATTTTGTTTAGTTTTTGCCCATTTAACTTCAGCAAGGTGGTAATTATGACAAGCATTTTTCTTTATTTATATGATATATTACATATGTATTTCAATATAATTAAATCAGAACTTCCATTGAGTTCCCACATTTTTGATACCTTGCGTGAAACGTATACTCATTGAAAACAGGGAAGTGGAGGGTAGATTTAATTTTGATTAGTCAGGTATTATTCGTATTTAGTCCTAAATAAATGTAATTATTACAATAGCTTAAAGAACTGTTTGACTTTAATCAGATATATATATTATAATTCAGCGATCTGTCGATAATTTTAACAAGCATCTTTCTATTTCTATACATGTACTTGTATTGAAGTCATTAAATATTTCTAATCTGGCATTGAAAATGGCTATGAAAAATTGCCCTAACTTTATTCCGATATTTCTTTAGTTTCCTTTATCGTTGTCTTGATTTTCAGCCAGTTGTTATTTTTACAAGCATCTTTCTATTTCTTTATTCATAATTCTTATGATCATTCTTTATTGCGTACTGTGGCCGATCAAATCCCCTTGGTGAATAGACGATGTAAAAATACATGCAATTCATGATAAGATTAACAATGAATTTCAGTTTAGAAATTTTGAAATCAACTGTAATAAAGTTTTTCGACACGGATTTTTATTTATTCAAATATTGATTCTATGAATTTCTGCACTTGTTCGTATACACAGATCACACCTACATGTAACCCATCATCGCTTCTCTTACCTGAAATAACATTGTGTGTATAGTCAAAATATGACCTTTAGTTTTTATTATTGCGTTAAACTATACAAATAGGAACACTCTTTTAAATATGGATTTAAGAAAACATAAAATTAAAACGTTTTCATTCGATCATTTTCTTCTAGCTATGAAGGAGGAGCCAAGTAGCACGCGGTGCATGATGTGATCTGTACTGTTATACTTAAACTGATTGACAGGTGAAGCACGTGGAGTCCTGAAATAAAATCCCGCTCAAAAGACCGACTATAGAGACCTAAAGCGAACTAATTAAGTTCAGTGATAAAACTTTAATCTAAGTATTATAATTAACACACAAGTTCTCTCTCTCTCTCTGTCTGTCTCTTTCTCTGTCTGTCTCTGTCTGTTAAGAAATCGGTGATGAAAGTTTCGTCGAAAACCAAAGAAATGATTAAGGTCTAAGGAAGAAAATTAAATTAAACCATTTTTGTAATGGTTTTAATAAAAATATCAGGGTGAAATTTAAGTATGTGTTATTTAATCCCGTATAAAAAATAGCAAAATATTGAACTTATCTGGTCAGCGATAATCTCCATCCGTATTCATCGAACGACATTAGTTAATAAGCTGTATATGGAAGTTGCAGGCTTATTGCACGGTACAGTACACTTTTTTGGTCGTTTTGGGGTGGGTCTTGCATAAATTATCTTGCACGCTTTTTGCACGGTACGGTTTGTTTTGTGAACGGTACGGTTCGTTTTGTGAACGGTACGGTTTGCTTTGTGAACGGTACAGTTTGTTTTGTGAACAGTATGGTTCGTTTCTTGCACGAAACGGTATGGTTCGTTTTAGAGGTGTAGTAGCACATTTCAGGGTCTGTAGTATACTAGCCACCTTGTTTTAGTTTATCTATGAAAACATATAAACATAAAACCTATTTTGAAAGTTAACATACCTGGGAAAAAAATACTATGCATGGAAGCTGTGCTCCTTTTCAGTAGTAGGTCATACAATCTGATACAAGCGATAGGTCTTGTGCTAAACTATAGGATTAAGAGTCCATTCCAAAAGAATTGAGGCAGGGAGGAAACTCAATTAAATGCATTTATGAGACTCCTCCACAATTTTGTGTATGGGCCATGTTACTCAGGTGACTGTTAAGGCCTATTGGCCTCTTGTTAATGATAAATTAACTGGATAGGCCTGGATTAATAGTAGAAAAATGAAAAAAAAAATTGTTCAAATTTTATCCACATGACGTCACTGTAAGTTTGACTTAATTGTATTAACTGAATGATGTGTCTAAAAGATCAGGAGTTTGGCACTGACACATGGAGGTATTTGCAGATAAGTTAACTTGATTGTCCTATTGGATTAGTTAACTTGATTGTCCTATTGGATAAGTTAACTTGATTGTCCTATTGGATAAGTTAACTTGATTGTCCTATTGTTCAGTTGTAACTACCGGTACATGTATTTATGATATTGTCAATTTTAGATCTCCATGAAGAATTTCCGGTTTGATCACAAGTTCAAGGAAGCTTGCAAGCGATCTGTTGCGAAGTACTGTAAAAACAAAAAATCCAAGTAAGATTGGGTATAATCATTTTTATTGTTTGTTTTTGAAGTTCAAGGAGAAAAGACTTCATGATATTAGATTTTACCTCTGAATGGAACCCATGATTGTGTTCATGTTACATAAATTATTTTATGATTTATGATAATTTTTTTTTTTTACAGAATTGATGTGATTTCATGCCTCAGTGAACATGTTCGAAATGATACTTTGTTAGAAGAAAAACAACGAATTGATAAAGTATGCCGAAAGCAACTTCGAGCGGAAGTCTTGGAAATGGTAGGATTTCATTTTCTTATTCTACATTACACGTATGTTAATATGTTGATATAAAAAACACAATGACATTGGTTGGTTTAATTTTTTTCAAAATGTTACTTCTTGTATTGATGATTGCATTTCTTGGTTAAAGATCAGTTTTATATTTATGTGTTCATGAAAGTAATTATTGTATTCTGTATTATAGTATACAGAAATATAAATCTTCTATAGTACTCTAAAATAGTATACATCAAGTATACTTGGAAAAAAGCATGAACATGAATTTGTACTGGTAGTTATTCATTTGTGTGTTTTTTTGATACAGCAAGGGGCATAGTTTTATTTGAAAAATGAAAATCCCATCCTGTGTAAAGCTTTGTTTTAGGCTTGACAAAAATGTTGTAGGGTGAGGATATTCGATTGGACGATAAACTGGTTCAGGCCTGCCACAGTGATATGGATAACAGGTGTAAAGATGTGGAGAAAGGAAATGCAAAGGTAGGAGGACTGGTCTTGTTAATCATTCAGTTAATTATGGAAAACAAGACAGTGAACATGAATTATTTACTGTAAACCTACTTTTATTTGCGTGCGAGAAATTTTGGCGAAGTTCGCTAAAGTCTCATTGTCTTGAAAATTTCTCGCCATGGACCAATATTTGCTATTTTCTTGTTAAAAAAAAAACAGTTGTGGATAGGGCTTGATCGCAAAAATTAGTCACCGCGAACAAGTTTATCTCAAGTAAATCGCGAAATGAAGTCGTTGCGAATAATAGTTGGTTTACAGTATTTAGTTTGATTTGTGGGGTATGTTTTTATTTTATTAATAGTAAATATTTCTATATTTCTATATCAGATAATCCTGTCAGATTACTATAGACTAATGTGTCTCATGTAGATTTTTAGAATTTTAATCTTACCAGTGCTTTATGAAAATTTTGGTCAGTACAATCTAGATCGGCCTCTACCTGTTGTTTAGATTGTACACTACTTGAAGATGCATACTAGTATTGGATAACTGTTTGGCATGAAATTTACATGTACAATAATTATTGTAATACTCATTCACTCATGAATAGAGCAAATGAAAATGTTGGAAATCTTATCTTTTTACATGCATGGACATATGCTTTAGGATCATGAAAAAGCTTTTTTTTAATGTCTTTTCTATTCTTACACAGATGTTGGAATGTTTAAAGAGAAATCAGAAGTATTTATCAAATCCCTGTCACAAGCTCCTGTTTAAAAGAGAGGTATGTAGAGGGAATTCATTGAAGTTGCTACATTTATGTAGGGCTATGTACGTCTATCAGCTACGATCTTGAATGCAGTCCTGATAATTATAAAGTTGGTCCTTTTTAATTTTTCAGCAAGAAGAAGCTGTGATTGGCGACTACAAAGTCCATTCAGTTTGTAAAGCTATGATCAAAGTAAGAAAATTCAATTTTCATCGTAGACATTTGCATGTTTATAAATACATCATTTAATAAGTGGTACAAAAAAATTATGCCATGTGATCCGGTTTCCAGACTTGGAACAAAGGTTTGCCTTTGACCTGAGGGTACGTTATGCCCTTAAGTCATTGGCGAAGGTCATGGTCAAATCATTATCTTATGGCATTTGTCCCACATGGGTTACTCCTTGTTGGACAGTTATAGTTCTTTTTATATAATCAGGGCTTTTAATTCTTTAAAGTGAAAAGGTGAATTATTCATTTGTATGGCATTTTATAATATTTTTTCAAATATTTTAATATGCCCTACATAAAAATTAAAGTGGCTAATTCTAATCATTGTAATGCTAAAAAAATCACCTCCTGTCTCTCCTTTAGTGAAAGCCATGATAAATTATATGATTTGGTATAGAAAATGTAAACCATTGATTATCAATGTGGATTACTATGACAGATATACAAGATCTAGGCTTCATCATATTTATATTTTGTGCATTTATATTTACATATACAGAGAAATGTAGTTGTGACTGCTTGGTATCTGTGACCTGTGAACAATGCAGATACAGAACTAGCTCACCAATAAAAGTTGATTTGAATTAGATGTACTGAGAATTCATTGTATAACCACGGAAAGACCATGCTCATTTCTCCTCATTAATTTCAGAAATACTGTGACGATGATGACATGGAGGAGGATGAGATTCTGCCCTGTCTGAGGAAGCACAAGGAGAAGCAGGACTTCGACGATAAATGCCACGATCTCATTGTTAAACGAGAAATAGCCGAAAACAAAGGTATGTATTTGTCTCAGTTTTGAAAATTCTGATAGATTTAAGGAGCTTTACCATGTATATGGATATGTAAATTTTTGTTAAAATCTTGCACTAAAATTTCTTTCAACAACAAAATTATATTATATTTTGAATTGGAGTATATGTATTAACAAGAAAAAATCTGAGTAAATGTTATAGTTGTGTAATGAAATAGTGAATACATGCATACTAAAAGAACCACAGGGTCGTTTAGAATGACTTCATTGTTGTGTGCAGTGTGTGTGTTAATGTAGTGAATTTCCGGCAATTGCTTTTTTGTAGACTACAGGTTAAACCCAGAACTCCAGAAGAAGTGCCGAATGGACATACCGAAATTCTGTAAAAACGTCCTGCACACCCAGAAAAACGATGATGAGCTTCAGGGCAAAGTTGTCACATGTCTGAGGAAGCGATTCATAGAAAAGGTAGGAAATGGCACAGATGTCAAAGAACCTTGACTTGTTAAGATTTACAGACTCCGGGATAAAGATATGATATTCTATATTTGTTTCAGTATTGTTTAAAAAAACATCAAATTATTTTTTTTATGATTCTGCAGAAACTATCCCGAGATTGTAATGATGTCATTCGCAATGTCATTAAAGACTCGGCCCATAATTATATGGAGGATCCAGTATTGGCTTCAACTTGTGAAAAAGAGGTACATGTATATTCATCAAATTTACTTTCGGTGACTCGGCCAGTAACATATACATTTATTTGTTTAAAGCTTAGCCTTAATAACTTTCCTTATTGAATGTTCCCCAAACCGAAGAAAAAATTTAATAGTGTATAAAATAGACTGAATTTGTCAATGCATACTATTTTCTCTGTAGATCATCAAATACTGTGGAGATGAACATGAGATGGCAATGAAAGAAAACACCGGGGGATTAAACAAGGTAGAAATGGTGCAGAGCAGTGACGGCAGTGGTAAAGTGGTGGAGTGTCTGAAGCAGAACTTCCTCAAACGCATCATCACAAACGATGCCTGTAAACAGGTACTAGTTATCTCCAACTTCATAGTCCTACTGCTGTGGATCAGCTAGTTTCTGTTTTGTGTTTTCAGTGGATGAATTTTTACATTATCTTGGTATTCCCCAGGAAATGGAAATTGAAGGGGTGGTGGTTGGAGTAGCTGCAATACTTATGTCTTTTTATGTAGGGAAAGTTTGTTTGTTTTTTTTAACAGAAGTAATAATCGACAAATGTAGCGTGATGAATCCGACTAAGAGTTGTATACACATGGTATCCTTTCTTTGATGAAAATATATATGCTTAGCCAGGGGAATGCTGTGCTATGTGATGCTCTTGTTCCGCTATCTAAGTTTGTTGTGACTTTTTCAGGAAATCCAGCGAGTGATACAGGAGGCCCAGATTGATATCAACGTGGACCCTCTGCTTCACATGGCGTGTCAGCGCGACCTCCAAAAGTTCTGTGGTGATCTTGAACCAGGGGAGGGAAGGAGTAAGTACATGTATCTGTGAACTGTTCAGTGCTTGATATGGGTATTAACTCGTTGATTCATAGGCAGTGTTCCTTGTGATAAGGAATCATCAAGTATCAACACAAAGGGGCTTACTTGTTTAGAATTATTCAACTTATTATACAATTAGAGCTCCAATTTTATTCTGATCCAAGTTTTATCATCAATTCATTTATTTTGTCTCAGTTGATTTTGAAACATCTGCATTATTTCCTCAATTACCATTTAAGATTATCTACTGGTAGTGAAATATTAGGAAGTGAATAATATCATAATCCACATTTTAATAAAATTTGGACAAACATTTCTCTATTATTTATACTCTCTTTTTTGTAGCCTATGGAAGTTCAAAGAAACTAAATTCACTCCTGTTTACTTTATTTTTAGGAATGGCTTGCTTATTAGCAGAGCTTGAAGATCATCCCAAACAAGTTTCCCAGGAGTGCAGAAAATTACTGGACAAGAGGAAACAGTTATGGGAGTTGGCTGCACAGGTTTGTTTGCCTGTAGAAATTTAAACTCTCAAATGAATTTATTATATAAATTTTGAAATCTAAAACTTAATGAAAGACTGTAATATGTACATGTACGTGCACACTTGGGTTGAATACACTGTACTTGAAGAGTTATTGAATATAGAAGATTTTTTCGTCCTGTTACATTTATCTAGATATCTCAATAAGGATATAGAATTTCATCTTATTTTAAAAACCTGTAGCATTTTCAGGTTAAATGTTTATACATGTAGCTTTCATTGAATTTATTGTGTAAAAAAAAATTATGTTGATAGGAGTTTGTGTGCTTATACTACCTAGGATTCAGTCAATTCTTCTGATTTTCATTCCACATTTTGGACACCTCATTAATGGTAGGATGCAGGTTCATACTTCAAAAGCCAATTTAAAAAAAAAATATTGGTCAATTTATGTCTTGACTGCTTCAGGGTAAACCAGTGGAAGGCTTCCATGATGTGTACCAGCAGATAGTGGCCTCCCCCTCCAAGAACTACCTGCTCTTTGTCATCTGCAGCATCATCGGGGTCTTCTTCCTGGTCGGCATTACCTGTGGGAGGGTAAGCAAGCGAGTGGCCAAACAGAACAAGATGAAGTAGAGAGCCCAGTCAGCACATTCCAGTCCAAAGACCACACAGCAGCTTCTGTTCAGACGAGGAGGAGGGGTGTCATTGATTGTGTTTTATCTTTTTTTTTCCTTCTCTGTTTTCTTTTTTTAAGTCTCTTGTTTTAGTATATTTTCTATGATATAGGGAATTTAGGTTGTTGCTCTAAGCGTGTCTAAAAGGCTATGTTTTGGAGAAATTCAGTTTTGATACGCTGTTTGCATATTGTCATACATAATTTTCTCTTTAGTTAAGTTAAAAACATTGCTCATTTTATAGAGCCGTCTTGGAACAAAGGGAGAAATGTTAGAGAAAAATGATTTGAAATTACTTGATTTTTTAATTGAGGACATGTACAATGTATAATGCTATTCTCATCAGTACAAGTACTTGAATTAACAAGGGAGTGTGTAATTTGCAAAATGGCTCATTTCTGTGATTTTCATGTATGTACGTGTATCATTAATATTGATTACAGACAGACAAGTACTTGTATGTTACATGATATACATGTATCTATCTGTTTTACATTCTCCAAGATTACATACCTACATATTCATAATAATGTTTATACAGTAAAACAAACTATTGAGGACCAACAGATGATTCTATAACAGTTATAATTTCTAAAAAAAAAATTGCACAGAGAAACATTTGCCTTACCAGGAAAAAACCTCTTTATGCATTGGTTTTATCCAATTTTGCTTGAAATTAAATATTACCTAAACGATAACTAATAGTAAATTTTTGCCAAGATGATCATAAAACTTTGCATAAAGCACAATTTTTTTTTTTAATAAATTAAAGGTATTCACATGAATCCCCGAGTATTTTACTGTATTTAAATTGGTATATATAAAAAATGTGTATGTGTGATAAAGTATATTTTGTGTCTGATTTGTTGAAATGGAGTGAATGCGAGAAAATGTTTATTTTTGTTAATGAGAGGTCCCATTTGTGCATATACATGTAATTGTACAAAAAAGTGGCATTGATAAATGTTACATTATGTGTTGTTCAATATTAAATGGGTTTTCAATGATTTTCACTGTACATGAATGAAAAATGAGACTTCAATATACATCATATGTAGCTTTAATTTCTGAGGTTGGGAATTCATTAATTGTTAAGTTTCATTTTTAGTTTGAATATATTTATATATTTATATATGCATGCATGTACTTCCATTGGATTCGGGGAGATAAAAGCTTCATAACCTGGGTGTTGCACATAATAGTATGTAATACCAGTACATTCTATTGTCATATATATATTTACATGTAATTGCAGTTTACATGTAATTGTGGTTTACTCATGTCTTTGAAGGCTTTCCAAAGCTAATTATATGTTTAATGTCACACGGGCAAGTAGATTTTGGAGATATTGTTGTTTTAAAGAAAAAAACCAAACCCCCATATTCAATATCCTTTCCATTTTCGTTTTAAATACTGCACTCTGTAGGAATACAGAAAATGTATAGCATATTATGGATTACATATGTAATACTCATTTTTAAATGACATGACAGATCATTTAAAAGCTGATCTACATGAAACTTGAATACTAATTTATTTATTCAACATGTAAATTAATACATGTAATCATTTGTTTGGTAATATTTTGGTTTAAATTTCATCGCTCTTCCTTTTAAGATTTGTATTTTGAAGGTGACGCTAAACGTAGAATTAACTTTGTACAGCCTAACTAGCACAGCGCAGCCAATATATCTATACTGGTTTTGTGAATTTGCAAATTGAAATGAATACTCAAGGTGCTTTTTTGATGCATATTTTAATGGTTATTTAATAACAGTGTCTGCAAGAATGCATAATTGGTAGCAGCTATCAATTATTCTCCACAAAAAGATTGCAGAAAATGTTTATTGGTGAGATGGCAGAAGGGAGAGGGGTGTCATGTATTAGGTATTACATGTATTATATGTAAATACAGCTAACTTGTGAATAGACAGTGTAGTCTGAGACTGCCAGATTTATTGCCATTTTCTGTTTTGTAGATTCCATCCTGCATTAGACGAACAAAACATGCCACAATGAACATTATCATAGACAATTATATATGAATCAATTAAATTTCGTATGACTAAGACCCTTAATTTTATGTGATTTATAGATGTACATGTATTAAGAGAATGGTGCATGCACATAGTATTTATTTTCCCCCCATAGTGTTGCTAGAATTCATATGTGATTGTTTAGCCTTTATGAACTTGTAGCTTTAAACAAATCGTCTCTTATTAAAGTTTTGCACATCTTTTATTTTTCTACTAAAAGATATGTATCATATAGTAAATTTTCTGCTAAAGAGCAAAAAGTAGACATTGCCTGTGGATTATGGACTAGTATGAGATTAAAAAAAAAAAGAATAAATTTTTAGAAGGTTCTTGAAACATTTGTTGCTATTGGAAAATTACACGGGTAATGTGATGTACAGGACTTATTTTTTTTTTTTTTATGGACAATCTGGCTCATGTAGAAATAGACATGAATGATAGAAAGATGTAACTTAAAGCTGAATGCTGTGAATTTAAGTTAGAATTAACAAAAAAATTAATATTTGCGTTCAAACAAAATAGAATTACCTGTATCAAAATGTGCATCTTGAACTTTTAAATATTATATACATGCATGTATATGAATGAGCTGTTGGTTCAATCACAACAAACCATCTTCTTAGAAAAAAACCATTCTATACTAATTTAAATTTGTTTTATATATTCATATTTTAAAGGCTTATGGTTTTGTGGTGTTTGTGATTCATTTTGTTTCTTTGCGAAGAACTCAACTTATCTGTTGACATGTGAAATGTTGAATTTTCTGTTTCTGTAATATATTTATTTACATTAAGACAGATTTTAAATCATTTTTCCTTCCAGAAAACTGGTTGAGGTTTCCGCATTTACATGTATCTTTAATTTAATCACTAACTGGTGATTCAGCTCAAACAAGAAACCACTGATGAAATGTTTTTTGTTCATGATTGTAAATCAGTACATGTACTTGAAGTGTTTGGTACTAATGTAGCTAAATCATGCATTGTTCCATGAATGATACTAAATATATGTATATGAAATAAAAGTTATAATAGATTGATCTCTTTGATGAAAGTAGTTGTTATAATTTAGGGTGGATTTACGACCTTTGTTACAAAATAACCCCCCCCCCCCCAAAAAAAAAAAAAAAAAATTAAAAAAATGCATATACAGTGTACCTGAAATACAGTAAAAATTTTGGTTGATCTATATTAATGTGGTCTATTAGTCTCAATCAAATTTACATGTTACTTTAAATGATATTTTTTGTATGAAATTAGTTATCCTGATCTATGTTGAACTTTTAAAACAAGATGGTAGATGTGTAGGTGTCTGTTTTATAATGAAACTCAAACAAAGCATGTTCCTGCTGTTTAAACAACAATGAGCACATTTTCCAAAACGGGGAGACTTGATTCCAGAAAATACTTTACTTGATAATCAAAATTGGTGTTATAAGTATTCAAAATGATAATAAGTACCGTATTAGCTACTTGTATTTTTTAAGTTAAATATTCCTCCCTAAATTAAATATCTCTTTTATGATACATATTAACTCATTTTCCTTCTTTGATATAATGTGATTGTCGGACTGGTTCAAATACCAATGCCAGATAGCTTAGTTGAAAGAGCATCTGACTAGAGATTCAAGGGGCCTGGGTTCGAATCCCGCTGGTTCGTCCATCCGAATCTTTTCAGACCGGGAGCTACAGACCTGCAGCTAGGTCTGGTCCTTAATTATCTATCCAATTCCGTTACATTTTGGTGCTGTGCCAACTCCTGGAAGACAGCTAGGATAACTCCTGTCAGGGGAAAGAGCCTTGGGTGATCTTTGTGAAGATCATATACCGGTAAAGGGGAGAAATGTGACAGACAGATTCGAATACTGGCCCAAGTTAGCTCAGTTGGTAGAGCACCTGAATATAGAGATTCCGGGAGACAAATTCTCCCATCTTGTTACTTTCGTACATGTACTAGTAATATGGTATTAATGTCAAGTATGATGCAAGAACTTCAGTTCATTGATTTCATCGGTTTATTTATTGCATGTAAGGTGAGGCACTATACTATAATATATACATTACAATCAGAACTTAAAAATATTAAATGGGATTCATTTCACATTCTTCTTTTCTTTTCGACTCAACTTCGGGTTTTTGCATTTTTTTTTGGGGGGGGGGGGGGATGGGTCCGAGGGATAATTCAGATTTTGTTTACCATGAGAATCTGAGCCCCATTTTTATTTAATACCGGTAAGTTTGAATTTTTCAGGGGGGGGGGGGGGCTCTGTCCAGATTTTTTTTTTATTTAAAGATGACAAGTTATATGAAGATCTAAAAATAAATTATTGCAGTGTATGATGTTAATATTCAAAGCATGATGCTAACTTATCGAAAGAAATCACTGATTAGGCCTAACTGTGAGAAAAATAGAAGACGATCAAGAGTTATCTTTCCTGTTTAACCTCAACACGATAGGTGGCGCTCATTGCAAGGCGGCCAGACTTGAAAGGGTAAACAATCGCTTTATTTGAAATTGATATATATGTTGCGAATATTTTTGGATAACTACTTTTCATTATGTTTAAATAATGAATACCTCCTGTAAGTGCCTTAAAGATTAACATGACTCGAGAAAATTTGACAGGCTGTCTGATTACAGTAGGCCTAATCGGAAATTCCTCGGTTTTTAGCTGAAATCATATGTAATGTCTAACCAATGACTCGAAATAACTAAAGCCATTTCATGCAATGATGTAAATGTTAAAATGGTTATTTACTGTGTAACTTGATCAGGAATAGATTGCCAGAAAGTCCTCTTTTTTGTTTCATATTCGTTACTAATGAAGATTTATCTCGGTTGAGGTTCTGAAAGATAGGCTATGTAGTTCAACTCACGAATAATTTGGCATTCTACTAGTCATTAATTTTGTTTCTTTTTCTTATGTACCATTAAATATGATAAAGTATCATGTTCACAATGTTAAATTGCAGAGCGGTGAAGCTGGTATTCAAGAATCTGCATGGAATTCACTGACGAAAATAGATTGTCAGGGTCAAAAATGAGGTAAACAATTTCAATGATAAAGATGTTTTATTGTTGTTTTTTCTGTTTAATTATCAAGGCTTGGAGAAAAGTAGAAAAATGCCTTTGTAACTGGTTCTCTTTAGTAAAAAGTTATCTCCCATCACATATCAAAATTCACAACTTGATATTCTTCTATTGCAGTATAAGGTATGTTTTATATTGGATATCAACAATTTGGCTCTTTTTCTCCAGAGAGAGGGTTGTAATAAAGACAATTTTGTTTTTCTTTTCAGGAAAGAGGGTTCTGAATCTCGCAGTCATCATCGAAGATCTCACAGAAGGTCTTCCTCGGTAATTTGTGTCTTCTTATTATTTGTTTTTTTACAGAGGATGAGAGATATTGATAAATATACTGACTTTTTGTGATGCAACTAAAACATCACGAATAAACCCATAATAAATAGCCAAATAGTAAACTATACATTCTCAATGTTTGTTCCTGATTTGCACACATTTAAGATTTAATTTGTAAATTTCATGGGTCATTTTCTTGCTTTTTTTGTAGATGTATGATAAGTGAATATTAAGACTAAGTATTTTACTTTGCAGATTCTTAAAGTCTCTCAGTCAAAGTTACCCTTAACAGATCTAGATGTCAATCAACAGGTACTGTGTAATGACTACACATATTGTGAACTCTACAGACTGTCAGAATCTTCTGTAACTGTGTGCCTCACCATCTTTTTCTTAAAAAATTATTCAACATTTACTGTCATGGAATTTAAGTTACTTCCATCTTCATTGAATTTTAATTCCCATTCATTTCTTATATATCCACAATTTCGATGATTTATTAACTACCGGTATTTAAATAATTTTGTAATGCTTATAATATTAAAAAGCAAGGACATTTCAAAGATTGTTTGTGAAGTAGTATTTTAATTTTTTACAATTGTTTTATTTGAAAATCACTTGACTTTTCTAACCTTTTAGGATGATGTCAGAGTTCCTCCATTCAAAAAAGCCAGAAAATCAGAAAACAGAAGAGTCAGTTTTGCTGACACATGTCAAATCAAGTAAGTGTTAAAGTTACTCTGCTTTACTGGTTCACAGTGTGAGTGTGTTTACTTGAAGGTATTAACAAAGAGGACTTCTTTTTTCTTAGGAATTGGGTTTTTAAGGCGTCGAGCTAATGCTCGGCAGCCTTCTAGCGATCGTCTTGATTGGCAATCGTCCAAAATTCACGCGCTGCACCGCCTTTTAAATGCGCATTATTAAGAAATAAGTTCCTAAAAGTATTAAACGTATTACAAGATTTTTTTCCATTTATTCAACTAAATTGTGTACAAAAAACCCAACTTTGCCTCCCTGGTGATTGACAACTCATTGCATAAGAATAAATTTGCTTAATCAAGAAATGGCGGATGAATACAATCAGGCCTAAGTGTAAAGATTCACTAGATATTATTTTAGTTTATCGCTTACATTTTAATTGGAGACAGTGCCCGATAGAAATAACATTTTAGATGTAAATTTATTTGTTATCGGGCACGGTCTCCAAAATAGATGTAAGCGATAAACGTATCTAGTAATTTCGTTGCAAAAAATAAACTCGATAATGCAGTTAGTTTGGTCGAGCATTTTAGATAGCACGTGTTGTGGATTTGTTTGTAAACAACCATACCATAGGAAATCTTGTTTCAAACGGGAATTGAAATAAATAAATGTATGTTTTATTATTATAATTAGGGACACACTGTTAATGTATTCAAATTATGAACCTGTGAAAGTTGTTCAAAGACTGTTTGAAGCAGAAAGAAACAAATTATTTTTGAACTTTGGAATTTCTTCGATTTTTGCAATTATGATGAGTTATTGTATTAAAAAAGCACCACTACCTATTTTATAAGAAAATATACTGATTTTTGTTTTTAAAGCAGCAGAAAACATAATTCATATACTTTCTATTCTAAGTCTAATATCATTTGATATGACTATTAGTACAGAAATTCAAATTATTGGTATCATTCTATATAAAAGAAAAAAATGTCAGCTCGACGCCTTTGTGGCCGTTCCGGCCTTTGATTTTTTCCTTGTTTCATAATTTTGGAATAAGAATGAAACATCTAGAAACAACCATTTGTACTGCAACTTGTGTTCAGAAAACCATCCAATTTTACGTTGTTGAAGATTTATGATTTTACAAGGCATAGATTTTACATGACTTTTATGAAAGTATATCACCGGAAACTTTACATTCATGTTCATTAAATTTTAAAACCTCTCTCCTTTTGCAGAGAATTTCCCAAGGACTCCCCAGGGGCCTGGCATCAGGAAAACTCTAGTGCTGGTTAGTAAATGATGATTAGTTTTCTGATTCACTGTCATAGCCATCATAGTTAGCACACAGAACAATTGCATTTCATAATGCTGTGTTCACTGAAAAAAAATTTGCAGTACATACATGTACATGTACATATGTAAAGGTATACTGTGGATACCAGTAACATGATCCAGAAAAAAAAATGATCAGCTGAATATTTGATATTTGATAAACGATTTTCTTCCCTAAACTCTCTTATTAAATATCTTTTAAGTATGAATTTGATCATCATCAGTTCAATTTAAAATTAAGGATATTATATTATATGGTACATGCATCTTTTAAACTAAGATAGTATTTTTTTTTGCAGAAAATTCCCCAAGCTTAGAAGAGTAAGTTTATTTTTATTTTTGATTTCCTTTATGTTTATTATGTCCCATCATAGAAGATATAGAAGCAAATTTTCAGAATCTATTCTATATGTTATTTGTTTTTGGAAATTAATTTCTAAGAAACTGGTTATTGTACATTTATGTATGTTGTCCACATACTGATACATGCAGTGTATATTATGAATATATTTTGATTTTTCAGAACAATAGAACAAGAAAAACCAGAAATCTCAGGTACTTAAAATTAAAATACATACATGTACATGACTTTTACATTATATGTCACACAGTGCCCTCAATCTATGAATGGAATGGTTTTATTGTTGATTTATTGAAGACCTTATGTTTTATCAAAGGGTACAATGCCATGTAGAATTTTCTCTTCTTCTTTTTACTTGAAAAATAACGCAGCAGTATATACATGTAAGGTACATGTTAGGTACAAACTTTCTTGTGAATATCATGATTTTTTTTCTTTTTTGTTTATGTGAATGTAATTGATTTTCGTTGACTGTGCATGATTATAGGGCTAGACAAACTCCTGACTGGCAGTATACAGCATCCAGGTTTCTCTTATGCAGAAGAGGTAACTAGCCAATTCTTTGTGTTTATATTTAAAACATTGAAATAGATATTGCAAGACATTTGATTTAAAGAATCATTTAACAATTGATACTGTCACATTTGTAACATACTCTACATCACCAATACACATGTTTTCATCCTATGTTACTAAGGAAGTGCCTTTGGGGGAGGAGGGGCAGTCCCTTGGTGTCCAGGTGGATCCAGTTAATCACACCCTCATTGTGAATGATGAAATGGAGCTGACTGGAGTACCTGGATTAGCAGATGAACCTCCGGATGACTTTGGAGAATCACAAAGCCAGAACAACAAAGTGGATTATAATTTTCTTCGTAGTCTTATCTCATCTGATAAAAAGGCCAACTGGTATAGTGCTTTCAAATAGAAAATACTCTATCTAACATGATTTCATTTGTTCTTGTAAATACGATGTTGCTTTATAAAGAAATCCTTACCCTATATTTTTTTAATGAATTTCTTATAGCAGCGAGTTACACATAGAAAAACCAGAGAAGTTGTTTCATGTGAAATCTAAAGATAGTCCAGAAACGTTTGTTTACACCACCATGAACCGCTACAGCTGTCTGTATGAGGAGAACATCCAGTCCACTTTGTCCGTCCTCACAAGTGGAACCACAACTCTGTCTGATCAAGTGAGCATGTCCAGTCGGGCACCGCTCATGGCCGTTCCATCTTCCTTGAAGCCAGGTCTCAACACTACAGTAAACGATGGAGATTTACTTGGAGATCAGGAGAGCAATCTCCATGTTCAGACTGGAGCAGAGAAGCCAAAAGCAACTGGATTTCTAAAGTCACTGTTGAAGAGTCAAAAGAATGATGGGGAAAGTGTTGTTTTCTTTGCACAGTCTTCTTCCTCTGTGTCCCAGCATGAGAGAACTCAGATTTTCGGTCCAGGTGATGGAATGGACGAGACAGCGGTTCTTGATAACACCATTTGGACTATGGAGAAAAGAGATTTGCCCAGCGCAGATGGCTTGCAGCAAAATCATGCGACCATGGAAAAGATCTCTGTGGAAAGCAACTGTGAAAAAACTCAAGTGTTCCATAGTGGGGATGCCATGGAAGAAACTAAAGTGTTTGCCGGTAGAATTTGGACGAAGGAAGAAATTTGTGTACAAGAGGTTGAGAAGACTCAAATATTTGAGGAAGATGGAAAAATGGACATGATGGAGGAAACAAAAGTTTTACCTGGGGGAATTTGGATGGGATCAGATGGAAAAGCAGATGAAGATGTGGAAAAAACAAAAATATTTGGAATGGAAGATCAAATGGAAGAAACTAAAGTCTTGACTGGAGGAATTTTTACTAGTGAGACTGGTGAAGCAAATTCTATTGACAGAAGTAAAACTGTAGGTTTGATGGAAGAGACTAAACCTTTGACTGGACTTATTATGGTAGAGCATCCAAATCAATTGAGCAATTTTGAGAGAGCAACAAATATTGAAGAACACACAGATAAAACCAAAATATTTGCCCAAGATGATATGGATGAAACAGAGGTAGTGTCATCATCAATACTGAAGATAGAAAAAGAAAATTCAATGACAGCAGTGGCAGACATTGGAAATGACCAAAATATGAATATTTCAGTTTCAAAAGAGAAAGTAGATGAAATGATTGAGGATGATTCTGATGAAGAAGTTACCTTTAACATAAAGAAAACTTTGACAGAGAGTGAAATGCTATTTAATAAGAATAACACATCAGAGATTAGAGAGCAATATCCAGATAAAGAGCTGAGCAGGAAAGATACACACAGTGAAGTCCCTGTCAGTGATAAAGATGATGGGAACACCAGGTCATTGGCAGATTTGAAGGCCAAACTCAAAGAGCACACCTCTAAATTCGATGACACACTGCTGAGACCTGAGGAAAGACAATCCAAAACAAGCAGTGACTTTGTGATTTCCAGCCAAATACAAACCAATTTTAGTGTTTTAGACTTAGACAAAAAACCTCAGAATGAGACACACATGTTTAGCAATAAAAGTGCGATGTTGGAAGAAACAAAGATGATGACTACAAGTATTGAAGCAGTATCTCAGCTTCCCAAAAAACCACAGAACCAGACTCTCATGTTTAGCAATAAAAGTGCCATTCTGGAAGAAACGAAGATGGTGACCACAACCATTGAAACAGGATCCAGTAAGGAAGAGCTTGATATGCACAAACCTGTAGAAAATCAAACTGTTTTGTTTGATGACAGGAATGCTATGATGGAAGAAACAAAGGCAGTTACATCTAACTTGTTAATTGAATCAGAACTGTCATCTTCTGCTGGAGCACCTGCTAGTTTGGTGAAAGGGATGTATGAGATGGTGGACAAACTGCCAACAATGGCAGGTGGCAACATGACAGTCTTCTTTGGGAATGACACAGGGGAAATGGAGGAAACCAAGATGGCCACCACTACTCTTGGTTCTTTAAAAACCAGCAGTAGAAAAAATGATGGGCTGCCTTTGATGGATATCCCAAAATTGCCAGATGAAGGTGTTATAAGTGAAAGTATAATGAATACCACTAGAAGTGATGAGAAACTTGAAGGTATTGACTCAAAATTAAATTAGCTCTTGATAACAGTACAATAATGATGAAAACTCAAGTCAACATACATAATACCTAACAATTATTGTAACCAATAGCTTTGCAGGCCTATTGACAACCTCCAATCACCATCAAACATCAAGTTAAAATATATATGTACATAATACTATAACAATGATTGTGAGTACTGGTATTTTCTTTATAGGCCTGATGGAGACTAGCATGCAGGGACTTCTAGAACAGGCACCCCCGGAGAGCTTACTGACCGACCTCACCCTGAACTCCACAGCCCTGTCCTTCAGACCGACCAGTACCTCCTCCCAGGGTGTAGCTGCCTCCCCCATCGACTCCACCCAGGCCCTGCTGGGTAAGGACTGGGACAACATGACCCTCCCTGGCAACAACACAACCCTCCCCGGGGACGTGACTTTTCCCAGGGACAGCGTGCTGGTGACAGGGGACGGGGAGAAGTCCCTCATCTCCCAGCTGTCCATCAACAAAACCGTGGACTGTGATGTCACTCAGGTCAGCAGTCAACACAGAATCTTTTCTGTTCCTCGTATTTCTCTTCCTGTGTTATTTTATTTGTATTGTTAATCTTATAAACTACTGGTAGATGTATCTGTTATTGTTCATTTTGATTATCATTAGGGCTTTGAAAATCACTTTGTGAGAACTCAGTTCATGTACATGTACTTGGACTAAAATTTTTGGGTATTGATTCAAGCCTTGTACCAACATTGTGAAGTGAATATGAATTTTATGAAGTTAGCAATAGATTAGTGGACGTTTGAGTTTTTAAGGGTAGGTAAAGAATAAGTTGCAACCAGTTTAACAGCATTGTGTTAATTCATCTGTCTTCAGAAAGATGTGTACTAAGATTAAAATATACTGTGGAATCATTTTTATTCGTGGGGGTCAATGTTCGTGGGTAGCCAAAATTTTCCTGGTTCGTGGGGACGTAATTTCTTTGGTAGTGTAATCGGGATAATTTTAATAAATATTAAACAAATGATTGTGTATAGGTTCGTGGGGATGTAAATTCGTGGGCAAGGGTTACCCATGAAAGCCACGAACATTGGTCCCCCATGAACAATGATGATTCCACAGTATGGGTATTGGTGCAAAATTTTACAAATATTTCGGAAGTGTAATATGAATTTTATGAATTTATAAGGTAGACTATTGGACCTTTGAGTTTAAATGGTAGGTTCAGCATTGTTTTAGCAATCAGACTGCATGCAATGTGCTTATTTCTCCTCTCTTCAGGAAGATATCTGGGAAGGACCAATGACAGCCTTGTCTCTGTGTAACTACCTCCATGTGATCAAGCCGTCCTGTCTCAAGGTCTCCAAAGTCACCGAACTACGCAAGACCAGGTGTAGCTTCATTCAGGAAGAGGTTAGTCTTTCACTGGCAGGGCACACAAAATTCTATCAACTCTTTTCGAGTCTTTGTTCTGTTCAATACTGTAAACCAACTTTTATTTGCATGCAAGAAAATTTCATGAGAGTACCACGTGCTGGGATTCAGTCAGTACATGTCTTAATATGCGAAAGAATTTCAACATAGCCTTAAAATTACAAAAAAATTTATGTCACTGGGAACCATATAATGAGTCAAATTGTAAAATAAAGTTGTGGCAAATAAACGCTGGACATGTAAACCACGCATCCATTTTCATTTGGGTCTTACTGTTACATCTCTTTGAACAGGACATTCCTTGTGAGGATCTCAGGAGCAAACTGTCCGCCCTGCTAACGGTCCAGCCCCACATTGAGGCTCAGACAGAAATTAACACTCAGTTGATGGCAGAAGTGGAAAAGTATTTAATTTTTAAACATTGATTTCTTTGCCCTAATTCTGTCAAATTCAAAATTTATCTCAGGTATACGTGTATGTGTATATCAGTCTAACTGTCTCGCTGTATTGTGGCCAGGCAAAACTCATCTTTTAAATTATTTTGTTTACAGAAAGAAATTGGAACTGAAAGCCATGGAGGAGGCATGGTCAACTGAGCCTCCTGAAATATTTCAATTTGCACAGACCTGTAGTCAGAGCCAGGTACAGCATGCAATTACAATGTATAATTATTATTAATTTGTTGCAAGTTTTAATCTTTTGTCAGTATAAAAAATGTGTAAAACAATACAGTACATGGTAATTTCCTTAACCCTTGCTGGAAGTCTATTGTAATTTTTTATTTGATAGAAAGAGGAGTTGCGAGAGAAAATGATGACCATGAGTAATGCTTGCACCAGGCAGGGAAAGATTGAGTGGAAGAGAGCCACCTTACAGGCAGCCAAACTGGAGCTAGAGAAAATTCAGGTGGGCTGTGTTTAATTTTTAGAACAGAGAGATAAGAAACTCTTACATAAATTTCTGCACATATAACTTTAAAACGTATACAGGTGAATCACGATAACTCAAACTTCAGGGGACCATGATTGAATTTTGAGAGATCAAGAGTTCGAGAGATCGAAAGTTTAAAAAAATCCGGAAATTTTTGTTTCGGTCATTTTGGTTCCAAAAATATAGAAGCGGGAAGTTTATATTCATAACAGGGAAGGATAGTCTAACATGGTTTCATTCATATTTTCTACTTCTTTACTTCAATTTCAACAATATAGAACTTTGTTTTGTGTTTATTAAGTGTTTTTTTAAACTTTGAAAAACTTATAAGTATTTCATGTTTTCTTAGTCACAGAATATTTTAAATAAAGAATGATTAAATTTACCGTAATTTTCACAAGTTGTTAAAATTAATAGATCAGTTACAAATTAACTACATGTATCTACCCTTTGAAGAAAGGGGTGGTGTCACTTACGTAAACACCATTGACACTACCACGCTAGCCCCAGGCATTCGCTCGATCCAGGTAAGGTCAACGCGGAGCTAATTGCATGTATAAGCTTGATCGGTCGCGTGAGTACACAACCAGCACTTCGAGTTATTAAGAGTGATAAACAATGAAATATGTATAGCGGGACCCAGGTTTCACTTCGAGAGATCAAGAACTTCGAGAGATCAGAGTTCGAGAGATCGAGTGTCACCTGTATTTTATTTCATCGAAATAAACATGTTTAATCACTGTTTATATATACCGGTAACTTACTGAGGTCTGGTCAAATTCATGTATATTTCTAAAGTTGGCTACTTATATTTTGTATATTCTATCAAGTTACGAAACACTCATCGTAGACATTAACAGATATAATTGGGTACCCCTGAAAACAAAGCTTACTAAAGAGATATTTTGATCGCATTTATAATGAGAATTATTATCCCAAATTACAAAAGTATCGGAAGGTCACATGTCAAACACTGGTGAAGTGTCTTTGTGTCCTGCAAGCAAGAATTAGAGGAAAATGGTGGCATTTAGTATAAAATAAAAATACTGTATAAATTTTCATTTCCCTTGAATTTGTGAATGGGTCGAAAACACGGTACATTTTACGTACCACGGGTACATATCACATGTATGTTATTAAATTCTGGGTTCTGTTTGTACAGGAGAAAAACAGAAGACTGAATGTAGAAGTGGAGCAAACCCTCCAGATGGCCACAGAAGCTGTGCAAGACATGGAACAAGTCAGCCAGGGTAACTGTCTACTCCTCAATGTCAATGTTCAACTCAGATAGCAACAATCTGGCCACACAGTCTGTTCTGATGGCCATAGATGCTATAAAAGCTGATTTATGTTATTATGGAAATATGTAACCATTCAATGTTCTGAAGAAGCATACATACATGTACATGTATGTAAGATTAGATTCATAAAAAACATCTTGATTAAATAAACGCAAATCTTTTATTTATGCATGAATTTAATTTTTTTTTTTTTTAGAATTAATTGCAATGGAAAAGGAAATCCAAGAAATGCAGAATACCCCATCTCCCTCAGAAGAAGAAATTCAGGAATATTGTGTAGAGAAAGCAGCTCTAGAAAGGAAACAATCAGGTGATTTATCATAACAGATTCATTCATGTTAACTTTGTATTGTATCTTATAAAACATGTACATGTTTATTCAAACGTTATGAATAATTTTCTAATAACATTTGAGGTAAATAATTATGCAGGTAAGTTAAGGCAAAGTTTAATAAATGTACATGAAAATTTTTAGGAAAAAAAACAGTTTCCTTTAGGATAGAAATTGTTTTCACATATGGTGACTGTGACTGTTACTTGAATGAGCTCATGTTAAAATATGCCATCTGATGATGTCACAATGACAGAAAAATCAATTTTTAAGAAATCGGCATGGCGCAAGGTCATGTGGTTAAAAATTCAAAGGCAAATTAATTAAAAGATAAGCCAGAAGTGTAAACTGATAGATATGATAACTGCATTAATCTTTTACAAATATTCATACAATCTGATTAAAATTAAAATTGTGAAATTGCTCTCTACCATGTGTTATTCAAGATTTAACAACACTCCGTACAAGGTCACCTAAGAGCAACCTTTTAATTAGCCAATAAAATCACAGCTGTCAAAATCTTGGCTCTAGTTATTAAATAACGTGTTTGAATTCTTTTTCTAACCTAATTGCCCAAGGTGTCTCATGTAGGAAAAAAAGTCATGGGAAAGTGCATATTTTAAGTTTGTGTTGTTGTTGCATGCATGATTCATGAAAGGAAAGCTGATTGGACAGATTTTATACATAATTTTGGCAGGAAACCTTTAACATACATGTAGCAAGCCTTAAAGATGTAAGAAAAAAAAACTCTCAAACAATTTTAGGACTTGTTTATAGAAGCTTGGATTGGCCAGTGAAGGAAGGTTGCTCTGGAGTGACCCTGAAAGGAGTGTTGTACAGTGTCTCTTAAAGGAGTGGTTTAACAATTTTTTTTAATAAGATTTTATTTATTTACATATTTTTTTAAATTCAGATTTATTTAACCTAAAGAATGAAGAATTGAATATAAATGAGTAAGTATGAAATTTTTATGCTGTTTAAAAGTTTTTCATCACTAACTGTGTACCGTATATGTGGGTGTATTTGTATTTAAGTGCACAAGAGCTAATTGGCGAGATTAAATCAAAATATTTCATCTTAGGGTGATTAAACTTTTTGTACTTGTTATAAGACAAGCCCTATTCATTTCAAAATAAGGGTGAATTATTGCTCAGAAATAACAAGGATTAAACACTTTAGTTAACAATAGAACATGATAAACAAACAAGTTCACTTGATTTACAACATACATGTATTTGAAAAAAAACATTTACTTTAGCCAGGGATTGCTCTCCTTGGCTGTGCTTTTGTTTTACATTGTAGCGTTCATATTGTCAATATGTTTTATTACATGTATTTATTAAAATCTAGGCAAAAGAATCTGCCACAATGCTACCTCTTTTAGGGTCAAAATTTCACTATTCTACTCCATAAGAGGTTAACATGTATGTTTTTGTTTGTTAAAGGACTATATATATCAAATTTTTCAAAAACGGGAAAAATAGATTGACCATCAACTATTAATCCACTTCGGCTAAAAAGTACCCTAGCTCATAAACTACCCGGTACATATTTAGAACATAGGAGACACTCAAGGTTTGAATATGATATGCATATTCTAAAAGTGATCAATTCATGCCATTGGCTGTTATGTCGTAGAAGCAATTTGAGCGAAACTATGAGATCATTTCTGTGTAAAAAAAAAAAAAAAAAACTCTTTTAATGTTTTGAATAATCCTTAGTTTTGCATCAGAAGACTTCAAATTTAATAGTAATTCTCATTTATTGAAATACAAAGAAAGAAGATGAACATTCAGTCTTGTGTGAAATAAAAATTAAACCATGAGAGATGACTCATTGAATCCCAATAAACAAACATGTGTATTTCCATTGCACAGACTAATTACAATTCTTGCAGCCCTCTGTCTAGTCTTTTGTTTATTACCTGTAGTCTATTGTCACGTATTGTGTTTCACCTGTGTACTACGTGTGTTTTGACGGAGGATATATGCCATGTTTTTGTTTACATTAGTCAGATAAATTGGTAATGGTTCTTGTTCCAAGCAGATCTGTTTCTATTTGCTAGTTCACTATGATTACAAATAAACAGGTTTTTAGTGTCTGTCACATTTTAAACCTGGCAATTCCTTATCAGCACTCGGTATGTAATCAAAATCATGGCACAAGATTTTTGTTAACATCACAAAGAATTGTGAGCTCCGTACCTCTTTTCATAGCCTGATGAGTGACACTCAAATATTGGTTGACCAATGGATGTACTTTAATAAAGCATTGTAAACATCAAAAATGGAAAATAAAATTGGAAAAATTTCAGCGCAAATAGTGACTGTGTCCCTTTAATTAAAACAAATTTCTGTTTGTTTAGAAATCATGTGAATTTGTGCATTGGCATTGATTTGAGCGCTGTTAAATGAGTCTTGTATTTACTGCATTATTACATTAATTCAGTATATTGATGTACACAATACATGTACATGTATGTGGAATGTATTTACTGCACTATTGCATTAATTCAGTATATTGATGTACACAATACATGTATGTGGAATGTATTTACTGCACTATTGCAGTAATTCAGTATATTGATGTACACAATACATGTATGTGGAATGTATTTACTGCATTATTGCATTAATTCAGTATATTGATGTACACAATACATGTATGTGGAATGTATTTACTGCACTATTGCATTAATTCAGTATATTGATGTACACAAGATATGTATGTGGAATGTATTTACTGCATTATTGCATTAATTCAGTATATTGATGTACACAATACATGTATGTGAAATGTATTTACTGCATTATTGCATTAATTCAGTATATTGATGTACACAATACATGTATGTGAAATGTATTGGTAATAAGAGTAAAATTTGGCCAAAAAACACCTGAAAATCTTGATGAAAGCCTTTAAAGTCTACACACTTCATCTCTGATCGGAATGATACAGATTACCTGATACATTTACATGCAATCTTGAATATGCGTGAATATTAACAGAGACAACAGCAGAATGGCTGAGGAATGCGAGGCTTTGGCTGGAAGACTGTCCGAGTCAGTCCAGCTGGAGTCAGAGAGGGATGATATCCAGACCCTGGAGAACCAGTCACAGAAAGTAGGCCAGGAGATCCAGCTGTTGTGTGGGTGAGTAACAAGTGAAAGGGGACAAGGGTGCCAGATGAGTTTTGTAATTTGTATTGTATTTTAGCCATGGTTAAATGTTTATTCTAAAAACATTTTAGTAATGTGGTTGTACAGGTCATATGATTCTTAGGCAACAAAACTATACATGCGTTAAAAGTTTTTATTAGCCACAAAAATGTTAAATGTTTATCAAAAACTTTTGGGTACATGTATTTGGTTGTACAGAACATATACTGCCAATAGAACTATGTTAACTCATTAGAATTATTTATTTGTTGCAGAATGAGTGGGTGGCATTTGATTGAGGACAGTTTCAAAAGTAACCACAAAGTTTTTACACTGGAGAGAAATAAGTTAAAACTAGAAGTAAAACACAACGATGATTTGATATCGTCTATAGAAATGAGGACTTGTGATACAGGTACATTTACATGGTTTTCCTTATAAATAGGGATTTCATTTTGGGGGTGGGGGAAGGGAGGGAGGGATGGACATATTAATTAATTTACTCACTAGTACATGTATAAATGAATGTCAATCATTCCAATTCAAACTAAACCTATGGTTATATGTCTTATAAATATAATCCTTATAATTGCTATTCTTATGCAAGTCATAATATGTAAAAAACAATGTAAGTTTTTCAGTCAAATAAAAGTTTAACACAAATGGACACTTTCCATAAACCTGTATTTTCCATTGGACAAAAATGCTATAACATTGTAAAATGCCTGGATACCATTGTAAAAAAATTTTCGATTTCAGTGTAGATAATACATGTATGTAAATTGTATAAAGAACAGATAACAACTCATGGATAAGAATGCACCTCAGTGTTATAGAAAATTGAGTTGTTCCCCTTCTCAAATTAATAAGTGTTGACAATACATGTACAAGGATATTTATTGCTCTAAATCAACAATATTGTAAAAGCAAATAAAAGAATCAAATTATGAGGTATATGATATACAAGATTCTGAAATGGAGATGTTTATATTTGCTGTTTCTTTCCATGCTAATAAGCAATTGTTTACAAGAGAAAATGTCATGTGTTCAAATAAACAAGAAATATACTTTAAATTTGTATACATTGATATAGCATTAGGCATTTTTGAAGGTCCCTGCTTAGTGGAAAATTTCATTTTGGTTATACATATCTGCATTCAAACTTTTTTCATATTTTAAATTTGGATACCAATACATCCTATATACCTGTACATATAGAAAAGAAAAATAATAACTTATCCGTCACACAAGTTTGTTGTTTTTTTTTTTTTAAAGAAAAGTTATTTTTAAAAGAAATTCGCAAAGAGTTCCACAAAATGGGTAATTGCAGACGGATTAAAACATTGAAGTGTCATGTTACTAATTTCCAAATAGATATCGAGTGAATACATGTATTCATTTTACTTTCTGAGCAGATGGTCTTTCCAGTCGAGAACAGTTTTGTTACAAATTAGTGATGGACGCAGTGAACGGTCAGTACATGGGACAGAAGTACCGGCAACTGTCCAGTCTACCTAAGGTTTGTGGGACTTACTTTGAGAAACTCCAATGTTTTGGTGGGTCCTGCATATGAAACAATGTCCCTCTACGAAAATGAAATACTTTAAACTATCAAAACTTAATTGAACCAGCGCTTATCATTTATTGAAATGTCAGAGGGAAGATCTTGAAATTCAATAAATCAGCATTTATAATGCACATATGAACAGGCAGATTGACAAAGTGGTATTCATTCTCTAAAGTATGGATATATTCTGAACAAACCAGTGATTTTAAAATCTGTAAAATATGAGCAATGTATACAAGAAGTTAAGATTTATGCATCAAGTTTATTTCTTAAGAATAAAAAGGCAGAGTCTAGAAAAGACATATACACATCAAGCATAAACACAGGAGAAATGACAATTTTTCTGCTGTGTTATGTATGTATCATCATTTTTTTAAATGGAATTTTAAATCTTCTTTCTTACTTTTTGAATTTTGATTTTGAAATTACATAAGGAATAAGGAATCATTCTTTGGGTATTATGAGGTGATCAAATTCAATAAAGCAACCTACCAGTATATTCATATAATTTTCAGCAATGTACAATTAAATTTTAAAATAGTCATTGATTAAATGTATTGGACAATAACAAAATCGATTTGTTGTGTTATAACAGAGAAAGACACTGGAAAATTAAAATATTTAGATGCATAGCCACAGAGAGCAGTACCTAATTGTGACATCAAAAAGGTTTAAATTTCGAATTTTTCTTGAACAATACCTGAATACATGTACTTCAAAGAAGCTGGTTGCTCATTATCAATTAATTGAGAACCCTATTTATAACAAGAGTCAGAATCCAAACTGGCTGAGCTACACATAACATGCAAAACATGATTCTAGGTCATGATTTGTCAATACGAGGGTTGTCCCAGAATAGCGTAGACAAGTGGCGTTATTCAGGTAATCGAAGACGCAGGAAGATGAAACTTGTTTCCGTGCTATGGTGAAAAGTCATAGAAACTATTCACCAACGGCATTCGATTTCCCTCGTGTAGTCCAAGTGGCTATGTTAAATTCAAAGTCCAATAACTCTAATTTGTTTATCTTCAAGAACATCTGCATCGCGGACAAATTTTTCTTTGGTACATTAAAATACCTATTTACTGACTATTTGGACAATAACAAGTTTATTGTCCCCAAATACAGCTTCGCCTCGTAGAAATAGATGCTGTCTCGGGGGACAATAAACTTGCTATCGTCCTTAAAGCCAGTAAATAGGCATATACTATATAAAGTGAAAATATACAACCTGTACATAGTACCATAATAAAATTTGTTGAAATGTGCATTTTATGTGCATTATTGAAAAGTGATAACAGCAAGTTTGCTGGCAAAAGCTTTGATTTAGGGAACTTACAATATGTTATGATTTAACATTGCAAAGGGTTCAGTGTGGAATAAATTTTCATAAAAAATGTTGTGTATATAAACTTTTTAGTAACTCTTTTTACAGATTCTAGAAGAAGTTGGGTCTGTGGTATCTCATGCACACTGCCTACAATATAATTTGCTGCAGCTGCAGTTGGATCATTGTATTATATTCAAATACCCAAGGTATAGTCAATTTAATAGAGTTTAAAGTTAGAATATAAAGAAAATAGAAACTAAAATGTACAAGAACACTTTGAGTGCTTGAGATTGTTTTGTTATGATAGAATATTTGCTTTCATTTTATTAAGTCAGACCATGCTATATCCCATCTTTTTGATCTGTCACATTTTGATTGGATGGGAGTGTAAAATATTAATTTACACTAAAAATATTCGAATATTTTTGACATAATCATAAGTGTGTAACCTGTGTCCTTTTTACACACTTAATTCCGTGATTCCGCCATTTTGTATAAAATTGCAAGAATATAGATTTGTGAAAGTCAAACTTTTCTAAAGTTATCTGTAGTTAACAACTGTCAGAAAAAAGTAAAAGTAAGATTTTAAAATCAACAACAGTGCTTCTCGCAAATTCTCTTGTAATCCAATATTAATTCCTTGCGTTTACTTAGAAATCCTACAGTTTATATCTTATTTTCTTGTAGTTTGCATCTAGAGGTTTGGTCTCCCAAGAAGAGCTGTGTTCATGTCACCTTCCTCTTTCAACACACACCAGACTCTCTCTTATGGAACATTGAACCTTCACTTAGTGTGATGCATGGAAACTTGAGGTACACAAAATTATCCATGCCCATTACTAATAATGAGATCATCAAATGCTGTTCACTTCAAATCCTGCCAAACTTGTATCAAATCTTCATTAATCCATGATTTAACGATAGATATACATGTATATTATCTAGGGATGGCAATCAAAATTCTGTTTAGGTGTAAATCAAAATATAATTTCAAAATTATATCTCATGATAATTATCCAAAAAGAAATATTTAAACAAACGAACAAACAGTCATTCAATAGTTTCACTGACCACATGTCGAAATTTCGCAGTCAGTTCAACTTCTCA
Source organism: Magallana nippona (assembly GCA_033439105.1). NCBI lineage: Eukaryota > Metazoa > Mollusca > Bivalvia > Ostreida > Ostreidae > Magallana > Magallana nippona. The sequence goes on along the minus strand of CM065922.1, from coordinate 31,679,523 downwards.
AAACAAAGTCTGCCAATGACAAGTTATAGATCTCCGTTTTAAATTATTATCCTTTTGGATGTTTTCGCTATAGACAGTTGCATTTTCTATGAAATAAATTGATGCCGTGTAAAAGAAAAAAAGTAAAAAAAAAAAAACACATTGAATGTAGGTACATGTACAATAAAGAAACAGTGAAATTTATAGTATCATTGAATAATGATTTATGAAAAGCTGAACAGACAAGACAGTGACATGTTGCTTTAAAAATCATTATAATTAACACATACTGACCAGTTTTCCTCCCAGAGTTCATCCCTGGGGTCTTAACAGTCTCCAATTTAACCTGAATAGATAATAGTGTCTGATAACAAAAAATGCCATTTATTTTGAAATTGCTTTAAAATATACATTATTTTTATTTAATAGGACTAACCAATTTCTGATTTTGTAACAGGTTACCAACTAATCGGTTAACCAGTTAGAGATTGCCATCCCTCATATTATCATAACAGTAACTTGATCCAAAGGGTCGGATTGTGTGGAGTTGCCAGGCACAGATCATCAGATGAACCGAAGTGTCCGAGTTCGATCTGATGATCCACACCAGGATTGAATCTTCTTTAATCCATGATTTAATGATAGATATATATCACAACAGTAACTTGATCCAAAGGGTCAGATCCCATGGAGTTGCCAGTCGCAGATCATCAGATGAAATGTGATGCGATGTGTTGAGTTCGATCTGATGATCTGCGCCTGGCAACAAGATGTGATCCAAAGATGACATGATCCAAATCTTTGGATCAAGTTACTGTTATGATGATAAATTAATATACCCTCCTAATAAAAAGTAAAGATAACAAAACTATCTATGTTTAATTAACTCTACATTGTTTACTTTTGAACTGAACCATCTTTAATTGACCTCTTTTAAAAGGCGCTAAAACACAGACTTTTTTATTGTGTGCTACCTTACCAGTTTCAAAGAGTTGTGATATGGATTTGGAAAACCATTGTAGTGTTTGGGATTATATATGGATTTGGAAAACCATTGTGGCATTTTCTTTTTCCATTACCATTTCCCTCGTGGATTAGATTTTACAAAGGTGGTGTCATGATGTGCCAATGTGGTTCACTGGAAATTGTTAAACTGAGTTCATTGTACATGTTCTGGAATCGAAAAACATGGGTTTCATATTATGCAATCACAATTATTGATCAATTAAAGAAAGATGAGAAATATTAGTTAAAGCATATACAGATGTGTCTGTTTTAGTGGCTTAGAGTCAATGGCAGATATATTAACTCTATGTTTTTGTTTACCAATCTATATAGATGAGAGCAAAATTGTTAATTCAGAGAGCAAGTGTTTTTACAATTAACTGTTTTATAGATATGAAACCTTTATTTAGGAATTTGCATTAAATATTTCTTGAGGGAATATGTTCGTGATTAGAGCAGTGGAACAGTGTGCCTAAGTCCTAAGGTTCATGTCCTGACTCGAAATCTCAGACACTTTGAAAAAAAAATGTTGATTATTATTAAATGATGCCTACATATTAGCAGAGAACAATATGGGCCATGTACATGTCTTTTAAATATGTCTATGAATGGCAAGAAAAATTTTGCATCCAACACTTTGTTCTTTATTTTCTCCCTTGCAGAATGGATGCTTTATCATCTCAGATAAGCCAGGTACATGTATCCCCAGAAAACTCCTACCTCAACAGAGTGTGTGCAGCAGTGGACTTAGATTCTTTACAAGAGGAGACACATCCAAAATGTTCCCTTTGTGGGGCTGTGTAAGCCTGAAACTACTAGGAAAGCAGAAATTATTACTGAAGTCTGGAGAGCCCTAACATTCTGCACAGTGTTTTATGTTGATATCTGGTATAACTCCAGTTAACTCAGAAGGCAGCTATTTAAAAAAAAAACCATTTTGAATATGTAATATAAAAAGCATAAAAATGTTGACAAAAATCTTATATTTCAAAATTTGCAGCAAAGACTCAGAGACTATGAATAAGTATGGTACTTTGAAAGAGACTTTATATGAATACTAAGTAAATAGTAGGGTACTTTGAAAGAGAGACTGTAAATGATAAAACAGTTTTGTAATTTATCCTTTTTGTTTCAAATATGTGTACCATGTTTATAGAACATTAAATTCTGTGTGTAGTAAATTATTACATTAAGTAGTAAAGTCTTGACAGCTACATTAAATGTCATAACAATGTACATTTACTTGTATACACATACCAGTTGCAAAAATTCTCATTAAAATGTTACTGGTAATATCTTTGATTGTTGAATTTATATTTCTCAGTTTGATTACTACATATATCACAACTAGGATGGATGGGCAGCAATGGATGGATTGGATTGGATTGGACTTGCCTGTATACTAGTATATTCACTAAATACGCAGACTTGAAGTTATTAGGGCCCCACTCTGCGGGTGCCCTATAGTGATCAGTCTCCATCCGTCCATCCTTCTATCCATCCTTCTGTCTGTCCGAGATCTCTTGTTCAGAGCATATCTTCTTTCCCTATTGCCCAATCTGGCTCATACTTCACCCACAGAGTGCCTTTTAGTGAAGGGTGTGCAGTGATTTTGAACCATGTTTCTTGGTCTAAGGTTAAGGTTATAACAGAATTATATGAAAAATCCTTGTCTGGAGCATATCTTTTCTCTTTTTATACTTCACTCACATAGAGCCAATGATCAAAGGGTGTGCAGTAACCTTGAATGAAGTTTAAGGGTCAAGGTCATATCGGACCACGCAAGAACTCTTTTTTCAGAGCATAAATACTCTCCAATTATCCCTATTTGGCTCATACTAGTACTTCAAAAACAGAGCTTTTGAGTCAAAGGTGTGCAGTGACCTTGAACCAAGTTTCAAAGTCAAATGTGAAGGTCAAAGAATTATATGAAAAATCCTTGTCTGGAGCATATCTTCTTTCCCATTGGTCCAATCTGCTCATACTTCACCCACCAGGTGCCTTTGATCAAAGGGTATGCAGTAACCTTGAATGATGTTTGTATATCAAGGTCATATAGGATCACACAAAAACATATATACTCTCCAATTAGCCCTATTCAGCTCACACTTCACATAACCAGATCCGGGGGGCCATAAAGGTTTGACAAGCTCACTTTTGATCTCAGTCTCACTTTTACCAAAGGAACATATCGTGGAAAAGTGAGACTAAGATAAAAAATGAGCTTGTCTAAGTTTTATGGCTCCAGGCCAGAGCTTTTGGGTTAATGGTCTGCAGTGACTTTGAACCAAGTCAATTTGAAGGTCATAGCAGATCTCCTACAATCAGTTTAAGGCCATAGATTATTTTCCAATTGCTTAATCTTGCTCAGGTTGTACAAAAATGCCTGTATGTAAAGGGCAATAAGATTAAATTAAAAGTTCTATGCCAGCTGGAAAAAGTTATAGGTCAAGGTCAAAGCAAAATTCTCTGAAATGCTTTTTATCCTACTGCCCATTATTTAAGCTGGGTCCTTTGAGATGGTCACCATCTCAATGATGTCTACTTTGTTTTTGCCTTTATCTCCACTAAATACTCAGAATTTAAGTTATTTGGTTATTTTTGTTTCAGTTTTAATTGTTTTTTGCTTGCATTCCCCTTCTAGCTTCTTAATTAAGTCAAAAGGTTTTGACTGGAAAGGCTTAAGATCCTAAATGATACTCATGTTTTTAAATGATTGAAAATGTTAAAGCTTTAGGAGCAGGTCTCATTCCCATACATCTCTTAACCTTGTCTGAACTAGAGCAACAAGGATAAAGCATTATACATGTAATGCATTTTGTAAATCACAATAAAAGTAATGATTTAAACGCTGTTATTTCCATCTGATTGTTAAAGGGGCATGGTCACGATTTTGGTCAAAATTTATTTTTCCGTTTTTAGCTCAGCGAGATGAAGTCGGAGGGAACTTATGCTATACCCCCGGCGTCGGCGTCGGCGTTTGGACCTGGTTAAAGCTTTTGATGCAGGTCCTGTATTTAAGTTATTACTTGTCCTATCTTCACCAAACTTGCATGGATGATGCATCTGGACCTTCTTATGGACTTGAAAGACTTGGATGCTGAATCTAGGCCATGAATTTCATATGCTGGAGGAGGTTAAGATTTTTTGAGCAGGTTAAAGATTTTGGTGCAGGTGCCCTTTGATAGCCATTTCTAAGTTACTACTGGTTCCTAACTTCACCAAATTGCATGGATGGTGCGTCTTAACATACTGATGCACCTGACGAGCTTGAATGCTGAATCTGAGGCACAGGTTTCAGATGCTGGAGAAGGTTAAGGTTATTGGAGCTGGTTAAAGTTTTTGGAGCAGGTGCCCTCTGATGATTATGTCTTAGTAATTACTTCACCAAACTTGAATGGATGGTGCGTCTTATGATACTTTTGCACTTGACAGGCTTGAATGCTGAATCTGAGCCATAGGTTGCAGATGCTGAATGAGGTTAAGGATTTTGGAGCTTGTTAAAGTTTTTGGAGCAGGTGCCCTCTGATGATTATACATGTATCTTAGTTATTACTGGTCCTAAATTAACCAAAGTTGCAAGGATGATGCGTCTTGTGATACTTATGCACTTGACAGGCTTGAATGCTGAATCTGAGCCATAGGTTTCAGATGCTAGATGAGGTTATGGTTTTTGAGCTAGTTAAAGTTTTCAGAGCAGGTGCCCTTTGATAGACAAATCTTAGTTCAATTGGTTCAATCTTAAGAAAATTTGAACAGATGATGCATCTTGCGAATGTGAAGCACTCCACAGGCGTGGGTGCTGAATCAGAGCCATAGGTTTCGATGCTAGAGGAGGTTTAGTTTTTTGGAACAGGTTACATGTTTAATATAATATAACATGATTCTTATGACATAGTATTGTACGATATGATACACTTTTGTATTAAATGATACAATATTATATCATATGTATAAAATATGATATTGTGACAATATTTTTGTATATTATGATATGATATTGTATTATAATATAGTATATTATTGTATCTCATGATATTTATCATATTGTAATATATAATATTTTATCATATGATATTGTATAATATATTATATTTTATCATATGTAAAGATTTTGTATATTATGATATTGTATTATATAATATATAATTGTATCACATGATATTGTAATACATCATATAATATGATACGATATTGCATAATATGATATTGTATTATATAATTTATTCATAGGATTCAATATCATATTTTATAAAAGTGTATTAAAGAACAATGTATCTTACAATACCGTATGAAATTTACATATGATTATCAAACAATTTTTTAACTTATGATATTGTGTCAAACTACACTATAGTATCATTAACTGGATCATTAACTATGTTTTTCATATAATATGATAAAGGTGGTGCCTCATCTCGTTGAGCTTTGTAAACTGTGATTACCTGTTTTTAATGTTTACAATGCTTCAGTAAGGCATTTCTAATAGTCAACCAAAATTTGAGTGTAAGTCGTTGAGTTAAAAGCTAACAATTCTTTGTTATGTACACAAAGCCCATATCATGTTTTTGTTTACATTTTCAATTTTGAAAAGACAATTCTAGGTTTAGAACAAAAGTGAGTGTGACAAACGCTAGATTCTGTTTATTTATGTTTAAAACGAATTAGGAGATGGAAAAATCAACTTGAAAAAGAACTTTTACCGGTATATTGAACCAATGTAAACAAAAACATGGCACGAGCCTTGTTTACATAACAAAAAATTGTGAGCTCTGTATCTTGCTTATAACATGACGACTGACACTAAAATTTTGGTTGATCATAAGAAATGCATTACTAAAACAGTAACCGTGAGCTCTACTAAATCAATTTTGCGTGGATGATGCATATATCTGGGCATCCATAAGAACAGCAGTTTCCTGAGTCACTCAGGTGACCTATTGCAATTGGTTGTCGTCCGTCGTCCGTTAAAATGTTCAATGTTAACAATTGAACATTTTTAACTTGTTTCTAAAACTACATGGCCAATTTTTTTTCTTTAGTATGATGCATTTTTGGGATAAGGCGAACATAAATTGTAAATCTCAAGACTCTTGCCCCATAGGATCCCTTGGGGCAGGCCAAAAATGGTCAAAATTTGACCATTTAAAAAAATCTTCTCTACTCCCACACATCTGTAAGAAATTATGTAGAACATGAAGCCCTCTACCAAAATTGTAAATTTCATGTCCCCCGGGGTAGGGGTTTTGACTCTAGGGAGGGGCCAAAATGGTCATATAGTGTTATGTATATGTTTAAAAATCTTCTTCCATACTCCAACACATCTATAAGAAAACTGAATTCATAATTGTGTAGACTAGGATACACTCTATCAAAATTGTAAATTTCATGTCCCCGAGGTAGGGGTTTTGACTCTAGGGTGGGGCCAAGCTAGTTATACAGTATAAAAGCATATAATGTTTAAAAATCTTCTTCTCTTCTCCCACACATCATAACTATGTAGATCATGAAGCCCCCTTCCGATTCTTAAAGTACGTTGTAACCCGATACATCTTCAAGTTAGTATAACACATGTATGTGTTAATAAAAAAGGTCAAGTTTGGCAAGTGAATTGTCACGATAAGCCTATTTTAATAAGCTTGTAAACGTTTTCCTGATATTTCCTTACATTTATATAACTCGTGTCCTCGATCTGTCTTAACGAATAGCACGCCTACAGAAGAAAAAGGTTTAGAGAGCATTTAAGACCCAATGTCGTATAATGTCATTTGTGGGGGTGTTGAAATAAAGAAAAGAAAAATCCCCACATATTTCGTCATACTGATTAAGAGATGACAATTATTACAATTATTATCATTACCAACTCCATTCCGATGACGTTTGATCAGAACATATTAGAATTATCTATTTTATTGACGATTTTTAGGTTTTTATACGAACAAATAAAACAGGTTTTATTTAATGAAGATTAATGGGAGTAAATGCCAGATTAATATAAGATATAAGAGATATTATATTTATAAAAGATAACTTATAACTTCTCGGAAAATAGTGATATTGATGAATTTCATTTACTAGTATTTGCCGACCCTCAGAAAGAATTTGATCATGTAGAATATCTTATTTAAAAGTTGAAAAATCTAATTTTGGATCGAAATTCATCAAATGGATGACACTTCTTTACAAAAAGCAGATCTTTCACCAAAAGAAAAAAAAATCCAATAATTGGATAACAAGAAAATGTTGAATGAAAAAAAGGAATACGTCAGGGCTATACTGTATCTGCTTTCCCTTTTGTCAGAAACTTGTGTATTTATACGTTCTTGTATACATGCATGAGTGTCTGTATATGATTTGCTTATGTATACTATTATATATATATGTGTATGTGATTATGTTAATGTATGTAATAAAGCTTTTATAAATTATAATACAATTCAAAGGTGACCATGTGGACATTCTGTATTAAAAAAAATATTTATCAAAAGTAAAACTATACATTTTACACCTTTTATCTGTAAAATTTACCTTTTTAAGTAAAAATCAATCACAAACATGTAAAATTTACACATTGATCTGTATGAGCTTTATTATGTAAAATTTCTCATTATTCTGTTAATTTCAATTAAAAAAATCTGTAAAATTTACACAATAATCTGTAAATGTTATTTTTTATCTTGTAAATTATACACCTTTTTATTGTAAAATTTTCGGGCGTCCATTATAATTTTACATATAAACTGGTGTCGTTTAGAAAACATTCGGCATAGCAAACCATCTTTATAAATATACTATACATGAACATTACTAAAATCATTTTGTATTGAGTCACTTTTTAGCTAAACCCCAAATATATTTATCATACATATAGAACACATTCCCTCGAGTTTGAATTTTTTTTATGTCACTCTCCAAGAAACATGAAATAAATGCAACACAGTTTTTAAATATCCTTTCATTCACACTTTCTCACTCACTCACATTCAACTTTATTGGAAGTGGTTGCTTATATTGAAGTTCTCTACAAGATAACAATAACAAGAAAAAAAATAATAATAAAAAAAAACAAAAACAAAAACAAAAAAAAAACAAAAAAAAACCCCAAAAAACCACCTACAAACAAACAAAACAAAACAAAAAACAAGGTAAGAAAATGAAAATGATTTTTATCCTAATTATGAATAAAATGTAAAAATGGTATTGCTTTTCATTACATAATGTACAAATTATTATTAGGTATAAAAAAAAAAAAAAAAAACTCCGACCACTAGTATCCCTATGCTGCGGTAATAGTTGCACAAAAAGAAAAAAAAGCAGCACACCCATCCAAAATTATATTTGAAAGAAGGCACTGTTGTTGTTCATGAAAACTTCCCAAAATATATGACTTATGAGTGTTCATAAGGTATGAGAACATCCATATGAACTTAAAGAAGATATAGTTCGACGGTCTTGATCCTTGGAACATCCTTTATCGCCTTTAAATTAATTAGGTTCATATTTTAGGTTTACTATTATAGACAAATTCTAAAAAAGTCCAACATAAATTATAGAAAAACACGCCAAAGGTATATATGTACATAAAATTTATTAATCCATGTCCTTCGCTATTCTGAAAAATTAAGCAGCTCAATACAGCTTAATTTTTGCTCTTAATTTAAAATACAAGAGGACAAGTCTATGTGAGAGTTGAAAGGACTGGTAATTGTGGCCATTTTTAAAACTTTATTTATTTCGTCGAGATGAAGATCTCTGTATCAAGGTATGGGAAAGTGTTCAAATTTTATTGGTAAAAGTTTTGGATTTTTTCTTTACTAAATTATAGTTAATGACAAAATAATCATATCTAAAAAATTTCATGTAGATCTAATGGGTAATTTGTTGACCATTCAGCTTTCTAAAAACGTCATTTATCAAATATGTTCTACAATCAAGGGATGGCGAGGAAATCAGCAAATACCAAGTATTTTGAGAAAATAACTACATAAGTGTATTAAAGATATCAACAAATATGTTTAGATCTCCTCCATAGATAGTAAGATGCAGACATTTTAGTACTGACTAATAGATAATATACACGATTTTTATTACAATTGGCAAGCCGTCTACAAAAAGTTAAAAAAGTAATTACCACCACAATTTCCAATGATATATGATCATCTGACCACAGTTGCCATCTCGGATGAGCTGTTATACTATCACATAATATAGAAAAACACGTTAATCTGTTTGAAAGTTTTTAAAATTGAAAAATTAACATTGTATATATTGGTGGGCCAGCAAACTATTGGAAGACCCAGACCTTTAATTTAATATTTGGTTTTCCAATTTAATATTGCTATTTTTATTTTAATTTTTTGTATTATTTTGATTCTCCTCTTGTTTTTCATATCTATCATCATATATACAACTACATATATATCGTCATAAGTCTGCAACGGCTTTCAAAAATGTCTTTATACATACATATAACCATGGTAAGATATATTGGGTTTTTTCTGCGCAAAAAATGAATTGCATAACAACTTTATGTAACACCCACCGATTTATAATTGCAATATGAATAATTTGCCGATATGGACTTTCCTTTTGTATTTAGAGCCAGACTTTCTGAAATCCCATTTATAGTTAAGGTTTACTAAAGATCAAATCATGCGTCTTTCAATGCCATAATTTATTTGGCTATAAAAGTAATTACTTCCAGGATTGAAGCATCAGATGCTATCGTGCTACATCTTTCCATCTTTCGATCATGCAGTGACATTGGTTAATTATCACACATATATATTAAAATCTAAATTTAAAATTCGCATATCAGTCTCTTTCTAAATTAAGAATATCATGATCAGCTGATGGCTGTTTTGATTTTAGGAAAGTTTGATTCCCATCTATAACTAAGATTTACTGAAGACCAGGGGCGTTTTAAGTTTTAACTTTTATTCACGCAGATTGCAATAGGTCAGTATTTTAGAAAGAAACATTCACTCATCAGTCGGCATCTTGTATTACCAACACCTATGACCTCTCATATATTTAATCATATTAAGGTGAATGATTTCATGTTCTATGCTATTAGAGAAGATCTTGCCTTGGAGATTGAAATTGTTACAGATTTTCTTATTCGGGGCGGGGAATGTGTCTCATTTAAGAAATTTGGAAGTGTTTTTTTTGTGTTCGTATTTTAGCTATTCAGAGCTGAAATCTGTAAACTTTTTTACGTTTTTACTTCTTCTCCAGAACCACTGGGCCAATTCAATCGAATTGCAGAGGTTTACGGACATAAGGACAGACTGACGGACGCCGGATAAAGAATATTGAAGCTTTCAGCTCAGGTCAGCTAAAATTGAGTTTAATACACAACAATTTGACATTATTGTCGGGGAGGGGGGGGGGGGGTCATGGTTGCTGTGAAATATTATATTTATATAATATTTACAAACTATTTCATATTTTTATGAATTGTCATGTGTATATCAACGTGATTGACTTTATGTAATCAGTTGATTGACTTTATGTAAAAAGTGGATTGACTTATGTAAACAGTCGCTTTCTAAATTAAGAATATAATGATGGCTCTTTTAATGTTAGGAAAGATTCCCATCTATAACTAAGATTTACTAAAGACCAGGGAAAAAGTCTGAATCAAATACACTTGAAACTCTTATTCACATATAGATGGCGATAAGTCAATATTTTTGTAAGAAACATTCACACATCAGTCGGCATCATGTATTACCAACACCTATGACCTCTCATATATTTAATCTTATTAGGTGAAGGATTTCATGTTCTATGCTATTAGAGAAGAGCTTGTCTTGGAGATTGAAATTGGTTTATGTTTAGTGTTCGTATATTCAGCTCATCTGATTGTCCTGGGGGGGGGGGGGGGGGGGGGGGTGTCATTGTTGCTATGAAATATTATATTAATTTATAATTATTTCATATTTTTATGAATGGTCATGTGTGCATCAACGTGATTGACTTTATGCAAACCGTTGACAGTGAACGTAATCTTTATTTGTTGTATAAATTCTTTTTCATTTTCCAATAAAAATATCATCTTTTGTTCAGTTCAGTTTATTTCGCTCAAAATAGTAGAATGGTACAAGAAGTACATGAACAAAAATAACATGTTCACATATGTACAATATCACTGTAAAAATAAAAAGAAAGTAAATTGGGTGAACAAACTATTTGACTAATTTTTGTAATAAACATACATATATTTCTTGATTTGAAGTCATAATTTCACAAAACTTTTAGTATTACGAGAACAGTAATCTTAAGCTAAAAACTGGCCCTGTAAGTTATATAATGCCTTACATTCTAAAACCAAATGAAATTTATCGCAAATTTTGTTACAATTACATAAAGTTACAATAATGTTCACTTCTTTGAACACTACCGCACCTTGTGCTTTTTGAAAAACATCTATTAAAAGCGAACCATAAAATAGCATACACTGTTTGGATGTTCCAAATTTATTGATGAATCCTACGCAAACATATGGTGAAAGGATTTTGAGCAGGCTAGGATTTTTTTAAATCAAATAAACGAAGGTGGAGCACCATCTGTACTTCAACACGTAAGCGAAACATTGAAGAGTTCCAAAATACAAAAACATTAGAAAACTCGTACGTAACAAAACTCTTTTATAAAAGCCAAAAAAGGGGCATAACTCTTGTTTGGTTACAGCACATTCCCCGTCAGGTATCTTACTGATACCACTATTACATAAAGAAAAATGTTACAATAAACACATAGATAACATAAAGGTTCGACTAGGTATTCAAATGATATAATGCAAATGAATGATCATCTCAATCAAATTTGAAAATTTAAATTATTCAATAGTTAGTCTAATAACAGGACAAGTTCTTGCACAGGTCTGGTGTAGAAAGTAGGTTCCAACTTCAACTTTGCGCACTAAGTCGTCTTCAATTTTGAATACTCTCTCGACAATGCCGACTAGCCAATTGTTGCGATGCTCTGAAGAATCTCGAATCAGTTCAACATCATCAGGATTCAGGTTGCGGTGTTCGTGCTTCCATTTACGGCGGGACTGTAGAATGTTCAGGTATTACTTCCTCATATGACGCCAAAAGATATCAGCGAGCACTTGGACATGCCTCAGCTGTGCTCGATAGATGTCTGGAAGTTTCAATGAATCGGACACGACGGGAAAGAAATCTACTTTTCCTGTCAGTAGCATGGACGGGCTAAGAATCATCGGCATTTCTGGGTCTGTCGATATTGGAACAATAGGGCGGGAATTAATAATGGCGCAGACTTCACATCAAAAGGTAATAAGACTTTCATGTGTGAGGGGTTAGTATCTAGATTCAAATAGCATCGAGTCTAAAATCTTTCTGGTCATCCCTATCATTCTTTCCCACATGATCCCATGTGTAAAGCATGAGGAACATTAAATAGCCAAGTAATTCCAGAGTTGCGCAAGATTTCTCGAGCGGATCCTTCCTCTTCTTTAACTGTATTCATTTTCATTTCTTCAGCTGCTCCGATAAAATTGGAGTCTCTATCAAAGTGTATAAACTTCAGAGGGCCAAGGATTGCCAAGAAACGACGGAAGGTGTTTATAAAGAACTTGACATCTCCTCTACAATTTCTATATGTGCACTGCCCTACAAGTAAGGCATGTAAAGACGATTCCCCATATTTTGCTGTTAGCGGCACCTCCTCGAGTTTTACGTGTAGCCACTTGGCAGAGTCCAAAGGCATCAATGCCGATTGATGTAAAGGGAGGCCCTGGTGTTATCCTGTCTGTAGGAACATCAGCCATTTTCTGAGTTTCTAAACTGCGTCTTAGTCTGCGACAAGTCTCATACTTGTATACGAGAGAAGAAATCAATGGTTTGGCACCAGTGAGCCAATATCCTCCTGTGCGGAGAACCCCTTCCGTAATAAGTCTTCCTTGATGCTTAGTATGTTCATGATAGTGACGAATAAGTAAGATGGAAATGTGGTTAGCTTTAGGTAGGATGATTGTTGATCTCTCTTGCAGGTATTTGTCCGGATGCACGATTGATCCTTCCTCCAACACGAAGGAGCCCATTCTCATCAAGAAAGGGTGTGTGTCACAATACTGCTGTTCTTTGTCAGAGGTTTACCATTGGCCAGATGTTTAATGTCTGTAGTAAAGTGTTCTTGTTGAGTTTCCTTCAGAACGAGAATCTCAGCTTTACTGAGAGCGTCACACTGGCTGATGGGTTTGGTGTCGATTCCGAGCTATGCATTGAAGAGATGTGACTGCGTAAACCAGAGACTTCCAGCCAGGAAAAAAAACCGCTCGAAGCGGTTTGTTCCGAGATGAGCTCGTGCAGGGGGATGATGGTCGATGGTGGTCTTTGTCATCAGTGGCCAAACCTCCACATCAATTAGGTTCAATGAGTTGAAAATACTCAAAGGTACCAGTGCCTTATGATGTACTTGTTTTGCATAACCACTGTGGGCCAGTTATCCAGGGAAGATGCATGATATCGATGACTGAAGTAATACATCTGGTGCAGTAATCGGCAGGATTTATATCCGTAGTGAAGAATGCCACTCGGTCCACTTCTGGAGGTTACTGGAAAGTAAGGGTTCATCCCAGTCTACACCATAGTAATGGGTGTTATAAATCCTATGGGGTCAAACAAACTGTTCGCAGTTGACAATGGACCACGTCGAGTGAATGGCTTCTCCTACACTGGCAATGTAAATCTAAACGTGTCACCTTCCAGGTTCCAACAGGCTTCTATGGACCAAATCGTCGTTGTCAAACTCTTCAATTTCAGATAAATCGTTAGGTATGTCCTCGCATTCGAGAGTAGATGGGAGATCTAATCTAACAGTCTTGTCAATATATCGCACTTTTAGTCCAAGAACATTTCTGCCATACATAACTGTCTTCCCTGAACATGTAGTTAGGTTGAATTTTGTAGGAACACTAGAGATATCCGGGATATCTAACAGTTCTGGTGAAACAATCACGTAAACACGGTGCATTAAACACATCCACAAGAAAAGTTTTGCTACAAGATTTTCCTTGGAATCCGTCCTTGCAGAAAGTAGTATACTTTCAAGTCACAGAACTACTTGTGTTTGTCGAAAGTGTTGGAGGTACAATGTAAGTTTGCTTGGCCAGGTCCAGAGGAGTGTGGTTGTGTAAAGGAATTGCGAATTCCCTCCCCGTCATGAACGCTTGGGCTCCAAGATGAAACCTTATCCACATGTAGTGCTGTGGCATGGTTGGAATTCCCACATATCTTGCACTGAACTCTCACTTGACAGTCCTTGGGTAAGTGTTGAGTTGAAAAACATCTTGTGAAATGTGTCGACTTTGTAAAAAGTTTTTTTTTCAATCTTGCACGAAAACCATAACAATCATGAATGCTGTGATTAGCCTTGTGATCAGAACACCTCTGATTAACGACTTTGCACCATAGGAGTGCGTACAGGTCTGTTCTTATTTGCAGGAACTGTTGGTCTGCAATACATAAATGCAGGGTCATTCTTATGGCACGCATTTCCTTGAGAAACGTAACAAAAGAGGAAAAGGGTGGAAATGGGTCTGATTTGTCCTTTTGTGGGCGATGCTCTAGTGATCCATTTTTCTTGGAGGCTGTAAGGTAACTTGCTGACAATGGGGTTCACTACTGAAGATGAATCATAGTAAGCTAAGCTTGTGACAAACTGGGGGTTTGACTTCAATGATTTAATCTGGATCAAAATGTCCAGAAAGTCATAAAGTCTACTATTTTCACTAGGACCTATTTGTCGAAAGTTCTATAATTGTGAACGCAATGAAGACTCGATCAGTTCAGGTCTATCATACATCTCGTCTATTCGTTCCCAGATAAGTTTGACAGCACGGTCAGCATCACCAGGGTTGGCATTACGAATGCTGGTGGCCACTTCCTTCGACCTTCCTTTCAGAAGGTTTATCAGTAATTGGTAATTGCTATAGCTTTAATTGATTTTTATCTGATGACTTATTTTCGATCAAGTTTTAATACTTCTTTTATACAATTCTTGTGTCGACTGATTTTTATGTTGACTTGCAAGATAATAATTGAGACTATGAAATCTGTACATTTATAGTAAACTGTATAAATAAATAAATGATTTTCTAACTTGGTGGGGAGATGACTGATCATTCTTATATTATTTTGTTCCATTTCTTCCGAGGACAGAACAGGTAACCAGGGACAAATTAAGTTTGTGTATAATTGGAAAAGGTTTGCAAAAAGCCTACGGATTTCATAAGGTAGTGGTATGCTATTATGTTCTTCTATGAACAGAATAAGTCATCACTGGAAGGTTAAGCCTGTATTGGGTTTCAAAAATCTATGGTGGGGTATGATTCAGTCTATGTTAGATTTTCTTGGTTGAAGAGGACGGGTTTTTTATTTTTGAACTGATAGCCCTCCCTTCCCTTCAATGGAATAATTGTCCGCTACATTGATATTAACTTGTCATGATGTCTGACGATTCGAGATATGTGTACAAACAAATACCTATAAAATCTGGAATGCTTGTACGTTAGCCTGTTCTTTTAAGAGATAACATTATACAAACTTCATACATGGATAAAGGCTATGCAAGTCCACTACTCTACGGACTATTGTCGAATTGTACCTTTTGAATTGATTTAGTGTAAATACAAATTTTACATGTTCACCCAACACAATATTTACAGTATGACACTATATAGCTACTGAAGAAAACAAACGTATTTCTAAACGAAACAGTGTATTATTTTTATTCATATGTACTAACATTCTTATTTCAGACACCCTTTTTAGAATAAATATATGACATAAAATATTTTAATTATACGTAAATAAAATACATGTATATTTTAAGGCTTCTTCGAACAATTCGAGACCATCTTATCATACCAAATGCTTTTAAAATTCGGGTTTGTAATATATATTCAATTACTTGCAACAAAAAATAAAGGTATGAAAACATTGATACGATATACTGATAACTATGTGGAAAGCTTTAAAAGTTTTTCATGAAATAAAACAAAAAAGACAGATAAATTGGCAGGCGAACAACTGTCTCGGCAGGCGCAAAAACTCTTCGTCTTCTTTACAGACTTTGAGTTCTTACGCCTGCCGAGACATTTTTACTAATTATGTGTTAATCAATGAATATAAAGTCAACTTTGTATTTCAGTGATCATTCATTTAGTTAATATAAATAAAAATATTAAAGAAAAAAATCAAAATCATCCATCAGGTAAACGGAGGCGTATAGATTTCCTCGGCAGGCGTGTTTTCTCCGGCAGGCGTCGGCAGGCGTGTTTTGGTATGACCGAATATATCCTGTTTATTTGTCTGATTCTGTTTAGTTGTATCATTTTGATTATCTAACCTTATATATACTTATCATTTCATTTTTTGTGCACCACCTTTTTGCTATGCTTCTTTTTTTTTTTTTTTTTTTTTTTATAGTTTTGAATTATTGGCAGGGCTATTTTGTCAGGAGACTTGTCAGGTTTTTTTAAAAAAAAAAAAAAAAGGTTAAACTAGTTCCGGCTGTGTTTTTAAGAACATTTTTAATTAAGCCCAAACAATTTGTTTATTATGTTTTATATAACTGTAGTATTGCCTAGTCATTAACATTTTGTGGTAAATGGCAATGTTCGTTTGTGCGAAAGTCTACATGTATTAAAATCTTCCTTTATGCATACATGTATGTTTCTATATATTTATATACGTATAGTAATTTATTTGTTGTTCAAATTTATTTTATTTCTAGTAATTTTATTTTTTTTTACTGAATTTGTATCTATCAATCATCGATTAAAATAAAACAACATTTATATAGGATAAATAAAGAAATAATTTGGCGATCTTTTATGTTCAAATGACAGTAAGAGTGTTGTGTCGCGGTGTAAGTAATTCGCCATTATACACGATGAATCCATTGTATCTGGGCCGTCTGAGAAAAGATAAAGAGGAAATGCTTACCAAAAATTGAATTAAGATATGTCAAAAGCTGTCCTAAGATTAAGCCAATTCTGAGGAATATTCTGGAGTTGGGATACTTTGGAAAACAGCACTTAAGACTTAAAAAGTGTCTTTAAAGTCTTTCTTAAGGTGTTTCTTAGTTCTAAGATAAGTAAACGTTAGTAACATGCATGCAGGTGCCCAATATTTCTTTAGATTTAATGCAGGTTCTTTGAATTAGCCTCGTTATTTTTACTGATAGCAAATGTAAAGTACATTAACATCGGATGTACTGGTGTATAGCTAATGATTGTTTGGTATATTCCTCTCTATTTTCTGTCTTCATATTTCTTAAATACTTACCAATTATGGGTGTAACAAAACCTGCAGATTTTTACCATACAAGACCATCTGTTTTGAGAAAAACATGTTTACCATAAAACGACAAGCAAAGTAAACACATTTCAGTGAAAATGAATAATAGGGATGAAATGTTATGAAATACGACAGTGACGTACGACAGGTGTTTATACACTTTTTATTGTTATATAGTTATACAGTTTGAATTCTTTCAGAGAGAGGAGAGAAAGAGAGAGAGAGAGAGACATTCTAAAAAAAAAAATTAGGAATGGCAATCTCAATTGCGATTAACCGATTAGCAATTCTGCAATCGATTGCCATCCCTAAAAAAAAAGAGAAGAAAGAACAGCTATATGCACAATTAAGCTATTCATATAATATATGTATGCGAAAGAAGATTTGATAAACTTCTGAACACAGTGAAAAATTACGGTTATTATTTCATATTAATACATCTAGTGAGGAATGCATGAAGTAACAGGTTAAAAATTTAGAGTAAAAAATGTACATCAAGTAAAATTTGGTAAAAATAAGGTTTCAAATAAAACACTGATCAGGCATCACATCCATCATCGTCGCAAACCACGGTCAATATGTACGATACTCTCGGACTCCCATCTGACCGTGGTTTCATGAGACAAGAATATCTAGATACATTTTTAAATCAATTTTTTTAATTCTATTTTTTCACATTTTATGTATAGAATGGTTAACTTGTGTTTTTTTTTTTTTTTTTTTATCAAAATCTGAATGCTAGAAGTCAAGTTAAAAGCAAGATACAAAGGTAACAAAATAACCACCTCGAGTCTAATATTTCTTTACTATTAAATTAATATTAATTAATTAATTACTATTAAAGAAATTAACATTTCTTTGGCAAAATGACTCATGTTAAATAATATAAACTGATTCAATGACATAATAAATATCACTATCTAAAAAAGAAAGCAAATATTTGATAGAAATACTAATACAACACATTTGTAAACTATAACAATACTTGAGGTTTAACAAAACAGCTTTATATCTTGCTTGTAACTCTATATTTGACATTAAAAATTTTGATGAAGCATTAAATTACCAATATAAATCATCATATACATTAAACAAGAGGCCCATGGGCTACGCCGCTCACCTGAACAGCAGTTCCTTGTAACATTCTATTTCGCAGCATATGCTATTTCTATTTTAAACTTTGACCCCTTTCTGGGGTCCCAGTATTGGTCCGGGGTTTATGGTAGGCTTTAACAATTTAGAATTTACACTATTTGAGGATCCTTGCATAGTAATCTCACAAACTGTAGCATTATAGTTCTCGAGAAGAAGATTTTTAAACATGTTCCCTATATATTTCTACGTTAAACTTTGAACCCCTTCTTGAGGCCCAATTATTAGTCCAGTGGTCACAGCTTTATTAATTTAGATTCTACATTATTTAAGGAATCTTGCATTGTAATTTCACAAATTGAAGCATTGTAATTCTCGAAAAGTAGATTTTTAAACATTATGCCTCTATATTTCTATGTTAAACTTTGAAACCCTTCTGGAGCCCCAGTATTAGATCAAGGATCATGGCTTTAATAATTTAGAATCTACACTATTTGACGATGCTTACGTAGTATTCTGACAAATTAAAGCATTGTAGTTCTCAAAAAGAGGATTTTTTAAAACATTTTCCATATATACTTCTACAATAAACTTTGAACTCATCTTGGGTCACCAGGGGTCACTATTTTTAAACTATCGAATCTACATTATCCAAGGTTGTATGCATAGTAATCTAACAAATTGTAGCATTGTAGTTCTCGAGAAGAAGATTTTTAAACATGCTGGTAGCGAATATGCCAAAACACTCTATGGATAAGGATCTGTTTTGAAATCATCCATATATATATAGTAGATATATGCAAAATCGTCATGATTATTTTGTACCTTGCATAGAACGATCAGTGGATTAACTTTATTTAGAAAGTCTGTCGCCAGTTCACTCTCTCAATGCAGCTTAGTTGTGATGAATTCATGCACATTCAGCCTAAAAAGTATCATGCAGGGCAATGTATATATTTTCAATAAAAGTATTTGAACAAACATTGTTATTTGATGAAGGGAAGTGCTTATCGAAAATGTGCTTGATTTGGTTCATTAGCTCTAGGTAACTATTTTAGGTACTCGTGTATTTTTGGCTATGCAGAACTGCAAAGGGGATTATTGATAAAGGCCATCGTCTCAGGCCACGTTCTCGTAGCTCTCCCCAAATGGGACAGGATCGTACATATTGGCCGTGGTTTGCGATGATGTAGAAAGGCTCGATTTTAAAAATTAAGTAAATACATGAAATATCATGATATTCAATTTCCTCCGAGAAGCATAACAAAATTTCAATTAAAAAAACTTTTAAAATAACAATTTGTTTGAGTAAATTAATGCTATAGTTTGTTTGCAATATTTTTATTTTGCGATTGCTTTACTTTTTGGGGTTTTTTTTGTCAGAAAAAATAAATAAAACAACAAATATTGCAAAAAAAAAAAAAAAATGCGTTTGAAGGCAGTTTAAAAAAAAAAAATCTATATTCATACTAGGACAAATTCATTCAAACTGGAGATCGCCTCGTGGTTTTATTTTGTCACTAGCTTTATGAACATGATTAGATATATTAGGAAATGGACAACATACTCAGTAGTTATAAATACATATGTTAGAATTCTACACACTGTCCTCTGTAATTGCATCAGCAATAATCATCATGTTTTCTATTAACTGCGATTGGATAATCCAAATGTCGTCTTTAAGGTCTATCGTCGACTATGCTTTACTCGCACCTGTCGAATACTGTCACGCGACGAAGTTTTTACGCAAATATACGTCATATCTGGTAGTCTACGCAATATTTTTCATTGCCCTTTTCATACATGTACCAACGGAGCAGAGGCGCAATTTTACCGTGACACCGTTTATCTATATATTTGTGTGTGGGTGTCTACCTAGTTTATCTAAAATCGCACTTTAAAACATTTTAGTTGTTCTTTATATATAACCTCTGTTCATATTATGTAATTTATTATTGCAAGTTTTTGAATAAACAATTAACTAAGAAAATATTGTTAACAATACAGTTTTTGATAACAGAAGTCATGTTTGCCCATTTGTGATTCGGTCACATAACTCTTTATGCAAAACAAATTTAAAAATTAATAAAGAGAAAATAACTGTTTAGTTTAGAGGACTTTATGTAAGTGGCCATTTCTACACTATTTATCAATATCCATGAGGGGAATAGCTCTGTATTTTAAACTCTTGTGTATTTTTGGCAATGCAGAATTGCAAATGCGGAGTAGAAAGGCATGGTTCGGAGTCCGCGTAGCTCTCCGCAAATGGGACAGGATCGTACAAAATGACCGTGATTTGCGAAGATGTAGAAACTTAAGGCTAGATTTTGGAAATATTTTATAATATTTACATTCTCCAGAGTCTCTGTCTGTGATAACACTACTAATCGATGTTGTACTAAACAGCCCAATAAATTCAAATGACGTATTATTAGGGGGAGGGGGGGGGGGGGGCGCAAGCGGGTTTGCATAATTAATATTATAATATTTAATCGTACAACTGCTGAAAATAATATAGATATAAGTAATAAGGAATCATTCTTTGAATATTATGAGGTGATAATTTCGGTCGGGGCGTGATCAAATCTATCATGAAGCCCTTCGGGCTTTATTTGATTTGATCACACCCGACCGAAATTATCACCTCATAATATTCAAAGAATGATTCCTTATTCCTTAATTAATTACATGTAAAAAATATCTTGATATTCAATTCCCTCTGAGAAGGGAAACAAAATTTCAATAAAACTGTTTTAAAATAATTTGTTTGAGTAAATGCTATAGTTTGTTTGCAATATTTTTACTTTGCGATTGCTTTACTTTTTGGGGTTATTTTGTCAGAAAAACAATAAATAAAGTAACAAATATTGCAAAATAATGCGTTTGAAGGCAGATTTGAAAAAAATCTATATTCATACTAGAACAAATTCATTCAAACTGGAGATCGCCTCGTGGTTTTATTTTGTCACAAGCTTTTTGAACAGGATTGGATTTTTTAAGAAATGGACTCATTAGATTCTGATACACATGTAAATACATGTGTTAGAATACTCGAACTGTCCTTTGCAATTGTATCAGCAATAATTATCATGTTTTGTATCAACTGCGATTGGATAAACCAAATGTCACCTTAAACGCCTATCTCCGATTATGCTCTCTAATGCATTTGTCAATACTGGCACGAAATGTAGTTTTCACGCAAATGTACGTCACATCTGATAGTCTACGCAATATTTTTCATTGTACTTTTCATACACGTACCAAAGGAGCAGAGGCGCAATTTTCTAGATATATAACCATGACACCGTTTATGGATTTATTACGGGTTGTCTATCTAGGTTAATAGTTTTTATCTAAAATCGTGCATAAAAACCAGTTGTTCTTCATACACATGTAACCCCTGTTAATATTTTGTAATTTATTATTGCAAGTATTGGAATAAACAATTATCTAAGAAAATATTGTTTACAATACAGTTTTTGATAATGTCATATGTTGCCTATTGGTGATTCGGTCATCTAACTTTTAATACAAAAACAAGTAAAAAGAAGATAAAGAAGAGAAAATAACATATTGTTTAATTAAGAGGACTAAATGTTAGTGGCCATTTGTTTCAAAAATTCCCTTCGCACGCGAACTGTTGCAGGAAAACAAATTCATCCTTGTCAGATTGACCCGTTTATCATGCGTCCAATATGACCGCTCCGTTTTAGATATATGGAATACAGAACCCGAAGTTATAAACTGATTGCACCCTTTATTATTATTTTCGTAATTAACTCAAATTTGGAACCGAATTAGCCCTTAATTTTTGTAATTTATATTTTCCTTTCCATAAGGATTATTTATGCTAAATTACGTTGAATTTGACTCAGTAGTTCTTGAGAAGAAGATTTTTAAAATTGCACACCTTTTTTAAGGCGTCGAGCTAATGCTCGGCAGCCTTCTAGCGATCGTCTGGATTGGCAATCGTCCAAAATTCACGCGCTGCACCGCCTTTTAAATGCGCATTATTAAGAAATAAGTTCCTAAAAGTATTAAACGTATTACAAGATTTTTTTCCATTTATTCAACTAAATTGTGTACAAAAAACCCAACTTTGCCTCCCTGGTGATTGACAACTCATTGCATAAGAATAAATTTGCTTAATCAAGAAATGGCGGATGAATACAATCAGGCCTAAGTGTAAAGATTCACTAGATATTATTTTAGTTTATCGCTTACATTTTGATATGAGACAGTGCCCGATAGAAATAACATTTTAGATGTAAATTTATTTGTTATCGGGCACGGTCTCCAAAATAAATGTAAGCGATAAACGTATCTAGTAATTTCGTTGCAAAAAATAAACTCGATAATGCAGTTAGTTTGGTCGAGCATTTTAAATAGCACGTGTTGTGGATTTGTTTGTAAACAACCATACCATAGGAAATCTTGTTTCAAACGGGAATTGAAATAAATAAATGTATGTTTTATTATTATAATTAGGGACACACTGTTAATGTATTCAAATTATGAACCTGTGAAAGTTGTTCAAAGACTGTTTGAAGCAGAAAGAAACAAATTATTTTTGAACTTTGGAATTTCTTCGATTTTTGCAATTATGATGAGTTATTGTATTAAAAAAGCACCACTACCTATTTTATAAGAAAATATACTGATTTTTGTTTTTAAAGCAGCAGAAAACATAATTCATATACTTTCTATTCTAAGTCTAATATCATTTGATATGACTATTAGTACAGAAATTCAAATTATTGGTATCATTCTATATAAAAGAAAAAAATGTCAGCTCGACGCCTTTGTGGCCGTTCCGGCCTTTGATTTTTTACAGTTTCGAGGCCAGTTTTCATTCAAAGTGGAGACTTTGAATGAAAACTGGCCTTTCATTTCTGCAATTTATATTCACCTTTCCATAGGGATGTTCTGTGCCAAATTTGGTTGAACTGGGCCAAGTGGTTTTAGAAAATAAGTTGAAAATGTGAAAAGTTTACAGACGGACGACGGACAGACGGACGAAATGTGATCAGAAAAGCTTACCTGAGCTTTCAGCTCGGGTGAGCTTATAAGTATATTATATTCATACATTATTTGGTTTCTTTCGAACTTAATATTTGTAGTGAATATCAACTACTTGCCTTACAAGATTTACCTAACTCCAATAGCCTCTTATCAAGCCATATTAGAGAATCCACAGATGGCAAAAATAAATTTTTACTCACAAATTCACTGATGCTCGATACTTTTTTTTTTTTTTTTTTAAATCAAACTAAGTAATATTCTATTAACAAACTTGACAGATTTCTTATATTTAAGAAGTCACACAAATACAAGATAGAAAAATTACGACAAATAATTATAATAATAGATTATCAAATCAGTAAAAGGGAGATCACTTTCACAACCATAATATACTGAACTTTCCAGTGTTTCAAATTGCATCAATATAATCAAATAATCCTATAATAAATGAGTACAATGTGCTAAAAAGATGACCGACAAAAACTGCCAACCATATTATATTGATCTCCCAAGTGTATCAAATTACAATTATAATCCAATATCAAAATGATAATAATGTACCAAAAAAGTGGCAAACAAAAGGTACCATATGGCACAAAGAACCTTTTGTACCCACTGTCACCCAAATTGACCTTGGTGAAACGAAATGAAGCAAATTAAAAAAGTTAACAATGTTAAATCACTGATATAGTTATATTGCTGAACAATATAATGGACGGATGCGTATACAGAATTGGCACAACGATCACAGACATAAGGTAGGCAAAATGATCCATTTTTTACATTAACAAATTAACAGGGCTGAATGGTCTTGTTCATTTTTAGACAACATTTATCTCCTTGAAAAGAACGGTTCTATTTAAAGATACAGGAAAATATCAAATTAAAACCAAAACATATGGAATTTATCTTTTCTTTAGGATTTTACAAAACTGAATATTATATCTTCTGCTCTTAAGTTATCATTTTATGTAGGCTTTTTTGTATATATGACTTGTACTTTAAAGTAAATGTGCATTTTGGGAAAACTTTTCAAACTTTATTTCGGAAGACTATTTAGTAAATGAAACAATATCATTTTTCTAATAAGTTGCTTGTGGATATTTAGTAGTTGATTGGCTAATGAAGAAGTATAAATCTTATATCGACATCCTTGCCGGAAATCCCAATTCATCAGTCACGTTTTGTATACAAGCCTATTGAAAAAAAGATGAGGATGCAAGTGCAGGATGAAAAAAGTTTCAAAACTTTGTTTCGAAAAATTCCATGAATGATTTTATTTTTCATTCAAATTGTCTTAGACTAACAAACGAATCGGTCAAGGTACAGGCTACGATGTAAAGGTTATCTTAGATATGAATTAGTCACATCTAAATAAAAAAAAAATCATTCATATTAAATGTTTTTTCTTTCTTGAATCTCCCTTTTAAAAATATGGTAAAACAATTGGTTTCATTAAAGTTAAACATGTTTAAGTACGCCATTATATTGTTTTCAAATCAATATGATCGCCTTATTTTGGTTATGTGTTTATAATTTCGTTTGTTTTTGAGTCGAATTTGTATTTTGTCCCTAAATGGTAAATGGCGATTGTGTTTTTCGTTGACTGTTGTCAATTTTAGTTCCAGTCACATCTGTATATCAAAACAAATAAGTACTAATTGTTTACTTTGGAATTTTAAAGTCTTCTTTCCGTAAACATATTTTTAATACCAAAGTGTTAATATAATTGTATTTCTCAGTATGCCTACGATCGCTCACTGGTATATAAAGTCAAACACTAGTGAAAGCTTCCAATAAAGCGACGAAATGCCGATTTCAAAGGAGAACAGAAGAATTTCAGCTCTTAGGAAAGGAATAGTGTGCTTAGCAGCAGATAGAATGCCAATGAATGACAGAGAAAATTCGGAATCTTGTAGTTATCTGAATCGTAACACGTTGGCAGGAACCAAAGACAAGGTGCGTTCACTCTCTGTGAATAACCCTCGTAAGATTGCACGTGTTGAAACACGGTCCATCATTGACCACCGAAGATTTAGCTATTCAGACGCCTTTGTAAAGCATAAAATCAACTTCCAAGTTAGGAACAGGGGTCTAATTCTGAAGAACAATAATGATGTGCAAAAACACATGCGACAAAGCAAACTCAAGTGTAAATCTGCATCCTCCAAATCAGCAAATACTTTTAGCTGGATGCCAATTCCATATGATGAAAAAAATGTAGGCAAGCTTATTGAAGTATACGGTAAAACCAACGTTGGAAGGAAAAGTTTTCTACACCTTCTGCAGTCATCAGAAGATCTTCCAGGCAAAGGTAGGAAGAACTATTCTAACTTTTGTTTCTATTTTTGGTTGTTTTTGCAATTTTTTAAAAAAATTTTTACTGGAGTTTATTTTTTCAAATGTACAATATCTGCATTTCAGGTCAGCAATACGGCACCATTATGTGCACAAAATCTGATTCGTGGAGGTCTTTCACCTTTGAGAAAAAAGATGCTCTTTACGAAACGGTAAGTGGTCATAAAATTGTTTATTGTAATTATGTTAAACGGACAATATGCAAACTGATTGCAAAGGTTGTACCCAAGATTTAAATTAATTCTATTCTTTTTAATATTGCAATAATAATGTTTAACGGACAATATGAAAACTAATTACAAAAGTTATACACTAGATTAACTAATTCTGTTCTTTTTAAATTGCAGACGTCAAGTGAGGACGAAGAGCCAGACGCCTGCATCGTCATGTTTGCTGTTTCGGACAAAGCCTCGTTTCAGTTCGCCAAACTCTGCGTCCAAAACATCAGGAAGAATCATCGAGAGAATATTCCTATATTTCTTGTGGCAAACAAATCGGACATGATTCGGTATCGCAAGGTCTCATCAAATGGTAAGCTATTTCAGAGTTCTTTTCAAAGTTTTGACCTTAAGGCGGAGAAATTTATAAAACTTTTGAAATTTACAAGATTTTTATTAATATACATTAAATCGGGACCCGTGTTTTCTCACTTAACAAAATTTAAATTTAAATTCTTATGTTTTCCTTTCAGAAGCTATACGAGTAGCCGATATTCACAACTGCCAGTATTTCGAAACTTCTCTTACGATGAAGTACAATTTGGACGAACTTTTCAGAGAAATTGTGAAGCAGGTAGACGAGTCTGTGGCAGAGACACACAACAAATGTTTCCATGGACTGATCAGCACTGTCCGACGAAGGATCCAGCAGGCGTTCACTAGATAACAAAACGCCGCGTGGTCACGAGTGTGATAATTGCTGACCAAATCAACTGAAAACCAAAAAACATGTCAACATTGTTAACATTCTTTGACAATGTGGAAATATCAATTAATGATAATAAACTGGTATACAATGATCATTTTTAATGTCTTGAAGTTGAAATATGTATTGTTGGTTATTTAACTTGGTTCTAAACAAAGAAGCTTACAAGAATCAAAATCCTTTTATTATTTGTCATGTTGTAAATTGAATTTACAACATGATATATTAATAGAGTGCACTGCAAATTGTAATACAGAGAATTTTTTTTCCATTATGCATGGCCATTGTTGATAGAGAATATTTCTAGACATACATTCACCCAATAAAATAGGTTAAATTAAAATTCATAATCAACAGAAAAGTTATTAATTGCAATTTTACATGCACAGTTGAAAAACAAAAGGATGTCTGTTGCGTGGTGTGGAAGCATGTTAAATTTTCTAAAAATGTTATTCTATAAATATAAACTTTTTCAATTTTCAATTCATAGCGGGTGTATTTCTACTTATGCTACAAGACCTGTGGAGGTTTTGTTTACCAAAACTTACGTTATTAAATGAAACTATACATCATTGAAATTGTGACCATCTCAAAGGGTACCGCTTAAATAAAGGACTCAAGAAACTTGAGCAATCGTAAAATAAACAGCCGCAAACAAAATGTGTTTTAATAAGTGGATTTGATATGAACAACATCGCGTTATTGCATTTCATGGAAAATCCACTCGTAGGCAAAGAAAGGTAATTGCAGCATTGAATTAAAAATCTATAGGAAAAGCTTAGGTAATAGTTGAATAGTTGGATTTCATTCTTCACTAAATAAAAGTTGATAGCAAAATGTGATGGGTAATTTGTTGACCACGCAGGCTTCTTAAAGGTTTTGTAAAAATCCACAAAAACAACAAAATTAAAATAACGCTGAATTAACTATTGTTCTGGCCGATGGCTAGATAGAAAAATCTATCTTTCCAAATTCATAACTTATACGACTCGACCAGCAAATGTAGAACATACATATTTACTTGAGGTCATGCATTATATATATCACTAATAATGGCTAACGACACAAACAATTGAAATCAAATTTCAATTGTTCTTGTCGTTAGCCATTTTAAGTGCTTTACATATTCATATAATTTATATATATATATATATATATATATATATATATATATATATATATATATATATATATATATATATATATATAAATATATATATATATATAATATTAAAGCATTTTACCACAACTCTTCAACACATTAATTTGTGAACCGTTTGCATGTACATATAGTGTAGCGAGTAGTGTTTCTATGTTACCTGATCCTAGCCAGTTGATGTATAGTTCAAATATATATGAAAATTAGTTTTAAACGCATTTCAAGTTTATACTTACTCATTATAAAACTAGCTTTTTCTATAAACTGCCTTTTTCAGTGCTTGAATAAAAAGATTCATGGTCATTTAATTAGTACTATAATAACAATTGAATTGGGTTTCAACAGCACATTTTAAGATTATTTTAGAATTAAACATGCAAGTCATATTAAATGATTTGGGAATTTTTGATAAGCATTATCATTAATAAAACAAGAGATGTTTGTAAAACACTCGTGCCTCCTCCCTTGGAAACATCTGCAAAGAAAATGAACGGACACTGCAAATAATTGGAAGTTTTCAACGTCCAAGGGGCATAACCCCGTCGGAAATGGCTCGAACAAACTCATAATCGAACTTGACCTAGATATTATTATGATTAATCTGTATATCAAATTTCATTTCAATATGTGCAACCACTGGAAAGAAAATGAACGGAAACTGCAAATAATTGGTATTTTTCAACGTCCAAGGGCATAACTCTGTCGAAAATGGCTCGAACAAACCCATAATTGAACTTGACCTAGATATTATTATGATAAATCTGTATACCAAATATCTTTTCAATATTTGCAACCTCTGCAAAGAAAATGAACGGAAACTGCAAATAATTGGAAGTTTTCAACGTCCAAAGGGCATAACCCCGTCGAAAATGGCTCGAACAAACTCATAATCGAACTTGACCTAAATATTATTATGATTAATCTGTATATTAAATTTCATTTCAATATGTGCAACCACTGGAAAGAAAATGAACGGAAACTGCAAATAATTGGTATTTTTCAACGTCCAAGGGCATAACTCTGTCGAAAATGGCTCGAACAAACCCATAATTGAACTTGACTTAGATATTATTATGATAAATCTGTATACCAAATATCTTTTCAATATTTGCAACCTCTGCAAAGAAAATGAACGGAAACTGCAAATAATTGGAATTTTTCAACGTCCAAAGGGCATAACCCCGTCGAAAATGGCTCGAACAAACTCATAATCGAACTTGACCTAAATATTATTATGATAAATCTGTATATCAAATTTCATTTCAATATGTGCAACCACTGGAAAGAAAATGAACGGAAACTGCAAATAATTGGTATTTTTCAACGTCCAAGGGCATAACTCTGTCGAAAATGGCTCGAACAAACCCATAATTGAACTTGACTTAGATATTATTATGATAAATCTGTATACCAAATATCTTTTCAATATTTGCAACCTCTGCAAAGAAAATGAACGGAAACTGCAAATAATTGGAATTTTTCAACGTCCAAGGGGCATAACTCTGTCGAAAATGGCTTAAACAAACCCATAATCGAATTTGACCTAGATATCATTATGATAAATCTGTATATCAAATTTCATTTCAATATGTGCAACCACTGCGAAGAAAATGAACGGAAACTGCAAATAATTGGAATTTTTCAACGTCCAAGGGCATAACTCTGTCGAAAATGGCTCGAACAAACCCATAATTGAACTTGACCTAGATATTATTATGATAATCTGTATACCAAATATCTTTTCAATATTTGCAACCCCTGCAAAGAAAATGAACAGAAACTGCAAATAATTGGAATTTTTCAACGTCCAAGGGCCATAACTCTGTCGAAAATGGCTTAAACAAACCCATAATCGAACTTGACCTAGATGTTATTATGATAAATAACTGTATATTAAATTTCACTTCAATATGTGCAACCCCTGCGAAGAAAATGAACGGAAACTGTAGGTGGACCGACCGACCGACCTACCGACAGAGAGACAGACGGACAGCAGCAAAGCAATATGCCCTCCCTTCTTCGTATGGGGGCATAAATAAACGTATTATACTCAGTTACTGCATTAAGTATTTAACACATTTTAGCTGAAAATAACGATTTATCTAATCCTTTTAGTAGAAGTTAGTTTTTTGGCTGGGATGAATAATTGAAAGTCTGGTCAATGTGTTTTTATTCTGGCATTTAAACAAAAGTTACATTGTAAACGCATTTAAATTTATCCCAGCCACTTAATAACAATAAATGACATTCACTTCATTTGGTTGTATTACTTTCAGGTGCAAGCACACAATGCTTTAACTGTATAAACGTACAAACTATGTATAAACAAAATCATGGCACAAGCTAAAGAAATGAGAGCATTGTTTCTGGATGGTTTATATGAGGTCATCAGTCTTAGCCCTTTTCTGGCATATCTTATATTAGTTTCTAGTGGGCAAATTTTAGCTGGAGTTACGGTTGTGAATATATTTAAACGGTTTTTGAACGATGTTTAATCTACGAGCATTAGAAAATACTAGTAATAAATGTCCGGTAACTCGCGATTATGATTGTACTATCAATTTATATTTACGTTTAAACTTGATTGGGTTTATATTTACACTGATAATAACAAGCAAGAATTCAAATAATGATAATACTGAAATAGGAACATGTAATAAGAGGTTGCAGAGTTTCATCAAATAAATGATATTATCATGGATACGTCTTGACAAATAATCCCTGAAATAACTACTTTATAAATCCAGTGATAAGTTTGCCAACCCACTGCATTTATTTGAGCATTGACAGGTACGCGCTACCAGTGGCGGATTTAATAGGGGCTCTCCCCTATCTCCCTCTAAAATTGTCAAAATAAAGTTATATCATACTCTTTCTGGCAAAGAAAATTAACAACTTGTGAGTTCTTACTATCAACTTTGTGAAAATTCATGGGATTTCTCTACATTAGACTATTATGAAAAAACCCCGTGGGTTAAATTGGTGTGATGTTTGAAAAACCTATTTTAACCACGCTCCCCGTGGATTTAGATGTGACCTATCAACCACCTTTGCGTAATTGGCTATACTAACTAGTGTTTTAAACGACTCTTCCATGTTTATTATAAATCAAGCTGACATTATCTTTTTTAAAACATCATTTAAGTCGTCCCATTGAATTTGATTTAAAAACAATTGATTAATTTACACCCATTTCTCAGACTGAGATAAAGGGTTATCTTCCAATATCTCTGTAAGGCAGAAGTTTTTGATGTATTTTCTGCAAGTCTTTAAATTAAATACACAATCTTTTTTAAAAATGCAATTATTATTTCCTACTGTTAATCAAGAAAAGAAATATAACAAAAGTCTAACTTTGAAGATTTTACTTTTATCCTACAAAATCTATAGAATCCAGGAGAGGCTTTGCTCCCTGGGCTCCCACCAAGGCAATACTGAGGGTATCAACTCCCTGCCTCGACTGGCACTCCCTCTAACTTCAAATCATTTTCCCCCATTAAATAAGCAACTGCATTTTAGCGGTTAGTAATATTAAAATTACATGTTTCAACGAATGAAAATTAAGACTAAGGTAGCAATGCAATAAAATAGGCAAAATTGTTGGTACTTTTTAATCATTATTGATTTACAACACATCGCTTCTATTCATGCAAAACTGCCAAAACTTTTATATTCAATACGTTCAGATATCATTCATAAATTATTAACCAACACAATTTTGCGTATTTATGAATTCATGTCAGCTTTAATAAGAACAACCAATAATGAGCGCCGTGGAGCAACATAATTACTGCTGTATCAACAGCCGCTAAATTGTAGAGCGAATGTCAAATATAAGCATTAATTCCGCTATTAAAATTTTCTTATAAATAAACGAACAATAATATCACATCAAAATCAAATTTATATAAGTACTATCATCGTTGGTACCCATACACAATAATCGCAAGAATGTCACGCGGCTATTTGAAAGATTATAACCAGCATGTCATTGAATCTCTCACGTTAGCGTCAGGTCCTTCTCTAACAAACCACAAATCGAGGTTTTGCGTTTATTCAATCATTTCCTCAATGATACAATAAAAAACAATTACAGCTGCTTCTCTAGGATTCTTCATCAACATGCTCAGAATGGGATGGGATGGGGCATCGATCTTAAAGATAAGAAAAATACCAGACAACTTTAACAGGTAAAGGCTGGATAGCATTTAACAAATAGCAATGTGATGTTTTGATAATGAAGCCATTTGAAGGTGCTAAAGAATGTCTTTTTGTCCTAACTACATGTACATTTTCAAGTGTTATCATCAACACCGTTAAAAAAGCCATGCTCTTCATTTTCACAGCTTTTGGTGATCAAATGTTGTAAATATTTGTGTATTTTGGAATCACAGTCCAATGTTGTGCAAGTCTCACGCGTCACTTCATTAAAAACACAGCTAATGAATTCTTAAATATTATGGCGAAAATTTCTTCATTTCTTCCAATGTTTAACGTCTGTAGCTTTTTAAATACGATCATTAATATATTATCACAAGTTTGCTACATTTTTTCATAAATGTTAAGAGTTGGCCAGTTTCATGACTAAAAAGATGCTGTACATTTTAGTTTAAGATACTCAGAATACACACAATAACCCTGACCAAGGGATGATGAATTTCAAAACGTTTGCAGTACATTGTAAGTACTCTAATTGCTTCTTTATTTCCTTAAATTTCAAAGGTAAATTACAATCCAGGAGGATGAAAACCATAACATTTCGCAAGAGTCACTTGTTTGCTTTAAACAAAGCTCTGTTGAAAAAGTGTCCTTTTACATTACTAGCCAATGTTTATTTTTCCTTATTTGTTAGTGCTGAGTTTTTAACTTTTTTCATTAATAAAAGATAATACTTACCTGTGTGTATCTTGTGCAGGGGATATACACAATTTATCTGGAGAAAGAGAAAGTTCTGATCATAACATATACTTATATATTATGTATGGTTGCATACGATGGAAGCTTATTCAATATTTTCCTTTAAACTTATGAAAGGTCAGATACATACAAAAGGTTGCCACTTAATTGTATTTTTCTACATGATTGGTGTTTTTTTTTTTTTTGCTCACCCTATTTCAAGAGGATATTGCAACTATAAAAGATATTTCAATAAACATTTCTTGTAATTAACAAAAATATAAGAATTATCAAGACATCATTTTGACAAACCCAGCCAGTACATAATTTACAGTTTTGTCATTCTATTAGTACATCTTTAACTGCATGTATAAACCAGTATTGATACGTTTTTAAAATTTATATGCAGGTGATTGAAAGGTACTCAATGCAAGTTATATTATCCAAATATAATCTAATCTGCTCTTGTCGATTAAAAATGCACATTACAATTTTTGTTTGGCTTTAAAAAAATATAGATTATAAGATATTCACACAATAAATGGCCTGTTGTCATTGAATAATGTAAAAATTCTTAATGGGGAATTAAATTCTACATTCTACAAGTTGAATATAAGTAAAATTATCCATCAAATAAATTGATATACAAATGATAAAATTAACTAGACGTCATTTAGATGGTGACCATCTCAAAGGGCCCTACTTAAATAATGAACGTTAGGACTAAAAATGTTTCAAAGGATTTTGCTTTGACCTAAATCTATCACTTAAAAAATGTTCAAGTTAGCATAGAATTTTAATCCAAGCTCGTTGTAAACGTCTTACTTACATCAGCCCAATGAGGAAGAATTTATGGTCCAAACCTGGACTTTAAAGAGATCTGCTGAGACCTAACATTTCACCTAGAAACGTGGTCCAATTCACTGTACACCCTTTATATACCCAAAAGCTCTGTTTATGAGAAGTATAAGCCAGATAGTGCTGAGAGGAGAGTATGTACATGTATGTTCTAAACAATGTTTTTGCATGATCTGATATGACCTTGACCCATAACAAAGAAACATGCTTCAAGCTCACAGCACGCTCTTTGCCCAAAGGCAATCTGTGCTGTGGGTGAAGCATTAGCAACATTGGATCAAGTGGAAATAATATAATTCTAAACAATGATTTTATTTGCATGATCTGATATTACCTTGACCAAAAAAGTCGGTTCAAGGTCACTGCACAGTCTTTAGTGAAAGGCACTCTGTGGCTGAAGTATAAGCCATATCGGTCCATGGGGAGAGAATATATGATCTGGACAAGGATTTTTCAAAAATTTCTGCTATGACCTTAATCCTTGATCTAGAAACTTGGTTTAGATAAATGCAGACCCTTTACCATAACACACTCTATGGGTGAAATATGAGCCAGACTGAATCAAGGAGAGAAAAATATGCTCCAGACAAATGATCTTGGACCGACACACCGACAGACAGAAAGACTGATCAATATAGGTTGCATGCAGAGCAGAATCTTAAAAATCACTAATTGATGGAATGGAGAAAAAAGATGATAAATAGGTGTTAGTACTGGTTCATGCATGATACAATGTAAAATTAGAAGTTAAGTTTAAATTCAGTGTTGCATATTCAATTGGCCAGCAACATGCAGGAAAAAAAAGGTATTCTGGAAACAAATTTATATATTTCAATAAAGCTTTAAAGTTTAATCTTACTGAAAATAGACCTATTCATAGGAAACTTTATAAGTTATTATTCATAGGGACATAGTCAGAATTTGAGCTAAAAATTTTCAAATTCAATTTTCCTATTTTGCTTCAAAAGGGCATTTTAAACAATCAACCAAAATTTGAGTGTCGCTGAGTTAAAATTGAGTTACAAAGCCCACATATCTTTGTTATGCTAACATGTTGTCCATGTTTTGTTTACTGATGAAGTTGAGAGAGGAATAGAAAATACCAGGTTCAAAACAAAGTTGAATTACTTTTTTGTGAAAAACACATACTTCAAATACTTATTTGTGTCCGTAATGAACTAACGAATAGCAAAATTCTGTTTGAAATAACACTTTATCCAGTGTAAAAATAATACATGTACATGGCACGAGCCTTGTTTACATAACAAAGAATACTCTCACTCTTAATCTGACATTCAAACTATGGTTGGGTATTAGGTTTACTTATTTAGAAATAAAGCACTGTAAACATCAAATTGGAATGAATTTTTCTAGACCATGACCATGCCCCTTAAAAGCCACATACTAGAACTGAAATGCATTCAATATGAATGAAAAGTTTGGAAAACTGTTGTGAAAGGGCATAGAGTGATGACACTAATGCTCCTTAATTCCATGCAAATGGTTTGGAATTGATAATGCATTTTTGGTAAATAAAATATTACCTTTAGTATCCTGACAAGATGTTGTTTGTTGCTACAATTTACATAATCAAAGTAAATTGATTACAGTATTTTTCTTAAATTTCATGTAATCATTAAATAAAACCCATAAATTCTTGATTACTGTAAAATTAAAAGATTCAGTTGTATATCACAGACAGAAAATACTAATTTATATTTTGGTTCTTATTCAAGTTAACAATTTGGAATAATCATTGGCAACTAAAGCAATTTAATTAATCAAGAGCAGACCCTGAATGTTAAAGATCATACTTGTAATTTTATATTCAATAACTAGACAACTGACCTGATTTCGTGACATTCCTAGATTATCAGAATGCTCCATGGGAGAATGTCTGAAAAGAAAAATATTATCTAACAACAATAACAATACTACTTATATATCAGCTCACAAAAATACTACTCATCTTTTAAAAAATGATGAACTAAAAAGTATTTGCCAACCTTTGTGTCTGCAAACTTAATTAACAGTTAATTAAGCCAGCCATTGACTGACCTGATTTGCACACCTCCTCCTCTAAAGTGACTAGAACTGTAACACAAAGTACATGTATCCATTTTAACATTTTTATTGGGGATATTGGTGGGAGGGAAGAGGAATGATAAAATTAAAACTTGCAAGGTTCTGCATAATGCCTGCAAAAATGATCATCCATTAATTGCAGTACAACAACAATAGTTGGCAGGAATTTAAGTACATACTTATAACAAAACAAAGAAACAACAGTTTATATAGGCTTGTATCAATACATGTATATGCTTAAGCTAGTGATAGACACATGAAATACAAATTAGTTGTGTTTATGGGTTTGTCAGGAATTTCTAGTGTTTGCATCAAAATGTGTGGGTTTTTTTCGATCAAAAATATGTGTTACTGAACCGTTGAAACATATGTTGTATTATATGTACTAGTGTATTAAAAAAATTGAAAAATAATATCTGGTAAAAATTTTATCTGAAAACATGGCCTTGTATTTACATTATACCTTCTTTGTATCTCTGTTGAACTTTGACTCTGGGATGGAGAATTTCTGAAAGTTTCTGTAATGGAGACACAATTAATTAAATGCAGTCTTTTTGTTTTGCTACTCTAATATATATATATATATGTCATACAGCTAAAATAACTGGATATCTGGCGTCTTTCAATTGGCTCCAGAACTCTTAACATTGGGGATCTCTCTCTATCGGAGTATCCTCTCTCTTTCTTTCTCTTTTTTTTTTTTTAAGAAAACCTTGTTATTTCTATACTAAATTATAAATCTTTAACATAAATATGGCATACATTATGAGTGATCTTACATATATCTGCATGCCCCTGATTATGACCAGTTTTTAGCCATGCTTTGCAAAAGTGTCAAAGAAACTTCTGCCATGCAAAAAAGTACATGTATCTAAAATGATAATTGAAACTGTGTGCCTACAAAGTGAACTTTTTGGTGAATAGAGCCTGGCTTTTGGTGTTTTGATTTAAAAAAGCAGACGCAAGTTTTTTGAAAATGTTTAAAAGTAAAATAGACAACATTTATCAATTACGAAGTAATTTTCAGTGTTATGCTATACTGGTGCTTGTACACATGCAACATCCAAAAAATATGGACTTTTCTTCCTATTTTCTCTCAAACTGCCTGCATTCCATTCTGATCAATAGTCTGCGATCAATACACTTGTAAACCATAATTAATCACCAACAAACCCTTTGGGATTACACGAAAAAGTCATCTCAACTATAATTTAACGATCTGAAGAAAATCAGAAATGCTACCGATAGTATAATCAAAATAAAGTTCTTGTTGTCAATGTTGCAGGATAACTTCCTCATGCTCTAAATGTTGCTTGGAGTAAAATAAGCCTTGGTTAACGCCTCAGCTTTATATTTCAAAACAACACTTTGAGATCGACGAGGTTATTCCAGCTGCACTTCAAGGTAAACTTGTCTCAGCTTTATATTTCAAAACAACACTTTGAGATCAACGAGGTTATTCCGGCTGCACTTTATCGTAAACTTGTAATTCATTTTCAAAATTTACCTCTAGGATCCACAGATGGAGAAATCCGACTAGCTCCTCTACCTTGTCTGACACCAACCTGCAAAATTAAGAAAAACAGTTGAATAAGAAAATTTTCAAAAACTCTTTTGTCTAGCTTTAGCTTGGAGTTTTTTTTTTACTGCAATTCTAATGGAATTATAAAAAAGTATCAAATTAGCACTATATCTTATTTTTAACCCTCCTTATTACTGCCTCACTCCACCCCCAAGGAATTATGTGTATATTTTGATATTTACATCCACTGAATATTTTCTCCTCTATTTCTTAAGAAAACCGATAAAAAAAAAAGCTCTATAAAAACCAACAGGGCTGAAATCTACATGATCTAGTTCTAACTAGTTTATTGATTGATCAAAACTTTCAGCAACTTAAACTTAAAGTGTTGTTTTCTACTCATTTCTATTATAAACTTTGACACTGTTTATATGGCCCCTTTGAACAAACTTAAATCTACCAAACATAAAAAATCTTAAAATTATCAAAAAAAATTATGTACAGTCATAACTTTTTTGTACCTAAACTGGTAACTTTTTAGTGCCTCAAATTTGGGGCACAAAAAAGTTATGACTCTTTTGTAACTATATTTGTCTTTGTCAGATATAATGATAAATTTTGGATATTACTGGCTATTTTGTTCTTGAGAAGAACTGGCTATTTTGTTCTTGAGAAGAAGATTTTTAAGCCACCCCACTTATTTTCAAGTATCTCCCCTTTAAAGTGGACCTGGCCTTTCATTTGAACAAATTTGAAAGCCCTTCCCCCAAGGATGCCGAGTTTGGTTGAAATTGGCCAAGTGGTTCTGGAGAAGATGAAATGTGGCAACAGAAAACAGACAAAATCTCACTTGAGCCTTTGGCTCAGGTGAGCTAAAAATCTTAAACTGTATGAAATGATCTGACTTCAATTCCCATACATTGAAGAATTGGCTATTTCTTCTATTCATCATACTGAACTGATGTACATTTATAGAAATAATTAATTACATTTTCTACTCTTCACGATTAATTTAATAATTTATTACAAGAAAGATATAAACATAAACAATAAACGCTCTCTTTAATGACTCATGCAGCCAATGAAGTTAGCAATCATTGCATCAATCACCACAGAAAGCATTTAAATTGTTATATTTTCATTCTCTGTATATTTTCTCCTATATTTCTTAAGTAAATCTATTGCAATTCACAGCACTATAGAATCTGACAGGGCTGAAATCTACATGATCGAGTTCTAACCAGTTTATTGCTTGTCTAAACCTTCAAAAACCTAACAAAATCACAGATTGCACGAAATATGCATGATGATACCAGACTCAAATTTCCATATATGAAGACTTGGCTATTTCTTTTATCTAAAGTACTGATGTACATTAACAATAATTTACTTACTTCTACCTACTAAGAGAGCATTTCATTGTTTAATAAATTACATTCTTATTACAAAAATTCATTTTCAAGTGCAAAAGGATGGATGAAATGATAAGTTTAGAATGTTTACCTGAGTGTAACTTTCAAAGCAATCTTGAACTCTTGGTGAACCCCTGTACATTAATAAAATAAAACGGAAATGACTTCATCAATTCTCGCTGTACATAATAATTAGTTATTTCCAAGGCTCTTTCTAGAAGTTTGTGTTTGAATATGATTCACATTGTTTCTTTACTTTTTCCATGTATCATTTCTGTGTGGCGAATCTAATTTCAGTTTTCTCTCTTGATTTCAACAAATAACATTTTTTTCTTGATAAACTTACCAATTTTGGTAACTCATTACCAGTAACCAGAATTTACTAACTGTAGGTGTTAATTATGTGAGAAAACTGAATGAAATCAATATAAACAAAAAGAATATACTAGAATCATAGTCAAAAAATATGCATATCTACCGCTACAGTAGTTGCTGTGAAAATGAAAAACTGAATAAATTCTTAAAGTTGTTAAAAATGCTAAAGTTAGCACGAATAGGAATCTTGTAACACTGAGGATGCAAATATTAATTTTGATTTGTGGAAAAAATAAACAGAAATCAACTTATAATTTTTCTCATGAATAACTTTTAAAGATATTCATTCTCATTCCTTAAACATTTAGAATCTTTAAATAGATTTGATACACTTGAATGCATCTTAAATGCAAGGCAAGTATAGAGTCATTGTCTCAAGCCACAGTTCGGAGTCTGTAAAGTTCTCTCCTATCTGTGGCAGCTTGAACACTTAAAGTATTGTATAGATGAATATTCAAGTGTAATCTGTTTTAACTTGTTTTAATTCTACATGCAGTGTGATGTTACTGCATCAGTATTGAACAACATCTTTTATGTAAACTTCAATAAGATGATAAAAGGTGTCATCAAAGGTCAATCTCTGACTATGCTTTACTTGCATGGGTCAATATTTTAATGAGCTACAAGATATTCTTGTCTAATGCAATAATTGCCAGATGAGAGAGGATTATATATATTGGTCGTGGTTTGGGACAATGGCAAAAAGAGAGTCACAAAACTCTCTGCTCTTTATAGATAAGTTAATTAATATATTGCCACTCCATCTTGCCTGGCAATCAAAGATGGATGAAAATAAGAATGTGAATGTGTAGTTTAAGTTAAAATCAGTACTTGATTGCATTTTAGAAATAGTGTATTGAAGTCAATTAATCTGTGTTCTGTACACTGCACATCTTTAATTGGCATATCTCTCTACTTTCAAGTCATCCACTTTAATAGTAAGACCTTGGTGATATCCGTTTTAGTTCTTGACTTGATGGTGGTGTTTTTCCAAGAAAACCTTTGGTTCCAAATGGAGGAGTATTACCTATTATAAGAACAAAAAAAAAAACATCCATTAAGAAATAAAATGACATAATCTGTACACCAAATACATGTAATGGTAGGTAGAGTGAAATAATTATATTCTAGGCAATTAAGAAAGCTATATACCTAGCAAATTACCCATCAGATCTATTTTAAAATTTAAAATTTTATTTTTAGACATACATTATACTATAAAGTTAGCAAAATAAAATCCAAATATTTAAGGTTCAAAATTTGACTATTTTCCTATATCTTTATACAGAGCTGTCTCAAGGGAATTATTATGGTCTAAAAATGGCCATGGCTTACTTTTCCCATGCTTCAATATAGAATGTCAAGAAACTTTCAATTCTACATGATTTCTCTAAAAAAAACCATTTAACAAATCAATTATGTCATAATAAAAGTTCTAGCACCAAAAGAACACTCTGGAATTATTTAATACTAGATCTTGACCTTAAAGGTCAATTGACTGGTTTTTTCTTCAAATAAGAGCAGAAAATAAAATTATAAGAAATGAATTCAATATCTTAACTTAATTTACACTCCTATAATCTGAGTAGGATTTTTATAAATGGAAACTGCAAATAATTGGAATTTTTGAAAGTTAAATGGACATAACTGTCTGAAATTGCTTGATTGTACCCAAAACAGAACTTGACCTACATACTCTTATTATAAATCTGTATACCAAGTTTCTTTTCAGTATGTGCAAACTCTAAGAAGAAAATGAAGGAAACTGTTGGTGGACCAACTGACTGACAGCAGCAAAGCAATATGCCCTCCCTTCTTCGAAAAAGGGCATAAAAATGTATCAATTCAAGTTTTGCAGTTTATAAAGTGTAAACTGGCCCAAACCCAGTGTATACTTGCATAAATTGGGTAGCTATTGAATTTATTCCTTAAAGAATCTGAAGTTTGCAGCCAGGTCGATGGGCAACTATAAGATGATCAATAAAAGCTAATTTGACCTAAACAAGAGGCCCACATTAGGAACAATAGCCATAATTAAACTGATCAGAAAAGTTTTAGGCAGTCTTTAGAGTATCAAATACAAACATCTAAACAACTTATTGGAGTACATCTTGTTTAGGAAGATTTCCAAATTTTTCTCCACATACTCTTAAGTTAAACATTGAGCTCCTTTTGTTTGTTAAGTAGGAAAGGAGGATTGAGCATATTTTTTAATACAATGAAAATATATGGCTGGGCAGGGATTCAAACCTGAGACCCC
Organism: Magallana nippona; assembly: GCA_033439105.1. Taxonomy (NCBI): domain Eukaryota; kingdom Metazoa; phylum Mollusca; class Bivalvia; order Ostreida; family Ostreidae; genus Magallana; species Magallana nippona. The sequence continues at coordinate 31,638,242 of CM065922.1, read as the reverse complement.
TGCAACTCTAGTCAGGAGCAGGAGAACTACTACATTCCTCCCTCCTTAAAAATATTCTTAGACCCCGGAGGCACAACACAAGTTCACCTTGTCAGGACTTATTATATTTATAATACTGCCTGAGCAAGGAAGGTCATGGCACAATCTGTAGTAGTAAAGGAGAAAGGAGGAATGAGCATATAAATACAGGGTTCAACAATACGCTTAGTCCGGTCGTCACAGACTAATAGATTTTAAGTCAAACTAACAAAGGATGACTGCACTTAACACCATATTTTGGGCCCTTTTTCGGTCACTATTGTTATGTTTATTTCTAGCTCAATTTTACTTCAAGTCATATGTTATATAGTTTGGTCAATTTCCAATCAAAATTTATTGTCAATGGTTTTAAACTGCGTTGCAATAAAATAATTCGTTGTTTTCTTACCCTCTCTGCTCTGCAAATATCTTGAATTTAGACTTATCTGCCCTTGACTGATGATAAGACTTATAAGTATGCATGGAGGGTTGATCTAATATTGTAATAAGTAGTCTAAGATTAGAATAGCAGTACTATAATTGAACATTCTCTCTCTCTCTCTCTCTCTCTCTCTCTGCATGTTGCCATTTTTGAAAAAAAATATAACATATAATACTAGCCGGCACAAGTAGCCATTGATGATCATAAACCAGTCACTGATGTCAACAATTTACATGTTCAAAAATATTTAACAAGTAGATTAATCAGTAATGCACAGAACCAATAACCTCTTAAAGATATCTCAGAGATATGAAGTAAATATCACTCGATTGGAATGAATTGAAATAGGTATGGAAAAATAATACCGCCAAGCAGAATGCGTGCTACCTAACAAGTCACATGACGGGCGTCTTGTATTCACAAAGTTACCTGGGGTTAGAAATCACGTGGTGAATTATAATATTCGACAGGTCAAAGTATACCGTTTAAAACAGAGAACGCGAATGCAAGAAGGAACAGTGTTTTGTCTGTTTAACTATGAGCACATGTTTGTCTATTGATCTCCTTTTAACATATGCTTATATTTATAAATATACAACTACCATGAAAAGGAGAACAATAGACAAACATGCGCTGACTATGTATCAAGTAGTAAAAAAGTGGGCGTCCTCATTATCCTATGGAGATTCAAGAAAATGTAATGACCCCCTACCTATGAAAACGACTTCGTTCTTTGTAAATATGAATTTTACATTGACGTAATTACATAAAGTTGTAGTTAAGACATTGGCAATTCCTACAATTAAATGAAATATGCCCTTTTTTAACATTTATTTTGTCGCAATTTTTCAATGTCCCTAAGTGCAATCATCATTTATGTCTAGTCAGTTTGGTCAGATTTGTCATAAATTGTTATTATTTTTAACTGAATTTTATGAACTTAGATAATAAAAAGAACAAGGTCCGGACCTATTGCACAGATCTATTCATAACATCTGTAATGGCTGTATACACGAAGATAGTGAATACAGAGCTCATTGCTATGAAATGAATAGTACAATACAACTAAGCCAGTGCTACACCTGTAAGAAAAACATATCAAAAACCTATTGTGGTGTATAATACACACCCCTTTCTTATAAATTCTATATAAAAAGGTATTATAATAGGCAAAACATGGGCAAATAAAATTGCTTGCGGACTAGTTAAAGTAAACAGGCACTAGTCCGCCTGGACTAATGCATAAACAAGTTGGAGTCGAACCCTGAGACTACAATGGAAATATATGGCTGGACTGGGAATTGAAACCAGGACCACTGCAACTCTAGTCAGGAGCTCTACCACTGAGCTACAGTGGTAACAACGTTATTGTTGACAAGCTAATCGTGTTAAATAGTTCGTGTACCGTGAGTGATCGTTCGTGTAACGTGCGGGATCGTGCGTGTATCAGAATAATTGGTTTGCGTTTTTTACCGTGCGTGATAGTGAGTGATCGTGCGGTTTTTTCGTTTTGTAACTTTTTTTACAGAATGCCAGGATTTAGTCTAAAACAACGACGAGTAGTTTTTAAAACAAAGCAACAATATGTGAATTTAAACTATTTGATAGAAAAATATTAACAATTGTTTACATACATGTATTATGTCAGCGCTAATCTTTTTAAAATATTCTCTCTTTCGTCGTCAACTAGTAATTCAACAAGTCATTTAATCCTTCGATCGGTCGATTTAGTTTTGCATGAAGTTTTAATCAGTCTATATCAAGCATCCATTGTGTCTTGAAACATAATTTTAATCATATTAGCGTCAAGCAAACGAGACACGTTGAATGTAAGCGGTCAAGGTTAACCATTTCCCGTTCAAGCTAAACACTAATCATTAAGTTTTCTTTCAAATGAAAATACGATACGCTTTCCTTTCTGTTACATTGTATAAATATTCATTACAAATAAAATTTATTTAGACGATTTAAAAGTTAAAAATAAAAGTAAATCAATTATGTACCATACATTATGGAAATATGGGATGTGTAAAATCGAAATTTTTTGGAACAAGATAACAAATTTAACCTGTATATCGAACAATTAAATCGTACGTAAGGGAATCGGATTACATAAACATCAACTCGTATGTAAATAATTTCGTGTAGTTTATGCATTATCTTCATTTCTTTTTCACTTAATTTTCTTTAACTTATGATAGAAGTTAATATTCGTTGTGGAGACAAAACAATTTAATTGGTGTATGGATCCTATCATATCGTTTACTTGTATAAATAAAACAGTGCATGGCTACTGTACATGCCGCTTTTCAATGAAACACAGGCATATTGTAATACAAATTAAAGCAATACGTTTTCGTAATTCAAATCTGAAATATTAATTTTGATTTTGCGTGTTAAATAGTGTTGAATCATTCGTTTGCGTTTTTTATCGTTATCGTTCGTTTATCGTGAAAATTCAGTACGTTAGTGATCGTCCGTGTATTGTGCGTAATCGTTCGTGTATCGTGCGTGATCGTTCGTGTATCAGAATCGTGCGTATCGTTTGTCAACAATAACGTTGCTACCACTGTACCCATGCTGTTATCCACGGTCCATATAGCCCAAACTACTACATGTTGTTTCGGTTTATGAGAATAAGATTTTTTAAAAATTTTCTATATATTCATTTGAACACATAAAAATTCCAACATATAGCTTTTCTGGCCAAAAGGTTTTTGAGAAGAATATTTTTAAAAATATCAACAAATGTTCAATAAATCTAAATTATCTCCCCTTTAAAGAATAATCACCCAATAATGCTTTGTGCCAAGTTTGGTTGAAATTGGCCCAGTCTTCTTTAAGAAGATGAAAATGTGAAACGACAACCACAATGACAGACAACCGACAAATTTTGATCATGAAAGTTCAATTGAGCCTTAGGCTCAGGTGAGCTAAGAATAATCATTTAATACCTACGATTTTGCCGGTCAAGATATGGAGGAGTAGTTCTCATTCCATACTTGGGATTTACCTATACAATTGAAACATAATATTAACATTGAGTGATACATGTGCCTGTAATTACATGTAGCGATGTCAAATTTACTAGGAGCGACTAGTCGATTAATCAGGGGCTTTACTCGACCGAGTCGTGTACTCTTTTATTTACTTGCTACTGTGTGTCATTTTCAATCAAAATAATGCTACTGTCACAAATTGAAAATATTTATTCTTAATATCTATTAGCAATGATTCCTTATTTCTTGTGACCCTGATCTACAAAATCAAAAGAGATCTTGGATACTAATATATTAGCCAGGTAAACTATACATTTAGGGCACCGATGGAAAGACCCTAACAATCGGACCAAAAATGCTGAAAAAAGAAAACTGTAATTTTCATTCGTAGCCAAAAAACTGCTGCGATAAAAAATCAGATGTTTCAACTCATAATCACTTTGTAACGAGTAATTGACAAAGAAAATTTTGGTCGATGATCGTTGCGATTAAGCGATAGCCAATACTCATTGACATTCCTAGTGAAAATTGAAATTGAATTTACACATTATTTTTAAACTAAATATATGAATAATAAAGGAACTTACGTAATTTGGCCCTATGATTGTTGAGCTACATCTGGAGGCAGTTTGTGGGGAATTCCTGAAACAATATTGATTTCAGATATTGTCAATTTATTAAAATCTTTAAAATGCACAAAACTCTGTCAGTTACTGTAATATTTTTTTAGTTCTGAGTAAGCATGTCATCTTAACATAATACCAACTATGTCAGAGAAATGGTAATGGACAAGTTCAATATTCAAAATTTAAAGTACACCTGTACATATAATAATGTATTTTGTATGTGAGCAATTTTATAGAGATAGACTAAACTAAAATCTAAAAGAAAGGTTGTTTTGTTAGTGTTGTTTAAAATTCAGCTACAAATTATAATGAGAATCAACTTGAATGTCAATTAAAAGCTGCATGCATGAACAAAATAATTTCACTAAAATCAAATTAAATGATCCTTACTTGTTTGAGCTGATTTCTAAGAGATTATGTTGCTGTATATTCTTTAAATAATACAGTATTATTAATCAAGCATACAAGCATACAAAGTATCATACTGTTTATATTTTCATTTACAAAGTTTTTGTTTACTATATACTGTCAACTTCTTATATATGGCTGTGTATTCTATTTAGTGATATTTAGTGTTTTAAGTGGAGAGCTGCTTCTGCTTATTATTAAATCATGTATATCACTAAATGCCTTACATATTTGTTTAAAAAGAACAGTATAGTTTAATTTTTTTTTAACAATGCTATGTGAGGATCAATTGAAATATCATTCATAATACCTGTTCTTTTAGAGCTCTTTTCAAATACGCAATTTCCTCTTTGGAGTTTGTTAGCTCTCTGGAAAAAAAGAACACATATATCACTTGAGATATTGGATACACTCAGAACTAGACAATATTGAGATGGTGACATTCTCAAAGAGTCCCGCTTAAATAATGGACAATAGGTGAAAAACATTTCAGGGAATTTTGCTTTGACTTTGCCATATAACTTAGAAATTTCCAAGCTGCCATAGAACTCTTAATTCAATGATATTAACCCTTACATACAGGCATTTTTTGTTTAACTTGAGCAAGATTAATCAAATGAGAAATAATCTACGATCTAAAATTGATTAAAAAGAGATCTGTTATGACCTTTACATTGACTTGGTTCAGAGTCACTACACACCATTAACCCAAAAGCTCTTTTTACTTGAAGTATGATCCAAATAGGGCTAAGTGGAGGGTAAATATGCTCTTCAAAATAAAGGATTTTTGTGTAATCCAAATGACCTTGACACTTGACCTTCAACTCAAAGGAACCCTGTGGGTGAAGTATGAGCCAGATTGGACCAAAAGGGAGAGAAGAGGATTTTTCATAAAATTCTGCTATGACCTTCACATTAGACCTAGAAACATGGTTCAAGGTCACTGCACACCCTTTACTCAAGGGAACTCTGTGGGTGAAGTATGAACCTGATTGGGCCAAAGGGAGAGAAGATATGTCCGGACAAAAGATCTTGGACGGACAGACTGATCACTATAGGGTGCCCGCAGAGCGGGACCCTAATTATGAAGACATGCATCAAAATAAGTTTATATAATTATCTATATATATCTATGTATATAAATACCCCTCCTTCTCTCAAGTTTTTGGTAACCTATCATTGTTTTTAAAAATATAAAAATTCATTCCAATTAACTTACTTCTCAAGTTCTTGATTGTATTTGTATAACTTCTGGGCCTTTTCCATACACTCCTTCAGCTTATTTAACTAAAAAAAAAATTTAAAGGAGTAGTCTAATCAACTTGTTATTAATTATGATAGTGACATTTTTTATCATCCATGAATGGTTTTCTGTAAAAATTGTTTATCACCTGAGCAGCAAGATATGAAAGGTATCTTCTTCTGTGACTGTTTTGAAACTCCAATACCTATACAAATATGAACCTTGTTTCTTATAAGAAAAACATTGTTTTATGTACACCAAAAACCCCAACTTTTATTTTCAAAGACCTTAAATTATACTGCAAATCTCTGAGGTCAACTTTGTTTTACAACAAAAGGAAAGTGTTGTAACACTATATATATATAATACAATTTTTTTATATATTGTCAATAACAGTAACCAAATGAAAATAATATTGGTACCCTTTTAAAGACTGGTTCACATTAATCTGAGTAGATCAATTTTTGAGTTACCAATCCAATTATAGGATCAATATTACTTTCACTTCAGACCCTTAATATTTGCCCAATAAATGTGTAAATGACCTATAAAAATAGTTTTATTGGCAAATTATTGCTCTCTTTGCCAAATTGATGTAAAAACTATATATACCAATTCAGAAAATCATCTTTTCTTTTTGAAAAATTCAGTTGTTTGTGGATTTATTTTTCTTTTTAGAATTGAAAATGGTATTTTTTTAATATCCAAACACTGTGCTGATCGAGAGAGGGCAAGCAAACAGCTAGTATTTAAAAGAATTATGGCCTTATGCATATAAAAGTTAATACTCGAACATGTATTGATATATATCATACATGTATAATGAAACACTTTTACCTGAATTACTTGGGTGTTTTTCTTCACTAATTAAATAATATTAGTGAAGTGATTTGTAAGTCCCAACAATTACTTTTAAGTATTTTACCCTCAATATCTCGAATACTCGGATAACTCGAAGTTTTTAAACAGTCCCATCTAGTCTGTGATAACAAAGTTTGACTGTATAATGAAACACTTTTACCTGTACTACTTGTTGAGTGTTTTTCTTCACTAATTCAACAATATTGGTGAAAAAGATTTGAACATCTGGCCCCATCTGATCAAATGCAAAAAGTACAGTGTATATATATGAATAATGTAATTACAAAACTAATGGCTTTTGTATATGCATGCACACTAACTTAATTGCACAGGAATATAAATTAAGGCAATCAGTCAAGACACACTAACATTGGACTGCAACACAATGCAGTAGTTTGCTACCAGAAGAGATACATTAATTTGTTAACTGTTCTGGAGTAAAAACAGCTAATGTTTATATGCAGGGTTATTTCCATATGAAAAGGAGCATTACCCGAGATTATTCATAAAAATGGCCATAATGAATTCTATGCCAAACTGATAAAAAGACACTATTTGTTTTAAACCCTTTCTTTATTTTTTTTTTTTTTAGTATTTCATATATTTAATTTTAGTATTTTAGTAGAGCTGGTTTAATGGACATAACCATGAATTTAGTTTTTTCCCCACACGTGTGAGAGTAACGAAGATTTTTGAAAATTTGGCCTTTTTTTTTTTGGCAATTTGCCTCATGCATCCATGAGGCCTTGTGGGTGGTAAGGCCATTATTTCACATTTTAGATTCCTTTTATTCTAGGGATGCTTCAAACACAATTGGTATCAATTCATTGGCTTTGTAGTTTTCAAGAAGTTCAAAATGTAAAATTTTTAACAGGCGACGCATGTTGCACGAAAACAGACAAAGAGCAATGGCAATAGGACATCTAAGCCACTCTGGTGACCTAAAAAGGTTAATATTTTTAGATCTACACGCATCATAGGCGTGATCATTTTATATAACACATGTAAACTCAAATATGATTTTAATTATCAAATGCTCCTTTTGGAAGTGATGAGTAATTTTTTTTAATTCATTTATAAAATCTTATAATACCTGTAAATAATTATACAAACAAGTTCAACATGAAAATTAACCATACACAAATTATCTGTTACTCAATATATTAACACTTACCTATATATAATTGCAATGTCAGCATTAAACATCTTTTATGACTAATATCTTTATTCTATGTATATTTTAGCATCCAATGTACTAATCGTTTTATCTCTGCACCAGGTGCTGTTTTGATAATCCATATTTTTTATATTTATTTCACAGCTTGCTGTACTTGTTAATTGTTAGTTTTTCACAGAATTATACTTTTTTGGGACACAATGTTAATTATAGTAAATGAAACTCACCTTTGCAGAAAGTGGAATGACATTAACATTGGTGGAGCCACACATCTGACATTTTGGCTTTGTTGCTGCAAATTAGACCCAAAACATCAAATCTGACAATGACTTTTTTAGAAGGTGTAAGTGGATGCAAGAATATCTATTAAAATTTGAAACTGTTGTAGTATGGCAGTTCACATGTGAGTTGTTTATTAACATCTTGACAAAGAATCAACAAGAGTACTGGGTCTATATAGAGAAAAAAAAAATTTTGAAAAAAATATACAATTGAATGATCAAGGTCCCATCATACGACCAGAACCCTTAAATCAACAAAGGACCATCAAGGGTCATGAATTTTACACTATTGGTAGTTTTGGTAGAGCTAGGACCCATTGCTACATGTAGTTATATATGTTATGATTATTATTTTAATAGATTTTGGTAGAGCTAGAACCCACTGCTAGTTATAGATTTTATGATTATATTGTTAACATAATACATTCCTATACTCTGTCCCAAGTTTCTCCTCCACCACGTTTTTGCCAAATATTTTGATAATCATAAATGCTTTGGTGCTACAAGCTACATTAATCCACGAGTACAGATGTTCTAACTGTTTTGAAACACTCCTTCTATCGCTTCACTTTTCAATACACAACCAAAAATAAGAAGTCTACAGGGATTTTACATTGCAAATGACATAAAAAGTTAAGAACCATGTAACTAGCTGAATAATAAAGTTGAAAATTTGTGCGAGGAGTACTGAGAATTTTGGAATGGATAAAAGATGTCAGATTTTCCCATATTATAATAAACTTAGGTAAGAAATGTATTTTTTCATACCTTTGAATTTCTCTGGATATAAATTAAGAGGGAACATGTGAAAGAAAAATTTGTTAAAATTTTGCCATGCAATGATTTCAGTTGATTTTCAACGATAGGTATAGTATATTCCTATCATATCGCGGGTTCTATGGTATCGCGGTATTTCTGTTTACGTATAGTAGCACGCGCTGAAATTGACATTTGACGTCGGGATATTTTTAGACATGGTAAACAGAGGCACGCTAAATATCACTGAGGTATATAACAGAGGAAACTCACAATAACATTAGATTCTGGAAATATTTTCGTATTGACAGATTTTTCAACAAAATGATTTAACTACCGTGATATCATAGGACTGGCTCATATACAGATAAAGAATTACATAAAGCCCTATATAGTTACCACTTTCAACACAGGCATCACAGTAGATATGACCACACGTCGTGAGTCTAAACTGAACGGGAGCCGTCCCTGGTCGTAAGAAACAATTATTACAATGAATCCAGTCTCCCATCTGAAAAGTGAAACACAAAACAATAAGATTGGTAAGAAAATATCAAACAAGTGCCTGCACTACTGTAATGACACTTTTACGCTGCACAAGGGACTGTTGTTGTGCATTTTAACATTAAGGATAACTTATTGTGATAAATTATAACGAAATACCTTTTAATTATTTGACTTTTCAAGGGAAAACTTGGCTTATCATTTTCCTGACAAAAAATTAAATAGTTCCCGCGCCTGCGTCTGCTGTTTTATAAATTAAATTGTACCTAGTTGATTCGTAATCAGTGTCATAACATTAATTTCTTTACAACTTTTAAGCAAATATTTCTTCAAATAACTTATTACTTTCAATTATTTATATTTTATATTTTAAAATCATATTGATCAAACTTTACGGAAAATTTTAGGTTACACATCATAATATCCTATTTACCGACCGTGAACTATTTCCTACTGTTTTGTAGGTAAAGAACGTCCACAGTTCCAGTGATCTATAGCTATATAACAACGCGACGGTAAGGTCAGATTTACAAAAAACAACCATAACGGGTACCTGTAAAGTGCGAAACGAAATCGAAATGAAAAGAAGCGAAACCGAAGGAAACGATACGAAACCAATCGAAACCAAACGAAACCATTCGAAATCAAACCAAACATCGAAACAAAACGAAATAATCGATGTACATTCTAATTTCTTTAATGCTTCTAATTGGTTTCACTAAAGGGACAGTCAGACGTTTTGAGAGAGAGAGAGAGAGAGAGAGAGAGAGAGAGAGAGAGAGAGAGAGAGAGAGAGAGAGATGTATGTTTATGTACATGTGGCTACATGTACCTGTATGATATGCCTTAAGAAGTTATCAGGGTTATATCAAAGTTTTTATGCACTCAAGTTGAGAAAGAGAGAGAGAGAGAGAAAAATGATGATACATACGGAGAAATTTCAATCACAATTTATTTTTATACCGATATGAAATAGTGTAAAAATGAATCGAATACAAAGTGCATGTATGTGTGTGTGAAAGGGAGAGAAAGAAGGTATTTTGATTGATTTTTAGTTTTCTTAAATTTCGTTTCGATTTTTGGTCTTGTTTCGCTTGGTTTTGTTTTGTTTCGTTTCGTATGGTTTTGTTTCGATTTCGTTTCGCACTTTACAGGTACCCAACCATAACATGATTTACAGTGTCACTGTTGGGGCAAGCGCTGCATATTATATAGAGAATTTCGCAATACATACCCTTTTCCATATCACACCCTGTATGGAGGGCCCAAGGCCCGAGGACTGATATTTGTTGAAGGCTGCTACAGGATGTAATGTGGAAAAGAGTATAAAATATTATATTTCATTTGTAAACAACGTGACCAGTGGGCTGAGTGCAGAGTATTTGGCTTAAACAGAGACAGTACAAAACCAACAGAGCTAGAGAACAAAATTCGTTTGAAACGCCCACATTTTTTGTAATCGCCTGCAGGCCCATTAAACCAAAAGCCAAAGTTAACTAAACTGGCATGCTCAGTCAACAATTATGAAGTCATGTTTCATACATAAAAATATATTCGGAAATCTTAATTTAAGATAGGTAATTCCGAGAATAGTTTCTTTCTCCTTTCAATGCTTACAAATGTAATGCATTATTGAATTGGAAATCTGCTACTCTATCTAGTATCTAAAAGATTTCTTCATGTTAATGTTTTGGGTTTTTTTTTCAACATAATAATTTAATCTACATATATCAGATCCAGTTATGGAGGCATCTGAATGAGTATTGTGGGATAGGATTTCTATTACCAGGAAGACGAGATGTTTTATGTACATTAAATTAATTTACCACATGACTACGTAGGCCAATCAAATAGATATTATTTATAATTATTATACATGTTAACATAATATTTAGCATGTACGATATTTGGCGGAAATTAATTTTTCAGCAAGTTAGCATGGATCTGAATTAGGGTACTGTGGAATCATTTTTATTTGTGGGGGTCAATGTTTGTGGGTTGCCAAAATTTGCCTGGTTCGTGGGGACATAATTTTGTTGGTAGCAAGTTCGGGATAATTTTAATGAATATTAAACAATTGCTTTATATGCGTTCGTGGGGATGTAATTTTGTGGGCAAGGGCTACCCACGAATGCCACAAACATTGGTCCTCCATGAACGATGATTCCACAGTATTTCTGAATGTACCCATTTACATATACTAACAGTTGAACTTCAATATCTCGAACACTGATATCTCGAATACAATGGATATGTCGAAGTGATTTGAAAGTCCCGACCACTTATTTTTTAAGTATTTTACCCATGATATCTCGAATACTCAGATATCTCAAAGTTTTTCAACAGTCCCACCTAGTTCGAGATAATGAAGTTTAACTGTATATGTATGGCATTTAGCAGTATACTTGATTTAGTGGAAGCCCCTTTCTGCCAAAAGAGCTAAAAAGAAAATCAATGAAATGTACTGTAATACATTATTGTCATTCTGTATAAAAATTGGTTAGCTATTTATCCCTTAGTACAGATATATTTGTTCCGATTAATTCTAATGATTAGTTTTAGTTCAATTTTACATATATCCATCATAGATGTGATAAGTTACATGCAGAACTGTCATAATATACTGCTTTTGTTATGAAATAAAATTGCTTTAAATGCCAATGTATGTAATCAGGATATGGAAACGTACCGGGACATGCATACAACATAAGACTGTTATGTACCGGTATATCATATGATTACAATTCTCCTTTTTTATAGGAACAATGAAGGAAGAATTTCAGTTTGCAATAGACAGAGGAGGAACTTTTACAGACATATGGGCAAGGTGCCCAGGGGGAAAAATTAAAGTCATGAAACTTCTATCTGTGGATCCTCAGAATTATAAAGATGCTCCCAGAGAAGGCATAAGACGCATTTTAGAGCAGGTTAAATTCTTTATTTAAATCTATATGTAATCATGGCTGCAGACATTAATTTGGAGAGGAATGATAGTCAATTACATTTCACTTCCATCCATCCATCTCTCTCTCTCTCTCTCTCTCTCTCTCAGTATAATAATGAAAACTTACAACAAATTCCCTTGCACATATGCATGAGCTACAATGTAAATTTTGATTAAAATCAAATAATTTTGGTTTAATTTTGTAGTTTGATTTTTTTTTATTAGGAGACAGGTATTAAGATGAGTGCTGATAAACCAATTGATACATCCTACATTGATTGGATAAGAATGGGTACCACAGTAGCAACCAATGCTCTGTTGGAACGAAAAGGGGAACCCATGGCTCTAGTTATCACCAAGGGATTCAAGGATCTGTTGTACATTGGGAACCAAGCTAGACCTCAGATATTTGATCTTGTGTGTACTTTTTCTTGATATTGTTTTTTTTTTTACTTCTCCATTTAGCTTTATAAGTCTTAGAGCGAAACAAAAACTCTAAAGGCATTTTGTGTACTTCTTTAACCTTTTAACAGGAGATCTCAGCCCCTGATCAGCTCTACAGTGAAGTTATAGAAGTGGAAGAGAGACTAGTCTTCAAGCAAGACAAATGTCAAATCAACAAGTCATGTGACCAGGTCACTGGGGTCACAGGTGAAAAGGTCAGGCAATGAAACTACTTTTGGAAAAAGTGATATACATATGCTATTATTTCGATAAAAAATGATTCGATTTCCAATTGACTGTTCATTGGTTGTCATTTTGCAGTTGGAGATATGGGAGAAGATTAACACAGAAAAACTGAGAGAAGATTTACAAAAGCTGTTAGACAAGGGAATCCAAAGCCTTGCCGTGGTGTTACTTCACTCTTACACGTAAGTTAGTACATGTACCTCACTGATCTGACACTATTAGTTACTCTACCTATGAATCATTAATTACCATTATATAAGATATAAAACAGATATAAGTTAATTAAATATTTGATTGGCAAATAGACAAGTATATTTCTCCTGTATTTCAGATATGCAGAGCATGAAAAGGAAGTGGGCAGGATTGCACTAGAGATGGGCTTCCATCAGGTGTCCCTGTCCTCAGAAGTAATGTCTATGGTGAGAGTGGTTCCAAGAGGGTACACAGGTAAATGCACTGACTTAAACTATATCCTTTAAAACTAATCAGTTTTTATATTGAAAACTCTCATGGCTAATAGCATTTAGATTTATAGGGATCTCTAATTCTCTCCCGAACCCCAACTTATATAAGTACGAAGTGCAAAGCAAAAAGATTTTTTTAGGGCAAAAACATGGTTGACATTTCATATCACCTCACTTTTATAAATGGATTTATATTTACATTTCAGCTTGTGCTGATGCTTATTTAACACCACAAATAAAAAAATATGTAGCTGGATTTGCCTCTGGTTTTAAAGACAACATTCAGGTTAGATTCTTTTTAATATAACTGATTTTCATTTGCTAATAAGTTGGTGGAGCATGGGGGAAACAAAAGCCATAAAAATTGATCAGCAATGTTTTCAAATACTTCATTCTTGGTGATAAAAGTTGAAGACAGCTGCATGATAATTTTTTTGGATTTTTTTGTTAGAAATATTTTCATGTGTATATATATTTTCAGAACACATCTGTTCTTTTCATGCAATCAGATGGAGGTCTAACGCCTGTGAATAAGTGAGTAATCAATTCATACAGTACTGATCAGACCCAACCTAACAGAAAGTTAACCCCAACTATACCCTGGGTTTACTTTCGGTGTTTACTCTGCGTTTACTCCTGGTTTCTAGAGTAGACCCAGAGTAAACCTAGAGTAACCCCAAAGTAAACCCAGAGTAAACCCAGAGTGGACACAGAGAGGACACAGAGAGTAAACCCCGATCAGAAGTATACTTCTGAAGCAGACATTACATGTGTATTTAGAATATACAATGGGCAGGAATTACTGGCAGTAAGAATGTAAGATAAAAAAATTGTATCTGCTTCACACTTCAGTGCGTAAAGTGGACCTCAAAAGCAAACCCAGGGTAAATCCAAAGTAAACCCCAAGTGGACCCAAAGTAAACCCCGAGTGGACACAAATTGTCAAAAAGCAGACCCAGAATAAACTCCAAGTAAAACCCAAAAGTAAACCCAGGGTTTAGTTGGGGTCTGCTCTGGTGTTAGGCTGGGTCTGATCGGAACTGTACTGCCAACTGTATCCATGGTACAACTTTTAATTAAATTAATTACTATTACCAGCAACTAAGACATTCACCTACATGTATATGCATGTACTTGCATTTCCCCCTCCCTCTCTCTTATCTACAGGCCATTGATTTTTGATGTACATTTCCAGATTTAATGGCTCCAGAGCAATTCTGTCTGGTCCAGCGGGAGGTGTGGTGGGCTATGCTCTGACAACCTATAATAAGGACACCAAACAGGCTGTCATTGGTTTTGACATGGGAGGTACATTACTGGAGAGTTGATACTGGAGATTTGGTTGAATATCATGTTTACCTGGTCTTGTCTTGAATTTGATTGATATAGAATTTAATGTAAATTACCAAATCTGGGATCAAGATTCATGAATGTTATAATTGTAAAAAAACTAATGACAAAAAAATTACAGGGGGAAATACTCAATTAAAGGCCGAGGTTTTTGACCGGTTGGTTTACCTCAGGTAAGTACAGGTGGGGGGTGGAGCCTATATTGATAAAGGTGTGAAGCCCCGAGGGAAACACGCTCGCTTGTGTATACATGTCTATATACACGGTGTGTCTCAACAGAGTTTTTCCGATGAATTAGAAGAATATTGTATTTATATATATACTATGAAAAACAAATTGTCGATCGTTGAAATGAATATACAAGCATGAATAACCGCATGTGACATGGGCAAAATCTGTTGTTTGTTTGAACAAGTTTCTGATGGGATCTACTGAGAATTTATCGCAATATTTTATGCAATATGTGATCATCGTACCCTACTCAAATACTTATGCAACATTTATACAGCATACGTTTGTATTACTTCTCCGATCAGCTGCTAAAGTGCCGATTATTCTACCAGCTCCGCATGTACCATACATGTACCATATAGTTGTCTGTACTTGTTTATTTTCCGGTTTTGGCTTGTAAAATTTATCAAAGAAATATGATAACTAACGTTATAAATCGTGAATGCAATACTTGATTTCATTTAATTCTGTATTCTCAATTATTTACAAACATCTTTATTAATAAAAGAACGTTTTCATGGATGATCGGCGCCACATGATTTTGACAGACTGCAGGTGATCACCGCGTTTGGCGTGGGGTTTGGTGTGGTACATAAACCAATTTCAAGTAAATTTTTAATTCATATCTTTCAATTTTGAAGAGCAGAAAATTTAATCTCTGTCAAAAAGTAGATTCTCTCGATTATAGTGCTAGAAGACATGGCGTTATATCGTCACGGTATGCATCAAAAGATAAAAGTTAATTGCAAGATCGTCGCGAGCGCTAGACATGGTATACACAGGACGAGTAAATAAATGTCAATCATTTTCTAACATCCAATCTGGGGCCTCAATTCAGTTGATTGACAGGGGTACACTGACCAGATAAATTTGAAAGCGGTGCTTATTTTCTCGGTCTTTAACTGTTAGTGAAATATCCCTGATAACAAATATTTACAGCACACAGCTAGGTTAAACAGTACTTAGATAGTTTGGTAGTTTATTTTGATAGTCATGTTCAACCATGTAATTAAGATATCAGTCTTTGGCTTCACTGCTTACTGACCTTTGGTTGACAAAGAGAATGGTGTGTTGTAGGTACTTCTACAGACGTTAGCAGGTACGCGGGTCAGTATGAGCATGTGTTTGAGACCACCACCGCCGGAGTGACCATTCAAGCCCCTCAGGTCAGACCCCATGTAGTTTAAGAGGGCTGGATGGTCATAGCCATTTTTAGATTATACAATATTAAATCTCCCTCCTTTAGATGAAGAGCTCTGTATTAAGATATAGGAAAATATTCAAATTCTAAAACTTCAATACTTGGATTTTTTCTTTACTTATAATTAGTAAATGGCTTAAAACATCATATAAGAAATTTTAATGAAGGGTTATCCGATGGGTAATTTGTTGACCATCCAGCTTCCTTGACTTTTATTCTTATTTTTAACTGCATTTACTTTTGACTGTAGCTACATGTAGGTAGTAAAAGAAAATGTGCCGCCCCTCCTTTTCCAAACAATATAAAACCCTCCAAAACATAAACCTTTATATTTGTAGCCATGAACCTAAAAATATGAATGGAGGTTCCATAGTCAATTTTTATTGAATGACCATTCAAAATTTAAAATTTGAATTAGAATTACATGTATATAGTAAAATGTGGTTGTAGCAAAGCCCTAGAAACATATTGATTATAACATCATTCATTTTATCGTATAAATTTATTGTAAATTTTGAGTAAAAAAGGGACTGAAACTGACATTAGTTTAAGCATGATCTTTATATGTGTGTTCACTGTAACAGTGTTTTACTGTAGAACTTTTTTTTTTAATATTGCATGGACACGTTGACATAAACAAGTTATGAAATTCTTGTTTTTTCACCTAGATCTTTACAAACTAGAAGCTGAGAATTTTTTTTTAATATTAGATAGACTTATCTTAATTAAAGCTACGTACACATGTACCCTTTAAAGATTGTCTACAAATATTGTTGACATAATATTATAATTGTCTTGAAGAGTTTTTTGTAAAAATATTTTCTTTAGCACAAACAAATCATCAGTTATCAGTGATTTGGCTATATCTGAGTGTGTAGGTACTTATAAATGAGTTTTACTGTAGACAGATATTTTGCACAATGCATGAAATAGGTTTATTTAAAACAAGAAAAACAGAATCACTTTGATTTCAACAATCAATGGACCTTCTCATATGATCCTATATGTCTAAACTTTATACTTTATTAGCTGGACATCAACACAGTGGCGGCTGGAGGTGGATCCATGCTTTTCTTTAGGGCGGGAATGTTTGTGGTGGGCCCTGAATCAGCAGGGGCAGATCCTGGCCCCACCTGCTACAAGAAAGGTATGACAAACACACCCCTCAGCCCAGGCCATATTCACACTCACAATTTACATGTATTTCATGTACTATTCCCCAATAGCTGAAATAATTCTTTGTAGATAAGGGCATTATGTATTCTGTGTATACTGTATACAGGGTTATTTTCACTCAATGTTATTTTTGCCCTTCTTCACTTGCAAATGGTTTCACCCTGTCTTGAATTTGCTCAGACAAAGTTGTGTTTAAGAGAGATAATATGAGACATTGGAATAGCCCAGTCTATGATTCGCCCACTGACAACAAGGGGAAGGGGGGGGGGGATAAAACAGGGGCAAATATTTCCCTGTATAAAGTATATACATGTACATGTTCATGTAAAATATAGCCTAATGTTTATTATATGTTTGCTATTTACTAAATAATTAAAATTTATTGCCAAAAAATGTTATTTATTTGATATCAAACACAATGTATCCAGTTATTTTTATGAGGATCTAAATTTTCAATTGTTTAGCTGTCCCATTTACATCACAAAAAATACAATATCCAGAAATTATATCCAGTATTGGTGCTATTAGAAACTTTTAAAATCACATTAAATGACTGACACAATTAAATAAATGTTTTGCAAATTTACCCCATTTTCGCAAATTTTGTGACACGTGAATAAAAGGATGGATAAACGGTATGCCTTTATTGATACTACATTTAATAAAAATAAACATATGCAAATGTTGGAGAATGGCCAGTGTTCGCAATATTAATTCCTTGTTTCCTGTCTCACTCTGTCTCATTTTCTTATATTGTATGTATAAAGTCTATCCTAGATATAAAAGTCACTTTAACTTTATGAGTATGCATGGATCACCTTTTTAGTCCTTAATTTATTTTTTTTTTTATATTTCTTATTGTTAGGGATGCTGGGTGGTTAACAAATTCATCTGATCTGATTTACCTGAAGATTGACTTTTTAAACTATTACATAGAAAAGAAAACTTCCATACAATTTAGCTTTAAAAAATTCCAACATTTTCTTATATCTTAATTTATACAGAGCTCTTCTTCTTAAGAAGATTAAAACAGTCTTAAAATGGCCACAACCATTGAGCCCTCTTAATGTACTGATAATATTTGGCCACCAGATCCACATACAATAAGATCTAGCTTATTGATATAAATGACAATGGAGTAATTAAAAAAATCATACAATCTGCATATTTATATACTGTAAACCAACTTTCATTTTTTTGCTTTGAAAAAAAATTTTGCGAGGTTTCTGAGAGCTTCATCATAGCAAATATTTCTCTCTGCGAAGTAGTGATAATCTTCCACTGCCTATGGAAAGAACGAAATAAAGTCGTCGAAAAAAAAGATTGGTTTACGGTATAATGTTCAGGAATTTATTTGGATTTTTCTTCAACCATTACCCTGCTGTAATTTGCAATAATTTTTTTTATTTCTCTATGCATGTCAGAGAAGGGTTCATCAATTTGTAGCAATAAATTTCTTAATCCTTACAGGATGTTGTAAACTTTGCCCTCTATATAAGTTCATTCTAAGTACATGTACTGTAAACCAACTTTAATTTGTCTGCAATAAAAAAGAAATGAGGTTTATAAGACCTAGCTTTGTTACAAATATTTTTTTTTGCTGCAGTGTGCCAGGCTTGTCTCTTGTATTTGTTTAAAATTATACACCATTTGGTTAGGAAAATGTAGTTGCTGCCAACCAGTTCAGGTTAATTGCAAGACAAAAGTCCTCAAGAAAAAAAATTCATTAATAGCGTATTCTTTTAATTTTATTGATTGAATGTATCTCCAATACAGTGTATATGTAGACATGTCTGATGTTTAAATACATGTAACATTTTCAGTAGAATATATTACTTATAAGAATCTAACACTTTGAATTGTTAATTATATCAATAATTATTTAATAATTCTTTCAGGGGGTCCTCTAACAATTACTGATGCTAATCTTTGTCTTGGAAGGCTTCTGCCAGAATATTTTCCAAAAATATTTGGCAAAAATCAAAAAAGTCCTCTAGACAAAGCTGCAACTGATAAAGCCTTCAAGAAACTAACAAGAGAGGTAAGAACAGTATAAGGTTTAAGGGTTTTTGGGTGGAGGAGGGGAGTTGGACATCATCATATAAAATTCCTATATTGTCCAAATACCTATAGTATATCCAATGAAAATTTTATCTTCCATATAATTTAAGCATTCTTGTATTGATTTTGCTCTGCACATGTTAAATCAGTCGATCTACAGACTGCATCTTGTCTGACCAATATCTGTAGAGCCGTTTGCTAGTCAGTCGTCAAATTCATACACAGGAAAGATATCTTGTCAGATATCTATTGATGTCTGTTGTACCTGTAATATCACTAACTACAATCCTAAAGTCTGTTGATTGTCCTTAATCTTTGTTAAATTTTTGGCTACCTTTTATAAGATTGTCTTCCTAAATTGTTTTACTCAGAGCTATGACACTTCTCAACTATATTTTGTTCTATAAGAAAAATGGAAATGTTTTTCAGGTCAACGAGTTTTTATCCTCTCAAGAGAACACAGCTAAGAAGGAGATGTCGACTGAGGAGGTAGCCATGGGGTTTATTCAAGTGGCTAATGAGGCCATGTGTCGACCAATCAGAGCTCTTACACAGGTTAAGACAATTGACGTATTTAACAGTAATTAATTATATATTTTTTTTTACATGTTATTGTCTTACAAACAATTGAGTTCAAGGACAAGGTTCTTACCAAATATTTCAGAAGTTGTATTTTTTCATGTAGGCAAAAGGATATGACACCTCCAAACATGTGCTTGCATGCTTTGGTGGTGCTGGAGGACAGCACGCTTGTGCTATAGCACGATCCTTAGGAATGTCAAAGGTCTTTGTGCACAGGTATTTTTTTAAAGTAAATAACAGACATAAGTGTACAAATTGTATAAAAATTTTAGTCACTTTGGTATTTCCTAGCTCTTTCAATGGTTACTTTGTAACCTAGCTGGATTTCAATCTCAGACTTTTTTTTTAAGTCTTGAAGATACCGTTTGAAACTTTTTAGTTTCAATATGACATTTTAAAATAAACAACTATTTGTACATTGTAAACTTTGAGAGAAAATGGCGATAGAAAGTAAATTTCGTAGATTTCTTTGCTTGCATACTCCCTGAGCTTCAAAGTCATTGCCAGTGCATTAGGAATTTCTACATAAATATGTGTGTTTGGTAGATATGCTGGCATCCTGTCTGCCTATGGTATGGCTCTGGCTGATGTGGTGTATGAAGCACAGGAACCATGTGCAAAAGCATACAACCCAGGTATGCAGGTCCATGATTAATAAGGGACTTTACATAAAATTCTCGTACTTTTTAGCTCAACTGAACCAAAGGCTCAAGTAAGTTTTGTCAATTGCCTGTAGTTGGCATCATTGTTGCTATGAACTTTTCACATTGTTGTAATCATTAATGGTATTAACTTTTCACATTTTACACGTTATTGTAATCATTAATGGTATTAACTTTTCACATTTTCATCTTCTTCTTGAGAACCAATAGGCCTGTTCCAAACAAACTTGGTACAGGTTTTTTTTTTCGGTCAAATGCCTTAAAGGGCTTTTATGTTTGTTGAAATGCAGAGTCTGGTCTCCCTCAAATGGAGGACAATTAAGAAAGAATAAGAAAAGTGTGTCTTAAAAATCTTTTCTCAAGAACAATATAGCCTGTAATATTAAAACATTTTCCTAAGATTCCTTATAATTATATGGTTGATAGAAGTTTATTTAATTTATGTCTCACAGGGCTCATAACATGGCCAAAATTTGGGCTCATAGCTTATCAATGAAAGAAATAAAAAAACAACTTTTATATTATTCTTTTGAAGAACATACTATAAAGAATCAAGCTAGTATAGAGAATTTTCAATTTAATTATTTTGTTTAGATAACTCATCACCCTTGGGACTCAGATAGAGTTTATGAGGGTTGAATATCTGTATATTTGATAAAGTATTACTAATAAGCAGTGTTATTGGGTCAAAAGACAGTGTTGTTCATGTGAGCATTGTGGCCCATGAGTCTCTTGTTAAAGAATAAATCCTTAAATCTATTAATGATAGAAATTCTATCTAATAATGAATGAGCGAAAATAAACTGTTTTTTAATTTGTTTTGATGGCTATTTTAGGTTTCTTTGATTATTTTGACCAACACATCGCTGAACTTCAAAACAAATGTCAGGACGAACTTATGAAACAAGGATTTAAAAGGTAACATGATATAAATACAATTGCATGAAGATACTTTGAAAGGGGGATGTAAATTGTTTTGCACCTATTGGTCTGTGGGTAGACCAAGCCCCGGGGCCATTAAACTAAGATGAGCTCACTTTTGATCTTGGTCTCACTTTTTTTTTTTACAACATGATTGTATATATTCCTTTTGTCAAATTAAGACTGAGATCAAAAGTGAGCTCATGCATCTAAGTTTTATGGCTCCAGGGCCAAGGGTTAATAAATATGTAAGAGCCCTTTGATAGACAGACTTCAAACTTGGTACAAAGGAGTTATGGTAGATTATTGATTTTCAGGTCAGGAGTTAAAAGGTCAAGGGTCAAATTAAACATCATTTAAAAATATTTTCAGCTTGATATCTTGTGAACCCTATGCTTGAAAGACATAAAATGTGGTATACTGGTAATCTTAAACTATAAGACATGGAAAACTCCTATTGATTGTCAAACTACTCCATGCAAAGAAATATTAAGAAATTGTCAGCTGAGTACCTTATAAAAAGGTGACCCTGACCAATAATGTCAAATGATGACATATATGTTTCTTATAACATTTCTTGATATTTGATTTTTGGTAGAGAGCAGATAGAGACACAGCCCTTTCTACATATGCGGTATGACAGAACAGATTGTGCTTTGATGATTTCATCTGACAACCACCCTGCTAACCAGAAATCCTGCAAATCTGGTGATTTTAAATCAGCATTCCAGAAAAGGTAATGGATGAACCAGATACATGCATGTACCTGTAACATTTTAGTAGCATTAAAACAGAATTGACTTGATATTTATACATGTGTTAGATAATTAAGCCGTAGAAGTTTAAAATATTGATTGAATTCACTACTGTGTACAACTTTGAGTAGTAACACATTTTATTTCTGATTTTGATGTTTTCCTTGAAATATTTGTCTATGGTCTCACTGTGTTGATTTGTTTGCTTTTTCATGAACATTTTTACTGTAAAGTATTATAGTGAAAACATTTTATTTTAGATTTTTGAAAAAATTATGAACCTATTTTGGAATGAAAAAGTGAAAATTTAAAGATATATGCAGAAAAAATAGTTGTTTGGTACCAAACTGTGATTCATATAAAGTCATATCAGATGTGCTAATGTAATACATGTAATATTTTTTGTATCACATGAAGATACCAGACCGAATTTGGATTCACAATTCCCGATCGTCCAATTTTAGTCGATGACATCAGAGTCCGTGGGGTGGGTAAGGCACTGGTCCGTGAAGAAAAGGAAATGCCTGCTGCAAGCTCCACACCTGAAGCAACTTTGGTAGGTTCATGTACATATTTGATTTACCCATATAAATATTTATAAACAAATATTTCTTACCAACAAAACATATTATGATTCAATCGACCTAGCAAACTTGATGTTGGCCAGTCGACTGGTCCAACATAAAATTGTTAGACCACTACGTCACAGCTAATCAATTCATCCAATCTTTGCGGAACAGCAATAGCTAAAGTGAACGGAGATGTTTAAAATGACTGGTTGCTACATGAAATTATATTGGCATGCGTATATTTGTTGTGAAGGGTTTAACAAAACAGTTATTGACTTGATATAATATGTTACTGTCAAACAGTAATGTTTGTTGCCCTTTGCCTTTTGCTGTGGGCAACATCTCTGTTGCTCTGGTCCAGCAAATCATATGTTGCTCTAAAACTCTGTCAGTTATTGTAAAATATATTTAGTTTTATAATGGATATGCGTTTAGAATATAAATTTAGTACATGTATTACGACGAAGACCAGGAAGGATTGGGTGAACAATTTGGTTCCCGTCACAGAACAAATTACATGCATCATCTGTTAATTCATGATTTTTTTTGTTGAAATATATGGCTTTACCATCCCTGTTGTTAGCCTAAAGTCATATACTGTAAAAGTGGTTACTTACGCTGGTGGTTATAAGTACATGTTTTCTATGGTCAAACAATACGCATGGGTGTTAGATACGCAGATGTGTGATTTACCACACTAAAGTTTTGATATTTACCGTACGCGCTGGAGTATTTTATGTGGTTTTAAGCTTACGACATAACGTGTAAATTTCCCCCACACGTAAATAACCACTTTTACAGAAATTTAGTCAGATTCCTGAGATGCTTCTGCGTTTATCATTGTAACAGGTGTAGAGACTAGAGAAGTCTCAAAACCTAATATTGCACACACTAGTAACTATACTCTTTTTAAAGCTATAGAAATTACAATAAGCATTTTTACAAAAAAAAAATATCTTTTCTGTAGATTATAAAGAGTATGCATGATGATTTGGAATTGACATTTTTTTGTCCCTGATGTGAATATAACCGACCCTGCATACGTATGAGATTAAAATAAATGATTGATTAGAGAACCTTTTTATATGACAGACAGCCAACTGCTATTTTGATAAAGGTTACCAGGAAACTAAAGTTTACTTGCTGGAGAACTTGTCCTTTGGAAATTCTGTGGAAGGACCTGCTATCATAATGAATGGCAATAGGTGATAATTGTAATTACTTGTCAGATCTTATTATTAGAAGGTGCTAAAATCTTCATAATTGTACAGAAATTCAGTAGGTCGTACCTTTTTTAAATCTAACACATAAAGTGTATGAAAATGGTTTCAACACTGGAACTAAAAATACATTTCATATACATGAAATATATCCTACTAAATATACTGTATATTTGTTGTCTTTCAGTACAATTTTAGTAGAGCCAAACTGTACAGCCTCCATAACCAAGTGTGGAGATATTGAGATACAGGTATAGTGACCAGTTTATATTTTTATTTTATTTACAGTATTAGATTTATCTAGATGATGTATTTAAACTCAAACAACTAAATTTCAAATGCATGAAAATATATCCACCTGATCTAATGTGTATCAATTAATGACCTTATACAAAGTAGGGGAGCCTGCATAAAGAAAACAGATAAATTTGTTTTGCCTCGGGACTAAAATGATGCAACATCAATGGATATAGTCAGCAAGTAGCAAGTTATTGACTGCAAAATGGTGCTCATAACATCGTTTTCTTTCTTCAATCTCTTAATATACATAAAGTTTGGATCCTTGACAATCAAGACACTTCTTAGATTTGTTACTGACTGTCTACAGAAATATGTCTGGTTGTTATAAAGTCCAAAAAAGGCTTTGCCTGGCTTCAGACACCACCTATTAACTTTGACAACCTGACATACTTCCGTAGACAGTCAGTAACACACCTAATTAGTTGTAATTATTATGACCTGATTACAAATTGTACTGGTATTTAGATAAATTCGTAAATTAGTTTGAAGTAATACAATTCACAGGGGGGATTCCCTGCACATGTGTAGTCTGCATGATTAATTTCAAAAGAATTACCTGGTTGGTGGAAATATGACGCACAACTTTATGATTACATTTAGTAGCTCACATTTAGTGACATTCTCACCTTTATGACGCTTTCAACAAGCTAAAAGGGTTTCTTATAAATGTATAACGGAGATAATTTTGACTATACATGTATTAAATAGCTAACATTTTTGCTAACCTGATTTATAATAAAAGCAGATTAACAGGTTAACCCAAGGTATCCTGGATTCACATTTTGCTTAATTACTCGATATTTATAAATACCTCAGGGTTCAAATGATGTTCATTCAAAAGCGTGAAAAATTTCTAAGATATTTCTGTTGAAACGCCCCCTCTTGCTGATCATGTTTCAATACACGGCTAAAAAATGTAATGTCTAGTCTACGGGGATTTTGTATTGAAGCAGACCCGGATGATAACGTTGAAAAATTGCGCGAGGTATTCCAAGTGACTTCCGAATGGAGAAAAGATGTAAACATTCCCCATTATAAATCTCCGTAAGAAATCTGTTTTCGTTCCTGTGAACTTTTATGTGCACGTGTCTATGAAGATATCTTGGAAATTTTCCCTTTCATAGATTTCAATTGCACTTCTTTCTCGGGTATGTGTATTTTTATTCAAAATCGGCCAAATGTGCTGCATAAATATCTTGGGACAGACTTTTTTTTTATAGTCATGCTGTTAAAGAACACACATTGTAAAAAGTGCTGATAAATCACAGCGAAAAATCCAAAAAGAAAACCTTAAAACTATAATGTACTGTGGTTTCAATAACAGTTGTGCATGCATGGGCATCAATTGTCATGGATTTAGTGAAAATCACAGTCTCAAGGATCCATGAATTCATGGCAAATGAACCTATCATTACAATATGTCATTTGGATATTGCACTTAATTAATTAATGAACATTTAATTTTATGGATCAAACTCAATAACATAATCCATGGAAATTGATATTCACGAATATTGATGAAACCACATTTCATATTGCCTGATATAATTTTGGATATGTTGAGTTTTGTTTTGACAACTGATGTTAAAATTTGATTGACACTTTTAATAGAATGTTTCTTTTTTTGGGGCCAACATCCTTGAATAATAATTTGTAGGTGGTATGTGGCACCACCCAGCAGTTCTGCAGATGAAAAGAAATCCAAATACAAAAAGCGCCCTGAGAGTTAATATTAATTTCTGCATCATTTGTTGATAAATCATAATAAAACTCGAACTTGATCTGTAGTTTCTCATTAAAAAGCTTCACAGCAAGTTTTAAATCAATTCACCAAACTGTAACAAAAAAATTCTGGAAAACGAAGTTGGGACAGAATGACTGACACACAGCGATAAAGACTATGGTCCCCTCTGGTTTCACCGTACAGGAATTAAAACCTTAAAAAATGTTTTACTGTTAAAGTGGTTATTTATGCTGGTGGTTAAGTATGTGTTTGCAATAGTCGAATAATGTGTGTGGGTATCAAATACATCATACATGATTGTTCAGTTCACCAAAAAAAAAAAATATGCAATCGTCATTATTGACAACATGTTAGATTTGTTTTTCTTTGAAAAGTTGGAATACTAATTTTTTTATCGAATCGATTTTGTTTGATAACTTCTGGTATTCATATTTACCCCTGAGAAGTATTTTTTTAATTTTTTTTTTTTTTTATAAGTACATTTCACTTGGCGCATACGTAACTCGATGTGCTAATGATATTGTTTTGTGTGATCCATAAGCTGAAATATTTAAAAACTAGCTTCACAGTAAACAAGAACATTTAAAAAGGAGACACTAATTATGCTGTAACACTGCTATAGAAATTTTACAAAAGTTTAATCTGGTGATAGAACAAATATCAGGTTTTGCAGGTTAGCCTTAGAATATCTCTAACTAAACTGTTTGATTTGCTTTCGACCTGCTTCAGGAATTGATACAAGCCATTGATAGTGATCAAGCGTGATTGACTGTTACTTTGACATATTTTGTAACCATCACACCGGACTATTTTAAGCAGTTGTAAGCTTAGGGCTTAAATAGTGTAAATTTGCCCCACAAGTGAATAACCACTCTTAAATTACAGTATTTAAGTTTGCTTATAACGTATTATTAATGATGAATTTTTTTCAGATTCTGACATTTGGCCCTAGGATGATGAAAGAGACTTAGTGTCAATCATAAAAACATTTACATATATTGTAATTGCTGTATACGTGCAGGGAAATTTTTGCTGAAGTTTCAATTTTGCCCTTCCGCTCTAATTGTCAGTGAACGAATTAAAGACTGGGAGAATTCAAAACCATTTTTAAATGACTGTGACACTGTGTTAATTAGAAAGAGTATCCACTGGAAACGTTTTATATTTAGTGTGTAAAATATTTGGCAGAAATTGATTTTTCAACATGTTAGCGTTTGAACTAGCTTTTTTAATTGCACCTATCAGTATATACATAATTATATGCATGGCATTAAGCGATTTACTTGATTTAGCGAAAGCTGCTTTCTGCCAAAAAACGTTAAATAGACTACACAGCCAATTGTAAAACGTTAACTGTATTTTCAACTGTGTCAGTGGATTCAAAACAAGGAGATTTTGTTTGCAAGTGTAGAAAGGTGGAAAAAAAAACATGGGGCGAAAATAACTCTATGTACACAAACCCTGCACTGAAATCCTTAATTTGCAGACAACAATCAGTTTAATAATTTAAGGTTGAATGGTGAAATTTCTGTAGGTGGGAAGTGGCAATGTCCAGCGAGTGGGTCCAGATCTTGATGCCATCCAGCTCTCCATATTCTCCCACAGGTTCATGAGCATTGCTGAACAGATGGGAAGGTATGTATACAATGACATGTAGATTCAATTTTTAATAAAATATTTTTTTATATTCATTTTTTTTCTGAGTATGTATAATAGATTGTCTTTTACAATTAATAAAAGAATGGTTTTCCAAGACGTCATATGCATACTAGAAAAGAAAATCAAAACTGTATATTATAATCATCTCTATTTTTTATAGGATTGGTTACATACAAAACATTGATTGATAATACAACTTGAAATGTACATGTAGCTCTTTAACTTTGATGAAAAAAAAATATTATATATTGGAACTGGTTATTTATGTCTATGCCTTTAAAAATAATTTTGATTTTATTTTATGCTACACAAAAAGGTTTTTCATTTTCTTCAGAGTTTTACAAAGAACAGCTATATCAACAAATATTAAAGTAAGAAAATATGTGAATGTGTTTTTCATCTATTTATACACAGTATATAATAAAGGACTTTGTTATATTCAGTAGTATATTCTCACTATATAACTCTATATAGACGAATAGTCAATAATTGTAATATTAGCTCGTCCGAAAAATATTGACTGGTCAACATTTTTTTAATATTGACTGGCTAGGAATAATATCTAGAGAATATTCCCTCTATTTCAATTAATCGCTTCTGATTCGTGGATTCGTAAATGGTGACGTAAATAAGTCTTTGCGACTCCAAAACAAGGTGACGTCGTAATAGGCAATCAGTCAAGTTAAGTAAACAACGGACGCGCAATGTGACGGTTTGCTATCATGACGGATATAAGGATTTATGAATTACTGTGAAGTAAAATCAGGTAGAACATCTATAACTTAATTCCTACGGGCGCTGGAATATCACCAGTGACCGTTTGATGCCGATGATATTTTGGAAATGAACCTTGCGCAAAATTTAATTCGTGAATTCTATGTTGAGCTGAGAAAATTCTGCGATCTGTTTTTAAATCCTTTCTTGAATTTTGGTTTGTTTCTTCATATAACAAAACAAATGTTGACTATTTTTGGGAACATTGATTATATGAGCCCCCTTGGGATGAATATATTGCCCTCCGCTTCACGTTGGGCAATATTTCGTCCCTCGGGGGCTCATATAATCAATGTTGCCCTCAACGCCAGTCAACATTTGTATAATATATGATATGAGTCAAATTTGGCCCCATAATTTGCAATTTTTTAAAGTGTTTCAAATACATTAAATTGTTATGTTATTTTTAGGAAGAGTTGATATAAGATATATTTTTCACTTATTTATTTGATTTATTTGCACTCACTGGTAGTATATGACGTCAGAAGGGACGCTATTTTTATAATTTAACCAAAATCAGTCAAAAATTGACATTCTTCTTATCATTTTTCGAATGGGAAATATAGAGCGCAGCTTTGAACAAGCAAAATTTTTTTGTCACTTATTAGTCTTGGATAGATACATCTCTGATGAAAATATTTTATTTTTTCAAGCATGTGCCCAATGCTTTCTGAAAGAAAAACTGCTTAAAAACAAGCCGTTTTTTGCTAAAAATGTGAAAATGGCGGGAAAAGGTTAACTTTGTGATGTCATATTTCTATATTTTGGGCACTTGAATCAAAATGGAAATTATGAAAAAACTTTACATGTATATCTGTACAAAGAAAACAAAGAATGACAGTAAAATGATGATGTTCATTTTAAAGGGCCATTTTAGGCTCAAATCATATGTAGTCCTTTTCCAACAGTGTCATCTTTGCATGGTAAATTTTTTTTCATTTCTTTCAAAACAGGAACGTCTTGATTTTTCGTGTGCAATGTTTGGCCCTGATGGAGGACTCGTAGCCAATGCGCCTCACATCCCTGTACATCTCGGAGCCATGCAGGAGACTGTCCAGTTCCAGGTATTCTGATCCTAAAAGTTTGGAAATTTTTACTCCATGTTGAAGTACATGTAATTTTACTCAATGTGTACAGGATACCTTGAGATAATAACATGGATAACAGTACATTAAAATAAAAAATGATTACCAGTAATATTTGATCATTTTAAGATTTCTTCAAATTTTTTAACATTTGACCATATAATTAAAATATAATTTGAAAATTTTTAGAAAGGTAAAAAATTTTAAAGCCCCACTGAGTTTTGAACTCATGACTTTCAGATTACATGTAGTAGCCGATGCTTAACCTGTTGAGTATGATTGAAAAAAAATATTTTAATTATTATAATTTAATTGTTTATTTTGAAAGAATGTCACAATAAGGAAGTGCCCAATACCTCCTGAAATGCAACTTTTAATTGATTTTTTGATTCTGAAGATGAAGCAGAGAGGCAAAGACTTCAGAGAAGGAGATGTGATTTTGGCCAACCATCCACAGGCAGGGGGGAGTCATCTCCCAGACCTTACTGTCATCACACCGGTAAGTTTCCACCTGACTTCCCTCTCTGTCTGAAATTTTTTCTCTCATATATTTCATGGTCTTTCATGGTCTTTGTTCCTGGATTCTTATAGCATTTTGAGGTTAGATTGAAATAATGAAGGATGGTAAAATTTATTGTCCTACAGTGTACAAAAAGGATGAAAACGTATGGAAGAAGTTCTAGGTTAGGTATAGAATGGTTAAGACTACATGTATCACTTCATCTGTCTTATGGTGGACTTAAACAAAGTCCTGGTGTGTTTTCTGAAGCATGAATTTAGTACATTTCTATTTATACTGGTAGGTGTTTTGGCCCGGTGAATCCAAGCCTGTGTTTTTTGTGGCCAGTCGAGGCCACCACGCCGATATAGGGGGGATAACTCCTGGATCTATGCCCCCACACTCCAAGTGTATCCAAGAAGAGGGTGCTGTGTTCAGATCGTTTAAGCTGGTGGACCAGGGCATATTTCAAGAAGAAGGTAGCAATCAAACATTCACTGATGCACATTTATCTGCATGTAAATTAATTTGTGTTCTATTTATATTTTAAACCCCAATATTTTCCTCTATTCTTTAATGTGTTTGTCATTGTCTTTATATATTTATAATTGGCTAAATTTCTATCCATTAATTTGTAAGGAGGCAATTTATTTTAAGAAAATCAAATTATGCGCCACTTCTTTATATGTATATACCCAGTAGATATTTAACACAATCTATGCAAGTTCATGGTGTAATTGTTGAATTCAGTAGTAATTTGTTTAAGCAGTCAATGTTTGTTTTTGATTTAGCTGTCACCCAGGCTTTTATGGAGCCTGGAAAATATCCAGGAAGTAGTGGAACACGTAACCTTAGTGATAACCTCAGTGACCTTAAAGCACAGGTTGCAGCCAATCAGAAGGTACTTGCAACTTAAATCTTAGGTACTGTGTAATAGTTTCTGAAATTACAAAAACATTCATAATAAAAAGTTTGCAATTGAGTCATAGGATTTATTTATGGCCAAGATCCAGAATTAGTAGTTTAGAAAACTATTCCCATGGGAAAATAGTACAAAAAATATTTCTCAAGTAGAGGTAGTTTTGAAGAAACACCAACACCAATAAAAAAGGTTTATTTATCCATTGTTTTTCTTTTATGTGTATAAATATAAAAAAAATTGTGAGGTTCTGTACAATAAATATGTATTATTTCAGGGCATAACACTTATCAAAGAGCTGATTGAGGAATATGGATTGGATGTTGTGATAGCCTATATGGCTCACATACAGGTAACTACAGTGAATCTCCCAGGAAATTTTTTTTTAGTCAACAAATTAAGGACACACGAGACGTTCGTCAGTTTTAGATAACTTTCCTTGATAGATTATTTCTTCTGTATGATAATGCCTGAAAATTTAGGGTGCATATAAAATTTCAATTAAAATTACCGGTAACAAGCTATTTTTGGAGTTAGAATATATTTAATTACTCTTATAATGGCATGCAAAATGCATTTTGTGTTTCTAGAACAATGCTGAGATTGCTGTAAAAGAAATGTTAAAGGAGATAGCCCATCGCACAAGGGAGAGAACTGGCACTACACAGCTGTCAGCAGAGGATTATATGGATGACGGAGCTAAGCTCTGTTTGGCAGTCAATATCAATGAGGAAGAGGTTGGAAAACTCATTGTATTCATTTTTTTAAAATTATAATTTATCTACAATTTAGCTTAATTTATAAAATTGGTATATTACTGTAGTGTTGAACAATTTGGACTTTGTACTGAATGTAGTACTTAGTTCTTTTTGGCAATGCATGTCAAACTTGTATTTCTTTTTACCTTAGCACCAACTCTACATTTTAGGGCTCAATTTACAGTACCTTCATTAAGATGTAGCTGCAGAACTGTAGCTATATGCCATTGGGAAAATTTGATTTGGTAAAATTTCTTTAGAGCTCCAGTTCGTCAGCTACATGTTTGTACTCCAAGTGCTCTTCATTTTTTTTACACAGGCATTGTATGATATATCACTGTGTCATAACTTTCCAGATATATCAAAAGCATAAATTAAACAATAAAAGAGAATAAAAGCATAAAGATCAATATTTATTTATTGATTACAGGGAACAGCTGTGGTAGATTTTACTGGCTCAACCTGTGAAGTGTACGGCAATTGTAATGCACCAAGGGCAGTAACTCTATCTGCTCTGATCTATTGTCTGAGGTGCATGGTTGGACATGATATGCCACTAAATCAGGTATAAATCAGTAAAAACAGAAAATGTATGTTATGGGGGTTTTTTTCCAAATAAGTATGAAATGAAAGAATTTCTTTGCATATAACTATTTACATATATATTAAAATTACTATTCTTAAGATGTCCCTTCTTATGAAAGCTAGTCTACAGAAATTTGTCATATTATTTAAAGGCTGATATACTTTAGTTGGTGGACTTTCTTTGCTTAGTTAATACATTATATATATGTACAAGGATTGCATACTTAAATCAACAACGATGATGTTAATCATGCTTTCCTGTAAGGAGTCTTGTGCTCAAAGTACTGTACCGATCAGACCCAACCTAACAGAGAGTAAACCCCAACTAAACTTGGGGTGTACTTTGGGTCCACTCAGGGTTTACTTTCAGGGTTTACTCTTTGTTTACTTCGGGTTTACTAGAGTGGACCCAGAGTAAACCCAAAGTAAACCCAGAGTGGACACAGAGAGTAAACCCCGATGAAGTGTACCCCTGAAAGCAGATGCTACATGTGTATTTAGAATACACAAGGGGCAGGAATTACAGGCAATAAGATGGTAAGATAAAAGACGGGTCTGCTTCACACTTCAGTGCGTTCAGTGGATCCTAAAAGCAAACAATGAGTAAACCCAAAGCAAATTTTCAAAAAGCAGACCCAGAGTAAACCCCAAGTAAACCCTGAAAGTAAACCCGGGATTTAGTTGGGGTCTGCTCTGTTGTTAGGTTGGGTCTGATCAGTACTGTAAGTGCAATGCACATGTATATTTGTTTTTAATTTTTTTTTGATCTGTGAATTGGAAATTGTTAACATTTAAATCAACAATAAACAATTGATAAACCCTGCAGGGATGTTTGAAGCCTGTGACTGCCATCATTCCCAAGGGGAGTATCCTGGACCCCTCGGAGAATGCGGCCGTGGTGGGAGGGAATGTCCTGACCTCCCAGAGAATTGTGGACGTCATCTTCCGGGCATTCCAAGTCTGTGCTGCCTCTCAGGTACAACACAGGGGGTTTAAAAAGGGTGGATGGTCACTGTCCCCCTTTTTTAAATTTATGTTTGAACTTACGGTAAACATTTATTTATTTCATTGGGAAACAAAAGTCTTCAAAATTGCCTAATATTGTTGGAAGATTTTTGAATAGGAACATAGTGAAATTTAATTCACCATAATTATTTTCAGCAGGTAACTAAAAATGACTCTAGAATTTGAACAAATGCAGTTTTTGAGTGGTTTTATTTTTAGGGTTGCATGAACAATATCACTTTTGGAGACGATGCCTTTGGTCATTACGAGACTGTGGCAGGTGGAGCTGGAGCAGTAAGTATCTGGACACACAATTGATAATACATGTACAATGTACCGGATATCATACGCTGCAGTGCATTAGTATCTACTGACAATACAACATACACAATTCTTTTTACCCACAAATTAACATCCTCAACCACTTATGAAACACACATTTATCAACCATTAAAGTAAAACTACAGGTATCATGGAACATTCCCTTGAATCTGTTTAGAATTGACAATCCATGTAATTTGTCCCCACAAAAATTAATGATTCCACAATAAATGTTTTTTCTTGTAAGGGTGAAACCTTGTGTTATTGACAGGGTCCAACATGGAATGGTAGAAGTGGTGTGCACAGTCATATGACCAATACTAGAATTACTGACCCAGAAATACTGGAGAGGAGGTAAGACTTTAATAACCATAACTCTTTACAATTTCATTTTAAAACATTGAAGTACACTAAAATAAAGTGGCTCATCTACTACACTCAGGCAGTAATTTTTCCTTCAAGACCTCATGTAGAGAATATTGTAGCAAAGTGCATAAGTTCATAATTTGGAAGAATGATGGATCCACATTATCTACTAGTAGAGGAAATTACAGTTAAAAAAGAAACATGTTCATGTGTAGTATTTGACAATTTTAATTATTTCTTGTCAAATCTTTACATTAAGGTTAGGAAAGAATGAATATAATCAATTTGTGACAAAGTCATGAGTCAATTTTGTTTCATTGACTGTTTTGATTATTCTATATAAAGAAATTACCTGAAAAAAAATCAAATTTTTCATGCATTGTGAAATATCAGGTATCCTGTGATTCTGAAGAAGTTCCATCTGAACCCTGGGACAGGAGGACAGGGCCAACACAAGGGAGGGGACGGAATCATCCGAGAGTACTTGTTCCGCAAAGATCTCACCCTCTCCATCCTCACCGAGAGGAGGGTTTTCTCCCCTTATGGATTAAATGGTAATTTCTTCACGTGTCTATAATGATTTTAAAATTTATTTACATGTATTATCCATCTCTTTTTCTGTTTTTCATGCAGTTGAGTTTTTTTTTTAAAGAGTTTATTAGTTGGATTGATGATTACTATAGATTCCTAATTAATCTTGATTAATTAATCCTAATTAATCTTAATAAACTCAAGGAGAAGCACATCTCATGGATTTTAAAATCTTGCTTAAATACTTGCATAAAATAAGGAATTTACAGTACCGACCAGACCCAACCTAACATATTAAAGTAGACCCGAACTAAACCCTGGGTTTACTTTGGCTCTGCTCGGGGTTTACTCTAGGTTTGCTAGAGCAGACCCAGAGTTAACCCCGAGTAAACCCAAAGTAAAGGCAAAGTAGACCCAGAGTGGACACAGAGAGTAAACCCCAATCAGAAGTAGACCCCTGAAAGAAGACGCTACATGTGTTTTAGGAATATACAAGGGGTGGGACTGAGAGGCGGTAAGATGGTAAGATAAAAGACGGGTCTGCTTCACACTTCAGTGTGTAAAGTGGACCTCAAAAGCAAACCCCGAATAAACCCAAAGTAAACCCAGAGTGGACTCAAAGTAAACCCTGAGTGGATGCAAATTTTTAAAGAGCAGACCCCGAGTAAACCCAAAGTAAACCCAAAGTAAACCCCGAAAGTAAACCCAGGGTTTAGTTAGGGTCTGGTGCTAGGTTATATAGGTCTGGTCGGTACTGTACAGTTCTTGAAAATGATGGCAAACTTGTCATTTATAAGATTAATTTATTTTCTTAATTGATGCAGAAGTAAAGAGTCATTTACATGAAATGTGTATAAAATACTAGATCCCTTTCAGATAAAGATATACATGTTTATTTGATTTTTTTGTGTTTTTTTTGCTTTAAGGTGGAGAATGTGGAT
Organism: Magallana nippona; assembly: GCA_033439105.1. Classification (NCBI taxonomy): domain Eukaryota; kingdom Metazoa; phylum Mollusca; class Bivalvia; order Ostreida; family Ostreidae; genus Magallana; species Magallana nippona. Next base: position 31,602,614 of record CM065922.1, on the reverse strand, counting down.
CTAAGGGAGTTAACATCATCCATTACAGTGATGGGAGAGTTGTGTTCATGGGTTCAAAGACTTCAATCAAATGCCAAGCAGGGGTAGGTCTAACAAACACTCCTCCCCTTCAGGCTCACACAAACACATTTATTTGGATTTAGAAGGGAAAAAAAGATTCACCTGAAAAAGATTATGTACATACATGTACATGATGTATCTCACTAATTTAAGTATTCATTTGTCATTTATTTATTTATTTTTTATCTTGTTTTTAATTCATTTTGTGGTGTATAAGTAGGAACAGTACATCAATAAGCTAATTAGAATTTTCATATATGATTACCTTAATAAGCTAATTAGACTTAACTTCCAAGGTTTTACACTCAATTTATGTGTTCTTTCTTGGAACATGTTGTTAGAATGGAAATCAAGTTGTCTTTCTTAGTACAAACTCGTTAATGACAAACAAATTTTTCAGATTTAAAAGTACATATAATTAACATACTCAATTAGTTACTTGTCTTAAATGTTATCAAAAGTGTCTTCAGGGTCATTTTCAGAAAAGTTTTTTATTCCACATTTTGTTGAAAATTATGTATCAGTTTATGTTACTTTTGTCATTTAGTAGTAATTTTTCTTGAATATTCAAAGATTTCTTTTTCATAGAAACGTTTACTTAATATAGATACAGCTTTCAATTTGATAACTGTACTAACATTGGATATGAAATTGGAATCCTTTTATTCTGCAAAGACACATATAGTACATGTAGATCTGGCAATGTACCTTTCATAATTGAATTAAAATATATAATTACTATCTTTTCAGGATGTGTTTTATCTTCAAACTCCTGGGGGTGGGGGATATGGGAGTGAACAGGAATTGAAAACTGAAACCAGGAAGCGGAAACAGAGGTCAAGTGATGAAGGGTCAAAGGCCAAGAAAGGTCACTCACTGGTGGGCCGAGGGAGTGTTTTTGAATACAAGAAGTCTCAAGAATCTGCATAGATTAAAGAAAATTACTGATTTAATCAGACGTTGATCCAGCCACAATATTATGGAAATGAGTTATTTTCAACCAATCGCAATGTTATCAATGTTATGTTTTAATGAGATATAGCATATAATTTTAAAACTGCTCAATGTTGTATGTACCTTCAGACAATGAGGGTGAATGGGGGGAAAATGAAAGGTGTGTGGAATATTTACTGTATAAATGCAGCATTAGATTTATATACAATGTATTAATTTTTTTTTCATAAACAACTGGCTTACTTTATTTTTTTAATACTTTATTCCTTCTCCTAATTCATTTTTTTTCTGGGATTTACAATAATATAATTTTATCAAGCATTTTATATATCAACAATTCAAAGCAGGTGCAATATTATTGTAACTCTAAATATGGAGATGGGTTAATCAATGTATAGTAGATGGAAATCTACAAAATTATTGAAGTTGAAATGTGGTTTTATATAGTTATAGTTACTGATGAAATTATTTATCCAAGTATAGTGTCTTCTTTATTGACGGTTTTTTTCTAAACCATCTTCTTTTTCTATCTAACCTAGAGAAACTTTTAAACAATTTTTATATGAATTTTTAAATATATAGTCTTCCACTGTATCAAATGAAAAATAGCAATATTATGTTTTTATGAAAAATAAAATCCATATTCACGATAATGGAGTTATCTTTCTTTTGTCCTGATCAACACACGGTGGGGAAATGATAACATTAAACAAAGTAAGTCTGTGAAATCATTAGTTTGTGAGCGTAAAACACGGTGGGTCCATGATAAGATAGTACTTATCATGTTCATTTGAATTCTCTGTTTAGTAAACCTCTGACTGGTAAATACACTTTGGGTACCTAGAATAAATTTTAGTACCCTGTCATGAAAATGTACAACAGTTTCTGCCCAAACTTTTGATGAAATAACAGAAACGGATGCATGTTGATCTGCGTCCTGTTTAGACTATTTCACTTTTTTGTGACATCTTTATAGCGAAGAATGGTCCTTTCATGTGGCACATGTGAAAGCGACGGAGTTTAACTGAATCAATACTATGGCACGATCGAGACTGTCCTTCTGACATATTTTAATTTTAACAATAAAGATATGCATTATTACAACGTTATTGTCATGTACCAATAATCTAAATTTTTGTAAGGACAGTAGGACAGAACTGTATAGCGATGATGGGACTCGAACCAGTGACGCAGTGATCATTTGTCTCAAACGAATGTGAACACATCCGCTGTACCACTGACAATATGTAAATTGACACTATAAGTATTAACTGCAATATGATTATTGTTGGTGATTTGATTCTCTTCGATTTGCGTGGAAGGTGCCCATACACTGTGGTATCACAGGCACCTGACGTTATAATTTTTTTCTCATAATAAAAATAAATACCCTTTACCTAATAATAGTCTATTATTAGGTATAGGGTATTTATCTTTATTATGAGAAAAATTTATAACGTCAGGTGCCTGTGACTATGATATAAGATATTATAATCAACAAACTTTTGGAACTATAGAATACTAATCATTTTGTATGAGTTATAAGTAATGATAAAATTAATGAATCACGAAAAATACTGAACTACTCATGAACATTCTCTTACCAAATATATAGTGCATCTACAATGTATTTACATTACACTGACGAAGTGCAAAATGCGTAATAGCAATGCCATTGACGGAATTTTTTTTCGATTGTAACCCGAAACTACCAACAAATGAATGATAAGTCTCGTAAATTGGTGAAAATTTTTGGCTTAAACTGACAGCTTTCGTTTGAAATCTTAAAATCGCTTATAAATAAGAATTTGTTTAACTAAGAAGAAAATTTGATACGCCAGAAAGTGCAAGGCTTTATATCGGTAAAAAACTAAAAGTACAACACAATGAAACTTAACCAGATGATGTTATTTTAAGTAATCAAGAAAAACTGTTTGAACACGAATTAAGTTTGCTAGACCCTGTCTTTCCGTGTAGACACCTGTTGTTTGAGCCTGCCTTACATACAAACTAAGTGAAGTTTCCACGATAAGTTTATATTGAATTCCCATCAAACGCCAAGTTCTGAGATATTTTTCTTTCTAATTAATATAATTTTCCGAAGTTGCCTGCAACTCTATCGGCTCTATATCTTGTGAAATTTGGATAAAACTTTGGGCAAACACCTAAACAAATAGACCCCAGCCGAGGGGATGGTTATTTCTCAACGGTGTTTTTATGTCAAACAGGGGTTTCTTGACGCAGTTACACGTGTTCATACTAGAATTATTTTCAAAGCATGTTTTCCTCTAGATTTTGTGATATTTCTTCTTCTTTTTTTATTATTGTGGGGATAAATATTCCAAGTGGTTCCCTTCTCGCCTCCTGGCCTAAAAAACTCTCGAGCATCTGAAACTCAAATCTTCAAAGAGATGACCAAGTTAACAAATCAATAAGGATATTTACTCTCAAAAACGGTTTATGTATTTTAGAAAGCATCTTTTTGAAAGTTTGTTATTCATTGTAATAAACGAGATGAAGTAGAAATACACGTGCATAAACCTTGAAATTAGTTCCATGCTCGCCCTTCATAAACACTTTAAACTATCTGAACTAGCAAAAAGGCAAAAAAAGCACAGGTTTTTGGTGCAGTTGAAATTTACTTGACGCAAATATCCATGAAATAAACCGGTTGACGTTACAAGTATGTATGTATATTGCATGAAATAAACGTCCATGAAATATACATTTCCGGTATGCAATTATAGTTCCAATGAAAAAAAAAAACCACCAATGTAACTTTCTCTGTATAAAAAGAGAAATATTCACTGAGATTCGATGTTCAGAAATAATTGTTCGAATTGATTTTACTTTTATATACATGATGTATCTATTATTAATCATATTTTAATCAAATACTCCTAAATTAGGTCATAGTTATCGGTAGTTGTGAATTCTTTTATTTATTTTGGTGGAGTGTAGAACGTTTGATATTTAACTAGATAACTAGAAATTACACACGTTTATAAATAACTTATTTGACTAACTGAATAATGTATACAGGGTTATTTTCGCCCCGTGCATTCATATCTCCAAATGCTAACCGTATTATTATTTTTTTCTTTCCACTTTGAATTTTAATTTAATAATACTGATTACTAAAAGTAATGTACAACCTTTTAAAATACCTGTATATAATCATTATAAAATGAATTACTTTTTATATTCCCGTATTCGAGATGAAAAATTGATATAGTCATGGCCAAGTCCTTCAGAATAGCAATATTTTTAATATGGTATGATGTAATTTGAATTAATGAATGCATAACTTGGATTCTTTTGTCATTTAAAGGAATACCATCGCCTATGAGACATTTGTTTGCGACAAAATGTATATAAAAAGATTTAAACAGAAATTAAACATGGAGTTCATTGATCCCAACCCAGTCAATTCTACTTTTTAATTGTCCATATTCCATTAAAAATAATGGCCAGTCGCACTTTAAAGATATGATTTATGACAAATATGGAGCCATCTAGAAGGATACATTTACACATTTACACATTAAATGACATCAGTTCTAGATGAGGAGTATAGATAAATAACGGTGAGCTGTTAGAACAAACAATCAACTAGATTATGTATATTGTGCTAGAAATCATGCACATTATGTTAATTAATGTGTATATATTAAAAATAAAATGGAATGTATTTTTTCTTCAATTGAGTTCGTGTATAAAGCGTAAAAATAACGAGTAAACTGTTTATCAAGAGGTTTATTTTATTATTTTTTTTTTTGAGGGGGGGGGAGGGTCTCTTACCGGATAGAAATATTTAATGATTTTTTCTGCAATACAAAATCACTACACGCTCATCTTACATGTATTACATGTATCTAATTGTAATAAACAGGTTAAAGCTTTACATCGAACCCAATATACAACCAAAGAAGAAATCTTCAGGATTTGAATAAACATTTCTTTTTGATCTGACTTCGAGACTAAGATTAACTACCTGTGTGATTTAACATTTTCAAAAAATGAAAAGACGCATTCTAGTAATTGTCGTAAATTTTAAACCATGGCCAAATTGTAAATGCTTACTTTGTCTATAAGGATGGGAACAATATAAAGGTTTTAATCGTGTCTTTAATAAAAGAGTGAAAGACTTCAGTTTCATGAACCTAATTACATTTAAGGAGGCTGGGTGGTCAACAAAATTAACCATCGGATCTACCTTAATTTTTTTAAATGATTTGTTAAGCTGTATTATTAAGTACAGAAACAATTACATAAATTTTAACTTTAAAATTTGATTGTTTTCCTATAGTTTATACATAGCTCTTCTTCTTACGGAGATTTATAAAGTCTAAAAATGGCCACGACCATCCAGCCTCTTAACATGGCATGATCTGCCAGTTCTGTCCACTGTATGAAGGAGTACATTAAATAAACTTTTGACTTTTGACAGAAGTTGAGTTTTCGTACCTATTATCCACAGTATCAGTAATAAGTTGTTATCACCTGTTATTGTTGACGAAGCATCATGCATCAAAATGAAGTAAACTCTAGAGAGGTTTACCGGTCGCTTTTCTTACCTCCTGTGAAGAAGATGTGCACAGTATATTTAGAGCCATTTTAACAAGATCTTGGACTTAAGGTAGGATATATCTATTTACTTATTGCATCAAAACAAGTTAAAATGATGCTGGTTTCAAGTGAAATATGCACAGATTGCGTTGGCTTTAAATTGCTCAAAAGCCAGACAAATCTTGTTGATTTCAAAGAGCCATGGCCGAGTGGCCAACAATGAAAAAGACAGGCCTAGGTCACATTGCTGTTTGATTTGACACTACTACCCAAAGACCAAGATCCTGTTAAAATGGTTCTAAAGCTATAGAATTTTCAAAACTTAATCAAAAGGGGTTTTCTATATACGAAAGGATAGTTCATAAATATTAAGGCATATTATCAAAGTTTTTGCATTACTAACCACCTTATCTTTTTAGGGTATTAAAAGAATACTGTCATGGACCATATCAATGTAAAAAGCATTGGATAAAACATACATTGGTGAGACAAAAAAAAAGACATTGTTGTATTGGCCAAGACGCGAAGCATCAAAACTATATGACAATATCCCCCCTCCCCCTCTCTTTTGTCTGTCTGTCTGTCTGTCTCTTATTTGTTTCTCTCTCTTGGCAAATTGAGACATGTGAAAAGTGAGCAATTTAGTCTATAAACCTCACTAATTTACACGAATAGTCTTTTTATAATCGGTATGATATATTGCCTTTGTCTGTACATTTTCTGAAAACTGCATTTAGCACTGGAGATGTGTGAAGGGTAAGCTTTGGGTTTGATGTATTGTTGTATTGATGCCATGTCTCTCCCGGGCCGCGCCAGGCCTGGGTTTGTCTCGAGCAGACGACAATACATGGGCGTATTAGATGACGACCTACCTCCGTCAGAAATAGAACAACGGCCAGTTATTGGCACTTTTGATTTCGCCATCAAAATGTGGTTAACAATTTTGACGCTTGTGCAGTTACGTAAAACTCAAATTTATTGACAGTGCTATTTTTTGGGTAATGAAATTGAATGCAATTTTTGATGTACCTGCGCGTGTGAAATATATGTCATAAAAATAATGATTTACAATGGTTGCACTTTTAGAATGCCATACGGCTTAAATGCAAGCTATAGTTAATAATATTTCCAGGAAACGTTAACATGATAGTGATCAGGGTCTAGAATAATATAGCAATTAATAATATCAATTAGGAAAGAATACAATCTAATTTAACGAAACTATTTCTTGATAGGGAATGTACAGTGCATCGGCAGACCTACGTGTACTGGAAGGCTGCGACTTTGATGAGACCAATTCTCATTGGGTGTTTATTTTTGTTCTTTTATATTCATATCTATATTGTTGTACACCATACCAGTTATAACATACACGTAGCCCATGTTTACATGATGTGGAGGGTTAAGGAATAGATTTTCCGTTTCGATAGATTCAGTGTACTAGATTTGATTATCGTTTCTGTATTCCCCATCTCTATCAGCAAGTATCCACACAAAATTAAGTGAATTGCATGTTGTACATTCAGCTAATTATACAAAAGATTAAATCTTATCAGCAAATAAGCTTTTCATCCGATTATCATAAAACCCTTTTCTGCGGTTGCATTTTTTTTTTTTGCGTTTTGATTCCAATAAATTTGTTGTTTTGCAATATTTTGATTGAAGAATCAAACTTCAAATAGAAATTTTATTTAAGAAGATTAAATTGATTTTTTTGCATTTGATACCAAAGTCAAAATAGGAATACATTTTTTTTTTTACTGGAATCTGGGTAAGTTATCGATTTCTTTAAAAAGCTGTATTCTTTTATTTTCTTTTTATAAAGGCTTTTCTTTTTACATAGCTTATATAGCACTTCAAACGGATTTTGATAATTTATGTCAAATTGATATAATTTAAAGAGATTGTTTTTCATTTCATTTTCAAGAGACTCATGGTAACTTGACATAACATGTAGTTCTCTATGTTGGCAGTTTTCTGTCTCGTTGAAAATGCATTAGAAGTACGAAGACAATGTGCCTATCTATATTTTTCATTAAAGTCATTACTAACAGATTAATTTATGCAACAACACTTATTTTATTGATATACGAAGTTTCATTCCATTTGATGAAAATGTATTTTTGTTACTCGATTTTAAAATCAACATGTTTTGCCACAACGGCGCACGGTAATGTTGAAAACATGACGTCAAGATGACGCACGCACAGTTAATAGAAATATCCAATCTTTATATCCCCCCCGAGTCTTTTGTGCGTTTCACCATACAATTTAAATCGGCACTATATCACTTGACATCTAATTTGTTCACATTTGTTCGAAAATCATGAGTTAGTTCCTCGAAGTTTTCTTATTTTTTACAGCATATCTCTTCGTTTACAGTAAGAAAATCCCTGAATGTCAGATGACGTTGTTTATTCTTTTGATCAAATAATTACAGATTTTCTACTCTCATTCGGACTGTTTGATGTTCAAAATACATTTACCACAACCCCCACAAAATGTGTTAGAGTTAAACACAAATGTGCAAATAATTTTTGACTTATTTTTTCCACCATTGAGCATTTTCGCAGTTTTTATCGGCTTTTTTTTTTCGAGTTAAATCCATACTCTTTATACTTTTCGTTGCGCCGTGACGTCCGGCGACGTCAATATTTTCAGTCAATTTTAAAGAGGAATATATGTCTTTAGTTACTGATATCTGTTCAACAAATCTATATATCCCGTCATTATTTGGTACATAGAATATCATGAATATTCTTAATTTTATGTTTCAATATTATTTGGTTTTAACCCAATTTATGGAGATATTGCTTTCAACATAATATGGTTTATTGTTGACAGAACACAAAGTTTGACCGTGCGTCGTGACCTCATTTTTGCAGAGTTTGATTCTTAATAATTCTTAGAAATAAAGGAATACATGAACATTTTTGATTTCAAATTGTTTGAAACAATTGCTAAATTATGTCTACTAAATTTAGTAATAATATGACGTTAATTAACATAGCTATGGCAAAAGTCTTCGTATTTTTGATTGACCCTCGTATAAAAGGTGTCTAACAAGAATAAGGTTTTTGATGATTTTATAGAATTTGACTTGATAAAAAATTTCTGTTACGTTAAGCAAATTGATTCAAAATATACATTGCATGAAATATTGTTCCATTCTGAGAAAGCATGAATATTATTGTGTAAAAACTACAATGATAAAATCATTTCAGGCACACCTGTATATATTGATTCATTGACAAAAAATTCATGAAAGTTTTATGCCAGCCCTAAAAGTACAGCATTAACCTTCCAGATCTAATCAACCTTTGCGAAATAAAATCCCCTCTTCATTTTATATAAAACATAAAAGTTGAAAAAATAAAGAGACTGTGATCAGAGACATGAATAACATTGTTATTTATGTCTCGTTGTGATCAACCATTTTTTTTAATAGTTCGTCTTCTAAAGGTCAAATTAAGTATGTTTCAGACAATGCCGTCGATAATTTTTGGCTTCAACTTTCTAAGGAAATTAAGCCTCATGCACAATAGATACCGAAAAGCTTTTTTTGGCGGGGGATATAATTTTGGCCTATTTTGGCGATTTTTGAAAATTCACCAAAATTAAAATCACCAAATTTAAGAATTTTCTATGTAGACACTATTATTGACAAACATGTAGTTTCTGGAGAGTATTTTTTCATGCAGTTTTAAAAGTCGGTGAGCATGATAAAAAGGGACAATTGTTACATGCACACAGTGTTACAGATACTATTTACTCAAAATCAATACAAAACTAATGTAAATAAATAAAACCTAAACATTACTAATGTTTACTAAACGGGAATGTCTGACTACATCCAATTAATATATTATTATTATCATTATTATTATTTACATTACCATTCGATTTATTGATTTATAGGGTCTCTCCTCCTATGTACGAATATTTTTTTAGATTATTGTATAACGTTAATAATGACTTGTGTGCTTGTACTTTGAGAGAGTGCAGTGGAATATGTTTATAATTATATGTAGTACTACATATGTTATTTTCCATTGCTAATAATTCATATGAATTTTGGCAAATAAACAATACGATCAATACTATAAATAAGAGATTAATTGTTTAAACACAATATCACAATTTGTTTATCTATTTATAATTTTATTCAGGGAATAAATAAAACAGTTTCATGTTTATTTAATTTCTGAACTAAAACAATATCCATATCTTCTCGTTCGTTTATAAAATCATAATTGTTCGTTTATGGTATAATTACAATAATAAACGTCCGTCAGAAAATTATGAAATTTTTTTTTTATTTACAGTTGCAAACATTGTCACAATATGGATTTCGTTGATCATCTTAAACCACATAATTATTAACATGCCCGTGTACATGTTTTCATATATATTTATCTATTATAATATCTAGAAATATTACTTCGATTGCATTATATATTTTCCAAATGTTTTAAAATTAAAAAAAAATATTTCCAGGAAAGTGTTTTATGTATAAATACAACCATTACTAGTAATTTGTTTAATAATTACTTTATCAATATTCGTAAAAACCATTAACTATTCGTGGGAATATCGTTTATCGTACAAATTTTTAGTCATTCTTATCATATCGTATAAAAATCATCTTCCATCTTACTTGCTCGTAGGAAGATCTTAACGCGTTCGTTACTTAATCGCCCTAATTCGTACATGAATCGCCACAACTCGTCCTGTCATCGCACAAACATCTTGCATTGTCGAGCAGACATCGTAGTCGTGTCGTACTACATGTAGATTCGAAAAATCCCACCGTCTGTAGTATTATCGCAAGAATGGCCTGATGAATAATGGAGAATTTAACATTTTAGTAATTTGCAAGAATCGTAGTAAAATCGTGACAGTGTGAAAGGGGCTTAAAAGATCTTTACATAAAGTAAGAGAAATATACAGAACGATTCATGATTTCCAAAGAAATTTAATTTTTCATATACCGCAACCCTCTCTTGAAACGAGAACAATCATCTTTGTTTTTCTTGACAGTGCAACATGGAGCCACCATAGCGGTAAGATTTTGATAGATGGGTTTCATTGCATCATATTCAACATCCATTAATTTGACACTTTCATTCTTTTTTTGTTGTTGCTATTTTGTCTTAAGCTTGATTTACAGAATGAATTCATCACATGGTGGCGCAATCTTGTGGTTTTGGAGACAATACATGTCGAAAGTCAAGATTTATTCTTTAAAAGGTTTTTTTCCCAACCCAATCGCAGATAAATAAGTGTGTAATCATCATCAAATGCTTCATGTTCATAATAAAGTACACATGCTATTTTATGAACTGATGAAACTGTTTGCGACTTCTTTTTCTTTCTTTTTTTTTTTTTACAATGAATAGACAAGACTTATGATGCTTAAACCTAATTCTTATTTTGCTAGAATTGATGAATCGGTAAGTGACGACATTACATTGGAAAACAGTCAATTTGGCCTCTGAATAAACTTTAACTTTCTGTTTTCAAAAGATTTAACAACGAATCCGAGAAAAGTGCTAATTTACACTTTAAATTAAGGTCAGACGACACGTTCCTCGAGCATCTATTTGTTTCTCCTCGTAGTAAAGAGTTCCAATAAAAATAATCCAGATTTTTACCGAAATTGGTTTAAAAAATCATATTTGATTATGCCCCTTTCAATATATATGTAGTATTAGCAAATCAATAATTCTTGGAAAAAGTTATGTAAAATTGAGGAACGCGTCGTCTGACCTTAAGAACTAAATAAATTCTTTTTGCGTTGCTAACATATTTACGCTCTTTTGCATTTTATAGAGAAAACTATTCTGCTTGAATGTGTTCTTTATGGGAGAAAATCCATGTGTCTACTAAGAAATTACATAATCATTGAATTGAATTCATGATTTTTTAAGAATTAAAATTTTCTTGTATGAAATCAGTAAGGTGAGCTTTTATTCAGAAAACACTTTATTTAATTGCATTTCTGAAAAACAGCGTAAATCTTCAGTGTACAAAGGTGTTTGTACTATTAACTCTTTTTTCACAGTCTTTCAGTTTGCTGCATGCTTCATACGCCCAATATGTAAAGCTTTGAATGTAAATCAATCGAATCTATACATTACCCAATCAGTTCTTACTCACTTTCAAATGTCAAAGTTAATTAACGTTAGATTCGACGATGAAACGCCATCGTTTGTAAAATTCAACTTGACTCAATCTTACACTCAATTCTCTCCTTCATCCATAAAATATACGTCATTTAGATATTTTAATTTCGATTACGTGATTATGTGATTAACATGATTAACACGCTGTAGGCGAATGTTCATGCAACTAATAATCAAGAAATGTTTGGCCACATTAGCATAAATGACAAAACAACACATCTTTCAGAAGGTCCCTTCCAACTAATCAAATAACTTGTCTTCATCTGTCTCAGTCTAGGTGAAAACAAGAGGTCGTCCCCTGTCAAACAACTTGATGCTTCATGGCCCCTTAAATGGACGATTAATTAAAAAAAGAAATTTTAATTAAGAATTCCTAAATATTTTCCCTTTTCTATTTTGGATGCCCGATGAATATTCCATGGTTTTCTTTTCAAGTCTCGAACTGATACGAAGTAAAAAAAGGAAAAAAAAGAAATAAGTCGACATTGTAATTATAACAAACACTTTTGCAAGAAATTATAAGACAATCTTCTTTGTGTTTTTTATTTATTTGAGAAAATGTCGATGCATATGCACACAATTTATGATCATATCTTATAAAATGGGAAATTCTTGCACACATTTGAAAAAATGCATGGCCACAAGCATTCGTTGGATTGCTACGGAAGGAATCATTCAAAGATGAAATGGAGGAATAAAAATAGTTTTCTTTTGAATCTTGTCAGACACATACATTTTATAAAATACAAGAGTAGAATAAAAATCCAGGGAAAGAAAGAATCGATGATTTGTTTAGAAAGAAGTCATTTATTGCTGGATACGAAACGTTTGAAAGTTGTGCGAAACTGGAATAATGCTGACCAGTTTCCTTGCAATATTAGCAAGAAATATGCCATAAAACCTATCGGAGGAATCTCCCGAATATCAGCCAATTGTTTTTCGAATTTGTCTAGAAAACACGACCGACAGAACAAAGAATCATAGAGATGAACAGCTGTTTCTTTTCAGGGAATGGTTATTGTCCAAAACCTCTATCGCTTAAATCCCTCTATTATATATGTATATGTTTTTGTAAGAGTTTTGCTGCATGATGAAAATACAATCAATATTGATATAAGACTAGTACTATCGATATCTAACCACATTAACAAAGCACTGCATATGAGAAAAAAAAAGGAAAAGGTCGTTCCTTTCTAAAACAAACATGAAAAATCAAAACTCTAAATAACAGTATTTTCAAAGTTAATTGGAAACATATAAGTACCCAAAGGTTTAAGCCTATATAGACTCATTAATCATACCATATAAATGATTATGACGAATTTTTATTTGTAGTTAACAAAATAAAATGAAAAAATCCAAAATAAGTAAAAACAAAAGTTAATTAAATAAACCAAGTCTAATGAATATCTATTCTAATGCATTTTACATTAGCAAGAAAAGCAAACGGTTGCATGTCTAGTTCAGTTAATTGCCTATTATTCAAAACTCTGTGTTGATAGGATTTTGCAGGTTAAAATACTATCATTAAACTGTACTCACTTCTAAATAACAATAATGAATATCTTTAGAATCTCTTTAAAACTAACTTTGATAGGTCATTACAAGCAGCTATCTTATTCAGTGCTGTACAATTGTAATAGCAACAACAAGACAACCATCTATGATGAACAACATTTAATCTTGTGAATTGTTTGACTTTTGGATAAGCCTTGTGGAGATTATCGCGAGTATTGCAACGGATTACACAACTATTTTAATCCGATAATTAACCATCATCCCATCCCATGGAATCCTGTCAGAATTCTTTCCAAAGCGGGTGTTCTGCTGTCAAAAGAAACGTGTAAAAAGCACCGGAAAACAGTTGTCTTAACCGGAAGCAGTAAAAGTCAGTTTGTTTCTTCGAGGTAGCATAGATAACATCAATATCCAATTATAATGACCTAGCTGTGTATTTCTCTTCTCTTAATCACTGTCATATGCTTTTTCTCGTCGGTTGTCTAAAGCTGCTTTCTATACTTTTTTATATGCTGAAATGTAGCATGAATCGATGCGCCTGCTTTATTTATATGTTATTCATGTATAAAATAAAGAAATGTGAGAATTTCAAAAATATTTTTATGTTGATGTCACCATACGTATATGATATAATTCTTTTTCTTCAAAATAATGTTTTCGTGTAATGTTTAAACTATTAACAATTAAGCAACAGCTTACGCATGTAGAAATAATTTTTTGCTCACGAATTATGAAATCATGATTTAAGAAGGAAATATCGCAAAAATTATTAATGAAGTAATTGTATAATATTTAACAAATTGAAACAAAAATCTTGATTCTTTTAAACAAAAAAGTAGCATAACCTTTAAAATTGTTTGGATAATGAATTTAAATGACTGTTGGTACAATTAATTTATCAAAAAAACAATCTTAATTGCAACTTTTTGAGGTTTTGAAACGCATTATTATCTATGATCTATGGTAGACTATTTGCTGAAGAAACAGACAAAAATGATTACCTTGAATGACGCAACACATTTTTCGCTTGTTAAATATCACTTTTAAATGCTATTGTTATAAAAAATATCCATCTTGCTTAAAGTGTATTAAGGAAATGGATAACCACATCATTATCAAGCTTTATATTTTTCTATTTCATTTCAAAAGTTGTGAATCTCTCTGCGAAAATGTTTATATAATATGTAAATATAGATTTTTAAAAAAAAAATAAGATTAGTAGTTTTATAGAATGCTACAACGCCTTTCATCGTAAGACTTTTCCCTCATAGACCATACGATTATTTCCGTATTTACGAGATATGGTAAATAGAGCTTTTGGGAGCACTAAGCAAAATACACGTCTTTACTTTTAATATCAGCCAAATTGGATTCATTCTTTGATAAATTGTCACAAGCGCATCTGTCACAGAGAGGAAAATGAGAGACAAAGCGTTTCATAAACAGCGATTCCACTTCCGGTAACATTTGTCGGCTCGCGCGTAAATTACATCGGAGTAAAAGCAAGATGATGTTCAAATCTGATCCATCCAAGAAAATGACACCGGGATAATTAGTTAAATGCTACAAAAAGCATGCAAGGCTAACGAGAAAAGCTGTTAAAGCTGGAGCACACTTGATAAGTCAGTGAAACACAATTCATCACTATTAGCATGGTGAAATGTTTAAATTGATCTTTATTACAAGCTAACATCTGTGTCTAAATAACTTTTATTGTATTAAGGTATATGAATCATATGAATAATGACGTAATAAGTATAGTGTAATCTCCGAGCATGTTTATGTTGCTTTTCACTGAACATCATTACAAAATACAACCCTTAGCCAGTCGCTGATACAATGATTGTTACATAAGATATATATATATATATATATATATATATATATATATATATAGAGAGAGAGAGAGAGAGAGAGAGAGAGAGAGAGAGAGAGAGAGAGAGAGAGAGAGAGAGAGAGAGAGAGAGAGAGAAAATATTTCCTCTTTTTATATATGTACACACGTTGTTGTATTATTTTGATTGTCGTTCACTTAGCTTTATTTAAAACTTACTTACAAACGTAGGATTTCTTGATAACATAACTTCGAAAATAATGTATCAAAATTGTGTAAGAACGATATTTCCAAATTTATTGACCTTGCACAATCTGTTCATTGAAAAAAGTATACTGGACACAAAAAATGATATTATTTTATTAATGTAAAAGTACATGTACTTGCGTGTCCGGTGTATGTTGAAGTACGAGTCATTTTAAACATCTTTTTAGTACACTTTTTTGTACAAATCAATACAGAGTATTAACAAGTCGAAGAATAGGGTAATCTAAGAAAGCTTATATTCAAAGCCACTTAGCTAAAAATTCATTTGACTCGTGCAACGACAATACATTTTTTATCGATTCGTGTACTGTTGTTATCCTCTGAACTGATATCATAATATTTTAGATCGTCTTTAAATGGAATTTATTTGCCCGTTATTTGCTATTCAATAAAAAAAATATAATACATTAATACATGTTTAAATGAATAATAAAAAAATAATGATACAAGTTTAAGTGTGTCGTAATATTTAATACATGTATGTCTTCTTCAAGGGTGAAGTTGAAAAAAATTCTTTTGGTGTATCAAATATCATATTTCTAGCTTTGGCCGTTAGACTAATTTTTTCATTGGTGCTTCAAACTTACGACCATGACATTTTTCTTTGGATATGGATTTTTAGCATTTATCCTCGTTGGAAAAGAGCTTATATATGATATGACATTTGGTATGAATACATAGGTCTCAAAACACTTGTACATTGATACTTATATGTATTTTGCATGCAGCAAAAACGCTGTTTTTATTCTGATATTTTGAATATAAAAAAAAGAATAGGATCAAGGGGACTGATAATATAAATTTAAATAATATATACATATCTTAGTGTTCTGCTGAAAGCTCGCATGATATTTCATTCTAACTTAAGTCAACATTCTATTAGCCAAAAGTGCAGATTTGGTGCAAGTTCATTGCAGAGGGCACTCTGTGTGAAAAATAGTAATCGTTGTGGACAACAGCGTTGTCTGTGACAGGACAGCCGACAACAAGTCTGGAGGTCAGTTAATTAGGGAAAAATGTTACTTGTGGCGAGAACACAGAAAGTTGGACTTCGCACAAGTAGATTCAGAATTGCCTGATGTCTTCACTGTACTTGGGCACGGCATATTTCTCTGGCATTTTGTCTCAGTTCGACTTTATAATTAAAACGACGATGTCTTATACGTGAATATTTTTGTGTTTTGAATATGATTATTTCAAGGACGACACAACACAAGTACAAAATAAGGTAAATTAATACTCTGTCTCAAAAATGACAGTCTCTAAAACAAGAAGGACTTCATTATAATTGTCTGATATAAAGGTCAAATTCTATATATATGGTTGCAATAAAAAAAGATGTAGTAAAAAGATGTATACTACATGTAATTATAACAGAAGGCCTAGGAATCTTCAGAGCACGCATTCATGTAAGAGTTACATGTACACGTTCCCAGAGCTAAACCTGTTTCGGATGGAGATTGATCGTGATGACTGGAGACAGAAGAAGTGGATTTACACGACAAATAACCCCCTCCAAACATGTCAGAACAGGCTCAGCTATTTGGCGGTTTGACAAGTTGTTCAGCAATGTGTGCAACACATCCCACTACTACAATATCAGTACCAAATATCTTGTCTCATATACGTGTTCACTGTGTTTGCGGGCTTGTTGTCGTGCTAGAGATTAAGGTTACGTGGAGGAGAAGGTCGCAGAAAGGGATTTAAACGTCGCAAAGGATTAGAACAGAAACACTATGGCACAGCGAAATAGCTGCAGTGTCAGTACTTTAACACGTGTTCGAGGGGTAACAAATGTCGGGATCGGGATGCAGATGACAGATATTGCTCCACTCTTTGTTCGAGATATTGCTTCTACTCTTTGTTCGAATAAATATGTTTTCATGACCAACATCCCTAGATAACAATAAACCTAATAAGAATAACACGTTTAAGCCACAAAGATTATGTTGAATCCACTTTGTGTATTTAAAGGCCTTTTGATTAATCATTCAAATATTTGCATAATTTGGCGATCATAAGAAACGTAAATGCATTTTCTACTAGTTGCATGTATTATACATTTATTTTCGGCACGCACTGATGCAATGCATATAAACCTGCCATCAATATCATCATCATCATCATCATCGACGGATTCCTCAATGGCATCCTCAATAACATACATGTATTCATTTGTTTCGTTTCACAAAATTTCATCACAGTGAAAAAACAACAAGCTTCAACAATATCTTTAAGTTTGACAATTTTCTGATATACTGAAACTTAACCTTCCATACAATCTTACCTGTTTATCACATTAAAAGTTTAAGATGGAACAAACTTTTACGGTCAACTATTTTATGAACATTCAAACAATATTAATGCTTTTTTGGGGTTGTTTATGCGGGTATGAATGTAGTTATTTGCAGCAAAAATTCCTAACCCATGTAAGCGGCATATTGCTCTTCATTCTTAAAAGAAAATCAAAGAAAATACTTATCGACATATCTAAGGATTTATTTTTTTAATTTTGGGCTTAAAATGAACAATTCTACTTATAGTCCACATCGACGTATCGTCCGTAAAATACGGTAGTCGGTGTAAATAACTGATTCTAACTTACACCCCCAATCCCTACCCAAAAGAAAATTAAAGGCAAAACAATATAAACATACATTTATTGTAAATACATGTACGTATATTAATGATTATTTGTAAAACACATGGAGGATACGACAAGAACGTTAAATAAAAAGCCTCTTCAAAATAAAATCCAACATCACGCTTAGAGGGCAAATTAATATATTTGGAATTTAGATGTCATAACATGGAAACACAATTTATAGAGTGTAAATGTTAATAATGACATATCTTCAACATTATTTCAATATGAAAATTTAGTTTTTATCAACTGTTCTAATTAACAAGGCTTTGTTTTACAATATTTGTCAAACATTAGCATTGCTATGCATTAAAGTGTCCATATTTAATGAAAATATATCCTTTAGAGTTCATCAGAAGTCGCTTTTTATGCATTACGGAAAATATATCACAAGTCTGCTACCAATTAAACAAACAAAAAATACAGGGATTGTAGTACTTAATAGACCATAAATAAACTCTACATTCATTTCTTTCTTAGCAGTCTATAAAACAGCTGAAAATGAGAGCACATATGGTGATTTGTTAAACGTTAAAAAAATATTAAATCAAATAAAGGTAACCAAATATATCTGCAGCGTTTAGGAGAAAAATGTACGATTCCACCAGAAACGGTAACGTGTAGAAATAAAACCCATCCTGAAAACAAATTTCAGTATACTGAAAACCAACATTTATTACCGTGCGCGAAAATATTTCCAGAACCATGAGGGACTCGTCGTCGTCACGAATAATAATTTTTTTTAAAAGATGGTAAACGGTGGCTTGGTCGCTAAAATTCGTCACCGCGAATCAGTTTTGTCACTGATAAATCGCGAGGTAAATTCGTCGCAAAATAAGCTGGTTTACAGTTTTCTTGATCGTTTGGCTTATTTTCATTAAAAATTTCATTTAAAAAAAGACGCTCATATAATTCAATTTGAAGGAAGTTATGAACTCATTTTTTGGGTGGGGGTGGGGAGGGTGAGATCTGAACATGTATTCAATTGTTTGTTGCAAAACAAAATTACTGTTGTATTGTGTCTAGATTAATCCCACATATATTGTACACCCAACCGGTATATAAAACACACAAATATAAACAATTTGACAATTTGATACGACATATGTGGTAACCTTCTTCTACGTTTTTTTTGTAAATATTTTAGTTTGGGGATGGTAGGGTTTAAACGATGCTCATATTGATGTTTTGGTGGAAGATGTTTCTGCGGAGTTTTAAAAAGTATATATGCTTGATTAAATTCCCAAAGTGTATACACGTTCCTTGTTCATTAATCCAACACTATTCTGAAATTTACATCATACCATTACACTTACAATACATTTTATATATTTTTTATTTACATCAAAACGGTAGTAAGCCTCCAAATTATTACTTCTTATTATGCATGAAGTTTAAGATAATTAATATGAATGCCATGTTTCAGAATAAATTTCATCACAAGAGATTCTTTGGAAATTTTTGAATTCTGTAAAGATGCCGCTTCATATAAAAAAAAGAAATTCTTTTTGAAAATTTTCTATGATATCACCAACAGTTATGACTGCCGTTTTTACATAAAAGACATCATAACTGTCAGAATATCCTTACCACATGTAGTTGTGGCTTCTTTATTAATATTAATCCTTTAAAAGCAAAAATTTTAATCTAATCTTTTTTTTTATATTAATCTATTGGAAAACACGTGTACAAAAGTATGGTCCATCAACATATAAGCATACACATTATGCGTGGGGTACCACGTTTTTTATATGAATACATTTCCATTATAGGATTTAATTACACATGAACTTGAATTTAGACCAACTTGGCCATACAGTTACTTTAAAAAAGTACTTACGTGTATATCTGTAATTTGGTAAGTTTAAAAATTATTTTTTTTTTCTAAAACGAAGTGTCCCTTTCTAGGATTCTTATGGGGTTAGAAACTTTTTATATTCTTTCTCACATCATTTTTTCCAGAAGCAAGGACATTTGCAATAATTAAAATAAAAGTTCACTCTCTTTCTTTAAGAGGTGAATTTATCTGCATGTTTATCATTGACTCTTAAATCATTTTTCATCAAATCGTGTTAAAAATGACTGAATGTTACAACTGCATTTGCAATGCATGAGAACCAATTTTAAATTTTAAAATTTTCTGAAAACAGAAAAATGGCATACAAGTTGCTATGATCTATTCAATGGTCTGGGCTAATATTTCATATGTCCTTGCAACATCAATCAAGAATTATAATAATATAGGATGAAAGACTATTCATACATAAAACCATTAGAGACTTCGTCTATTTATATCTCTTAAGATGTTGAAAGATCTGTTAAGAGTGTCAAGAAATTGAATTTAAAATCCTTACATTTGTGTAAAACTTATCTTTTTTTTTTCTTATTTATGACTTTAGTCTAATTTAACATCAAGTACAAGACATCAAAACATTGACTTTTATTTCATGTTAAAAGCTACGAAAAATGAAAAGTGTCATACTTCTTAACTGCAATATACATAATCTTCGAATTTCGAATATGCAAAGAATTAAAAAAAATTTCAAAGACTGAAAAGTGTCAGAAGATTTAATCTCAACCTGCTACATGTCAGAGCTTGGTCGTCCATCTACATTCCATACTTATATTAATTCTTAGACCACAAAACCTATTATACAAATAAATTTAAAAACTGTTAGAAATGAAACTTTAATCCCGATTTTATATATCGTTAATACAATTTAATAATGGCCAATGAGGGCAAAAATCAGCGTTTTTAACGTTCCATGGATTTACTCTGATTTGAAAATCTATACATAATGCTCTTCGTTTAAAAAAAAAGGAGGGAGTTTTGTCTATCAACATAACCAGATAATTACACCAATACTGAAGTATAGATTACCACTGTTTGTGACTGTTTCCCAATGAAATCCGCACTATCAAATCATTTCCATATGGCATGAAAGGCTTCGATTCGATACGCTGTTCATTAAGGAAAGTTTATGAAAACTGTGCCAATATTATTGGTTGAAAGGTCATTCAGGGTCAAACCCCTGTCATGACCAATCAAGAAATTAATTCAGCGTTCACGAGAAGTTAAGACTTCAAAGCTCACATGCCTGTAGGCACGTGCTAAATGTGAAAATCATACATCCAGATCACAGAGGCTCTGTGAGATAAAAATATCATTATTTTATGCTCTGCAATATTCTTTGTGAGGTGAGAGATACGAGTCTAATACATTATACCGTGTTTTTTTTATTGCTAAATCAAACATGCAGTTTAGCGGTTTCATTTGATGTGTGGTCGGTACTAAACAAAAACAAGAAGAAAATCGACAATATTTAGACAAAATAAAAGCCAGATAAATAATTCCCCCCCCCCCCCAAAAAAAAAAGTAAAAAAAATCTACTAACAGACAAAAACAAAGAACCTAAACAAACAAAAAACATCAGTTTTTGAAAATTGAAAAGAAATGAATCAAATGATGAAACGCATTTACATGAACAATTTCTAGATGTTTCTAATGCCCAATAGTACATGTATTACTGTAATTTTCTTGTACCGATGTAATTATACGCGTACATTGCTTGATTAAGAGAGGGCGCACACCCAAACACAAACATATCCCTCGGGGGGAAAAAAACCCCACCCACAACTTTAACAACACAAGGGTAAATCAACTCAGTATTTGGATGTTCTATGAACAGATGAATTTCATTAGAAAATAAAAGATTTCCCCAATCTGGTCGATTTACATCTCTATACAGAGATCGGTTGTATGTTTGCGTTAATTTATTGAAATTTTCGTCCGTTTGGATAAAAAATTGTCTTTTCTAGCTAATCACGTTGCTTCGGTTGAGACATGTACAATTTCTGCTTAATTGGATTTGGACTTCTTGCAGCGACGGCATCATTGTGTTATTACATTTACCGGCACGTGTAGTACGCATTTGTCATCCCGAGCACGGGGACGGGAACAGAAGTTAACAGAAATAGAATTTAGATGGTATTAATTCTATCACTAATCAACAAATTGAACATTTGCAAGACAAAGCCGACCGGCTTGGCATGAAACTCATATCCTTTTCAGTAAAACCTTGATGCCAATGAAAATCTTAAGTAAATCAAATAACGAAGCCTGATTATCGTGAAAGTGTCGTCTGCTCGCAATAACTACTTTGTGATTACCCTTTGTCGGCCATCAGTTGGTATCACTGGCTAAACAGACAATGTCTGTTGGTAATTTGATTTTCATGCATTTTGATTACCGTAACGATAATCTCAAGATATAGTTATGTACTTTTATTAACAATCACCAGTCAACTTTGAGATTATTTAGAAACTGAAAATCTGAAAACTGTAAGACAATCAAAAAAAAAAATGTTCAAAGTCATTGTGACAAAAAATTGAAAGTGATAAGTATTCATTGGGAAACTTGATGTGAATTTCCCAACAACGACTAACCACAAGCGAAAGACCTTTCAGCGTTTACATACTGTAATGAATTCATTTGACTGTTGTAAGCAACAGGACAAAGTGACAGCATGTTGAATACTCCCCCTCAATGTGTCTGTTAGCTTATTAAAGTATTCAAAATAGGAGATTTATTGTCCTTAAATCATCTCGATTCTACAAGATTGATTGAAAAATCATGCAAAACAGCTCACAGACTTCCTGCAACAAGAGACAGGGCACGGTCGCAAGCTGTTTAACACTATAGGCGTCTCGTCTGGTTTCCGTGAGGTGGACACCCATACCCGACCCAATGCAAGTGACGATGATTAGGCCCATTTGAATTTTTTTAAAAGAAGGATGATTAAAAATTTGAAAATGTAATTCATATTTTGATCTTGTTATTATGTTAGACCCTTGATAAATAAATATACATGTAATTGTATGATATACTATCACGCGGAAAAAGAAAAAAATGGTTGTCTACATTTATAACCGTTACGCCTTGCCATAAATTACAGAATTTATTTTCTTTCAGATTAATGGTAATGGACTGTAAAAGGTTTTAATTATTTACCTGCAATAGTCTTCGATAAGAGATGACTAGATACTAATCAGAGAAACAATTAATATATTTAAACATTTTGTTTGATCAGATTCAAATTAAACAAGACATGAGGATCTTATAACAAATAGTTATAAAAGTTCTATAAAAATTTAAAAGTTCTATAAAAATTTACAGACATATCAAAATCAAATAACCACATTTGAATTCTGATCTATATATTCAGTAGTCAACGATATAGTATTGACACTAAAAAAGAACGTAAGATAAGTTAAAGAAACTGAACAATATTTTTTTAACTAGCGTCATAAAAAGAAATTCTATAATGATCAAAAACTTTAAAAATTGCTACTGGAAAATGTTATTTCCAAATTAAAGAAAATTTCACCAAACAATATATTCATTTTTCATTCACCTTCAGGAAATTTTGTAAAGTATTATTCTGAGTGAAGTGTTTTTGAAAACGAAGACCTACATATATATAATACAATAAAAATTTGGGTCTTAGGTTTGTTTTTATGTAGGGCATTATGAAAAAATCCATTCGTCATTTTAATATGCAGTCATTGAAATTGCATGTTTTAACTATTACTTTAATTCACATTTAATGAAAATTTAAGGTTTCTTGTATTAAAAAGTAATTAACAAATATACTAATGACGTACAAAGTACGGATCTTTTTTGCCAGATTAACATTTATTTTCTTTACATCTTAACACAATATAATTAAGTTACTCTATATTTCAAGAAAAATAGTTTGTATATATTCAACCACATTGAAATCATTTTGTACCTATATGCCACCAAATGAGCGAACACAGGACAGAATATATTATATAAGTAATGGTATTCAATTTACAAGAGATTTTCAAATATTTAGGGTATTCATCTATGATGCTGAATCTTGGAAATGACAAAGGCGAAACAAAGTTCAAACAAGCCAGATACTAGTACCTTCAAGGCTCGTTGTCTTCGCAAATTAACTGCACGTTTTCTGGCCATAACATATCGACTAAAGAACTGTACCTAACACCGCCCGTTATCCCAAATAATTCGAAAGAGAAAATTGCTGTGGATATGACACGTTTGTAAAATGCACCCGACATCCATCCTAGGGATAGCTTTGAGAAAAGAAAGGAGGAAGAGAGCAAAAGAGCCGAAAGAGATCAGTAGAAAAAAAAATGAAGGATAACAACCGAACACAAGACAGACCAACATGGAACTCTATGGTGACGGCCTGGGTTTATTTTCTGACCAGCACGAAGTGGACTAAGGTTTTCGGCTCCATGTACATGTATGTAGTAGCTGCAGTTTCATCTCTGGATCGTTGTGAGTGTTCCAATACCGTATTGCTTCAGTTAATTAATTTTACACATGAATGGATAAACAACTGGACATGGAATTTGAACTAATTTTGCTCATTGAAGCTATACATCAATCTTTTCGTCAGAATCAACACAAATAGAATTAAGTGCAGTAGTGGAGAAGGTACTAGACCAACCATCTTGATTAAAAAAAGACCTCATTCTTTAATAAGTGTGGTGCACAGGTTTTAGTTTTCATTTTTATTTCTTGATAGATAAATACATGTACGTTTTCTTCCTTGTTTTTTTTTTATATTAATGAACCACTGGCGGAAATTGTTGAATCCAGAGCTCGATTTTATGATATTTTTTTTTTTTTTATAATTTCATTAAATCTCTATAGAATCTGATAACAAAATTACCTTTGCAACGCCTAAATTAAAAATCAGTCCAAGGTGCAATCTTCAATTCTAGGTACAGTTCTACCAGTATAATATTTATCAGGAGTTGCGACATCGAATATCTTACATAAAGAAGGTGGGCGAATAAGACGAAATGCCTATGGTAGAGCGGATAAGAAACAGAAAAGTAAACATTTCTGATTTTTTTAAAACCCTAAACAACTAATTTTTTTTAGCGAAATGTCAATATTTAGCATATAAATACATGTAGGTTAAAAACTTGCAAAATATTGATAAAAACCTGACGTGTGTACGCATATATAAATCTTTCAACAGCGTCATTTGGTATTTTGAAGAGTGGTGCTACACTCTAAATTTCTTTAAAGGTTTGATTTACGTAAGTAATATAATGAAAACATAACAAATTTTGATCAACAACGCCAAATAGGAGCATTGACACACTATACATGAACATTTAAGGGAAAAAAAATTTACGTTGGTCCCGATCCCTACAAAACATTTAAGTTTTTATTTATATTTTTTTTCTTCGAGTTAGTGAAAAAAATTATATATTAAAGTTTGAAATCTCACTTTGGTATGCTTTTATCATGTTATAAAGTATTTAAATGAAATTATATGTTACACGATCAACCAATTTGATTCTGCGCAATCTTACTGGCTCCTCGTCCTTGTCATAATGGGATTCAACTGTTTGGACAAGTCACGTGCTCCCCTAGACTAAAGTTTACAAAAGTAATACACACAAAAAGGAAAATTTTAAGAACTCAAAAAGCCCTATACTCTCCTCTCCCAGTTTAAGATGTCGTGATAGAATATATATCAATTAAATGTTTCAATGCCAAAAAAAAACAAACATTAATATCCAGCCAGAATTAAAAACGCTCGTCTAAATGCAATATGCATCTAGAAATAGGTATGAATTGTTTAATTGGCCCATAATTGTCAATCACCTTTTCATTTTTTATGCATAAAGAATTAGCAAAATGACGCTTAATTCAAAAACTAATTAGAACACGATATAATCTTCGTTACATAGTTTTTGTTTCATTCATGTCAAACTTCTATATAATTTTCGCCTATGGCAGACGACATTTAAGTGTTTGATTTCTCTATACATACGCCACATCAAAGACGATTGTAAAAAGGTAAAGAATATAAGAAAAGGAAAACAACAGAAGACGTAGCTTCCAAGATAATTACAGAGCAATTATACTGACTTCATATCAACATCTATATAATTGTAATAAAAATTCTAGTCAATGTTCTCATTAACAAAACCTAGATTTGATGCCAAAGAACAAATCAGACCGGAATGAATACATAAACTACTGTATTGTATTGTTTATTGGTCAACAGCTGGACAGCTCATAGACATATAACAGACAATTGATATACACATGTTGATATACATATAAACATACTGAACAGTGCATACTATTTTGTTAACATTTGAAGAAAATATTATGGACAATTACAATATGATCGAGCAAAACACACCGAAAATATTCATTAGAAAGAAAAGTTATCATTTATGAGGCATCTCCATTTTGCTGATGAATGTAATAGAATAAAACTAATGGTAGGTGCTGCGAAGACCAGTCATCCTTTTTTCATATATCCTGCATTGTGATAACCCCTTAATCGTTTGACCTATAAATATAGGGTGACTATTTAATTGCTCATCGAAACCAGAGCATACATTTATATATAAACATTTAGGCATACATGTAATCCCTACATTAATTTTGCATGAGTGATGATTTTGGATGCATGTAAATGCCAAAAATACCTATATTATCTGGTATATTTGTCTTTATATCAAAACCATTGGATTTGTGGGTTCCATTCCAGACAGTAATTCTGGTGTCAGTTTAGTGTTCTTTTAGTTGCAGTTAAAACGAATGGAACTTTGGACCGAGCGCAACTCCGTACTGCAGTAGATAATGGCAGGATAAAGATCCATCGATGTTTCTTCAGAATACCCGTTAAACAAACCCATAAAAATCCATTTAATGACACTGAAGTCTATAAATTTAAAATCCGGATTTTTTAAAAGAATATTTCATTGCATATTATTTTCAAGTGGAATTCAAAAAAGTTCATATAATATAGTAATTCTGACAAATATATATATGCATTACATGAATTGAAATTGAAATTGACAACTATGCATTATACGATTGACATTATATTAATATCTTTGAATTACAAGATACCTGTTCTAATTATTCCAAAGTAATTAGAGTGTATGGCTATTTTGAAAATAAAGTAATACTATTACAGAACTAAATGAATACCTGATATGTACATGTAGTTTCGACGACCTGATTTAAAAGAAATTGTCTGCAGCGAAATGTTCTCGACGGGATGTTTAAACATGTATCAATCAATCAAAATTGGTATCCATTTATCACTTCTATTTGTTAAACATACAGGCCTTCCAAATTATATAGACTTGTTTTTAACAAAATGACTGTCATAACGTAACATAACGAAAATATTCAACATGCAGGAAAAGTAACTCGAGGATATATGTGTTATAGGAAATGTTTAATAGCTGAAAAAAAAAAACAATGAAATGTTCAATTTGACAAATCCTGACCTTGGTACAGTTCTGCAGCTACGGATGTAGAATTAAGTACGAGTATAATAAAAGAAGTATTGATGGGGTAGAATGGAGGCATGTTAGGTATAGATGATTCCATCAATATTAAATAAAAAGAACTTTTAAATTCTATTCTTTTTCATTACTTGATAAATATTATTGAATAATTAACAGGTGCATGCTATACGACTAAAAGAAAGTGAAACGATTGGGTTGAAATCGTCTACAAAGGAGGACATAACATTAAATCATCAGTGATTGAGTGATGAAGTGATTTTTAAAGAAAGTTTTTTTTTTAAGTCCAAAAATTAGACTAGCTGTACTTTTAGCTTTTACTCTCTATCAACCATTTCCTGTCTGCATGTCTACTTGGCATTGATATTATTGTTGATTATTCATTTTAAAAAGTGATGTATCAAAATCATTCTTTTTTTTAATTACGTAATTCAAATACTGGTTTAAGTTACCAGTCTTGGTTCAAACCAATGTATTAATGTTAAGAAGATGGGACACATTTCACAAATGTATTGAAATGATTCTTTTTGAATTACGTAATTCAAATACTAGTTTAAGCTACCAGTCTTGATTCAAACCAATGAATTAATGTTAAGAAGATGGGACGCATTTCACAAATATAAAATATGCGAAGTATAAACAGAGAGGTAAAGAAATGAAAGAGCATCGGAAGGGGGGGGGGTTAGTCCCATCCCCAATTTTTTTTTCAAAACAAACATCTTAATTAATAAAAAAAAATAATTTTGAATTAACTGGCCATCCATGTTTTGGGACAGAGTTAAAAATCATTGGAAAACTAAAACTAGATTGAAATAGTAAGGTACAACGTACCCCCTCCTCCGAATGGATTATAAGAATTTTAAAGATATATATGGTAATTGTTTGTATGTTTGTTGTCGTTTTTTTTTTTTTATTTTTTTTTTATTTTGTTTGTCAAGATGTTGGGTAGGTCTGTCACTTTTCAAAAACCGATGCTTTGTGTCTGTTCTTTCTTATATTGCTTCTTTAGATACAGAAGAAAAAATGTGCAT
Source organism: Magallana nippona (assembly GCA_033439105.1). Classification (NCBI taxonomy): domain Eukaryota; kingdom Metazoa; phylum Mollusca; class Bivalvia; order Ostreida; family Ostreidae; genus Magallana; species Magallana nippona. The sequence continues at coordinate 31,574,207 of CM065922.1, read as the reverse complement.
ATCTCCCGTTTAAATCTTAGTCTTAAGATATATATAATTTGTATATTTGTGGAAACGTATCTTGAATTCCAAATAATAAATAAATATGATCTAAAACATCTTAACATGTGGTGCATTGTAAAATAACCACATGCATGGATGTCAATTCTTTTTTTTTTCTTTCAGAGAATGCCTACCAAAGTGCCGGATTTCAGCAAAAGAAAAACAAAGGCTATGAAATATTGTATTTGACGTTTCACAGATTTATGATGACTTAAATACTAACATATAGGATGGATGCCACAGGCCGATAGAATCAAGATGAGGAAATCACTTTTGTTTCCTGAGTAATTAATGCCATCGAAAAATACTGGAAATATTTTCCCCAGTTTGAAGCTTGTCTGAAAGCAGGGATTGTCCAATTTTTTTTAAATAAAGAAAGATCTTAACATTCACACTTCCTCGTATTCTTATATTTAATCTACTCATGACAAGAAATATATATTGATGAATATTTTATGATTATTATGTTGAAAAAAAAATGCTCAAGTAGTAAAAGAGGAAAATTTTATTCACCCTTCCTTTTGTGTGTGTCATATTGTATTTATGATAACTAAACATGCTGCAAAGATTGTATTTTGTATTTCAAACAATTAGAAATCCCGATCTTAATCCTACTAAATAATTCAGTATTTAATTAGCACACATTAAAAGGGGTTTATTGATAATGTTTTAATTTTTTTGATTTTTACCAGCATAGTAACGAAATCTTATCTTTTTTTAACATACAAGTTTATTTATTGGTTTTTTGGTTTTTTTGAATGTTGAAGTTAGGCATGATAAGGTAACACGACTTGTAAACCATCATAACTGCATTGTATTAGCAATGTAAACTTGGCAAAAATCATTTTAAAATTATGCATTTAATCTGTTTTAATTAATTGCAACTGATCCTTTCATTTTAAAAATAAAAAGATTTTAAAAAATCAATAAATAAAAGTGCAACCTTTAAAGTATATTCCGTGTCGAACATGACATGTTTTTACAACAAGGAAACACTAACAGGGGTTATATCTGATGTTTATCGATGACACTTTTGTACAGATTTTCTGAAATCAGTAACAATATGCTTTTAAAAAAAAGAAATCGGAGCATTCTTGAGGTCTTAACACACAAATGCGTACCAGGTTTGACAAAATTACTAAAAAGTACTACCTTCGCTGTGGGTTTTCTTTAGTGACAAATTATGCATTAACATTTGCAAATCTGTCAATGTCTTTCATATCTGATTTATCAGGTTAAGTGGGCATCACAGGTATTGAAATATTAAAGATAATTATAAAGATTTTTATCAGATAAATATCATTCTAATGAAGTAAAAAGTATTGTATAATAAATGCTGCATGACCAAAGGTTTCGAAAAAAGACTTGAACAGACATATGTTTAGCATAGCGTCATGTTGTTATATACTAATTGTCTATTGGGGCATTCACCAGCAGAACACGTTGCATTCCCTTGATGGCCGAATCTCCATATTTGAAATATATTGATGCATTGTTGATTTTAAATTGAATTTGATTGTTACATTGCAATTAGAGATGCATTGAATATTAAAACATAAATATACTTGTAAAATTATTATAGTTACATTAAAACATGAATGTACTTGTAAAATTATTATAGTTAAATTAAAACATAAATGTACTTGTAAAATTATTATAGTTACACCAATTTTTATTTGGTTTCGTGGCTTACGTATGTATTAAACAACGATAGTACACTCTTTATGAGACCAAAAAAAAAAAAAAAAAAAGATGTATGGAGATAAAGAATTAAACAAAATCTCATTAATTTTCCTTCTGTGCCATGTTTTTTTTTTCGTTCCCACATTGTGTTTGCTATCAATATGGCCATATTTAGGAACTCATGAATTTTTCATTTATTTCATTAGCTTTTAATAATCCTTATTTCTCTTGACAATTAAACTCTCGAAAGGAGGGGGACAGTTTAAGTTTTTTCAATATTAGTTTTCAATAAGGTCTGACAAGTTTGACAAATTGTGGTTTTACAATTTTTCTAATTGTCCGACATCATGTTCTTATTGCCGGAGTGCTGGAACAATCTACGGATATTTGCAAGACCAAATTCCCAGATGATAAAATAACTCTGTTTCTTAATCCAATTCGGATAGTAAGACCGAAATGGCTATGCTAATTAGTCGCGAATACGATATGAAGTTTTTACACCTTCCATTAGATTTGCGCAAGTTCTCTCTATTATTGCTTTTGAATTCAGTCCCTCAAGACGGGCTTGGATGTTACACCCAATCTAGAAATTGACAAGTCCAGAGACCCTTTGACAGCGCGCATAAATAAAAACAAACGACCTTTTATGGGAGGCATTTCATTTGGGATCTTGTCTTCTTCTGTCACAGATTAATGAGACCGTTCTTTAGTTGTAATTCTTAATCAAACTTTTGTCTTGAAGCTGAAACTTAGGACAGTGAACTGGTTTTGTTGTTGAAACATGTAGAAAGAATTAACACATGTACCACTTCAGAAAGAGATCTTACTGTATAATCTCTATGTTGCCAAAGCCTCTGATAAATTATATACATGTACTTATTGATAGATCGATGCGTTGCAATGGAGGGGGTAGGTGGGGTGGGTGTTAAAAGTACTTTCAATATTTTGTTTCCATGTGTTAATGAAATCTTCAAATCACTTCTGCAATGTCACATCTGTTGTGCCTAGCCTGTGGTTGACCATATAAGGAATTGATATAATTGCTTTTGTTTATGAGTAACAATTAATAAAAATTAAATGATGCATTGCAAAACTTCCTTCTTGTAAAAAAAAAAAGGTTCATTAATAATTTGTCTTACGACAAATGATGTTCATGTAGTATTTGCAATGTGGTACTTTTGACATTCAGGATACACCTACGGTACCAAACCGCCAAAGCGGGAAAAGGCATATTCATGCCAAAAGGTCACCAATTGTCGTTCTGGTATTGTCCAGACAAATATGGAGAAGATTGCAATGGTAATTAGCACAATGGACAAATGAAACAGAATTTTTGTCGAGTTTAACGTCACTTGACGACAACAAACTTGATATGTTAATTGTCTTCACAAGAAATAAATCGAAAGCCTCACACCTCCAACTGTCCACGCGAACACCCAGGGATTAGCCGACACGTATCAAGTTCTCAATCAGGGGAGATTACCGAGTGTCGATTCTTCTGATTGACGACACTTTCAGTGCAGAAGCGAATCGATGTCCTTCCGTCCGTCCGTTCGGGCTTTGATTCTGGGTTTTCGTTTGTTTTTGTTTGTTGCATGTCGTTGTCTTTTGCATCCTCAATGGCCGCCATGCACTTTGCTACAGAGTTGCCTTGTAGCAGGATACCACCGTCAATGTTTACACAGTCCCCGCTAAATTATCCGCTAATGATGGCATCGCGCTACTAGGGTACTTATTAACGTGCATTAGGCCGTCATTTTGACGAGTAAACCGCTTAACTGCATATTGTGAAGGCGTCGTGTTTGATGAATGAAACATGGTGGAAAAGGTCGTGTGACATGTTTACATTGGACAGCACATATTAAAAAAAGCTGAAACTACAGAGACAGTTGAAGGTTGACCAATAATGATATTGATTATCAAATGAAATTCAAAATTAATCATTTGTTTAAAATTTTTTGAATTTTCCTTTTCTAGCACAGTGATTGGAAATATCATAAAAAAGGAAGCCATCCTTGAAATTTAGAAATTTATTTTGTTTGCTCTGTAAAGTACGACACTGCGATATTCTAATGTACATGTATTTGTTTATTTTTAATTGATTGTATTGTGGAATTAATTAAATATTTATAAATCGAATTAATGTTTCATAAATTCCTGTATTCTTTTAATCAAATTTATTATGCGTTAAAATGTATAGAGGAATTCTAAAAAATTAAACAAAATCATATCACCCTATTTTAAATTAAAGGGCTTTAATAATTTTTATGAAATCATGACAACAAATGTATAACCTTCTTTGTAATAGCACAATTTGGAACAAAAAAATATCCTCAAATTGATTTTTGTTTTGAGAAAATGGTAGTCCAATTTGTTCTAGCAAGATCTGATTGATTTGATGTCAATTCATTGTCAATATACCAGTGATACCACAAATCACATGAGTTTGCAAAATCCAGCTAGATGGATGACTATCCCGGGAATCAGGAAACTGTCGTCTGTCAATGTAAAATAAAAAAAAAAATTAAAAAAAAGTAACCAAAGAATACTTATGTTAACGAAAATGAAATTGTGCATACTATTAATAGGTCACTAAATTATGATTGGAGTTGATCCCATCGCTTTATTAAGAATGCATTTTGCCAAAACGCTATAATAATAAATCAGACTCGGTGATTTACGCTCCAATTTTCTATGTTCCACCTCGTTCAGACGAGGTTTTCTATTGGAGATATCGGGCATTTCGTCACCACTTTCTAGCTATCGACACGTATAATTGGAATTCCATGAAGATATTTTTTTTTGAATGAATGAAATAGTTTCATTGACTACACAGAAGTGTCTTAATTTTTTTTTGTATGAATGACCTTTGTTAAAAGTACTAGTATATATAGCCTGGCCAAGGCCATAATTATAAATATACTTTTACGCAATATTGTATTTATATTTTAAAAGATAAAACTTCATTAATGAATAATTAATATATATATATTTTGGCATTATCATTTGAGACTTAATTGAAGGATTTTCATATTACATTTCCGTTGATTGAAATTTACGATAGGTATATTTCCCAACGTGTAGATATGTAAGATATGCCATGGGCGTTCCAAACTTGCAGCAACCGAACCAAATCAAATTGAAACCAATCAGCCCATCATTTTGAACTACTTATTAATAACCACAACATTCTGAAGTCTTATTTAGAAGTTCAGATCTAGAATTTAACCTACATCCGCGTGTCTTTTAAATTTACGACCCCCTATATGTCTGGAGTTTTATATTTCTAGTTTCAATTAACTTAATTAATTCCCATACATGTAAAACAAGCAATGAAGACATTGAAAGACACTTATCACACTCTGTATCTTATAAATGTGAGTAAATATTGGGAGGAAATGGTAGATACAATAATTTTTTCCTTACATTTCAAAAATAAATAAATAAACACCTACTCCATAATTTTTTTTAGCGGCTTATGTCTAAGATTTTTGACATAAAACTTTTGTATAAATTCATACAGTAATAAGAAATTTTTGTAACAGTGTTTTTTTTCATGGGTAACAATATGCACAACATTCTAGAGAATGTTATATAGTAGATGTATATATCATTTACATGCAGCAGACATACGTGACATGGATCACCGTTCAAATTGTACGGTCCGGTCTTTTTCATTGAAAATTGCAAGTTAGCCAGCTTAAGTGTTTCAATAAACATAAATGAAGGGAACGGAAAAATAAATGAAAATAGTCTATTCTCTCAATCTTTGCATGCATTGACACCGATATAAAATAAATTGTTAACATGCTGTGCATGTGCATGTTTAATTATTTAATTATTGTTACATATGATATAAGAAATCTTATAATGCGACTATCAAATCTACCAAGCAGTTATGATAATAACAAATGTATCTCTCTCTCTCTCTCTCTCTCTATCTCTCTCTCTCTCTCTCTCTCTCTCTCTCTCTCTCTCTCTCTCTCTCTCTCTCTCTCTCTCTCTCTCATACATATATACAGCTGCACTGCTAGGGTGATTCATATCAACAATTTTTTTTTTCGTTGTTGAATTCCTTTCTTTTTTACTTTACACGATGTTTTATTTGGTTCCACGAGGGACCATGGTCTTACACCTGTCGAAACGTTTTATTGAAAAAAGAAAGAGTTGGGGTCTCGACTAGCAATATTCATGACATACTTGTCAAAAAAAGCATTTGTTAATTTATATCAAAGAATAGGGTTTTGACATGTCATATTTTTTCTGTCGATTTGTTTCCGTCAACCTTAATCAAGTATTAAATATGATTTGATTGAATAGAGTCATGTACATACAACGAGATTTTGTCAGTTTAGGACTCGTGAGAAAAAACGCGTGACTTTGTTATGGAGCATGTGCATGCCTCATATTTGTTCAATTTGATATGTCAAAAAATAAATTAATTCGTCATTAATAGGCGAGAAAAATATGTATCTAATTGACAAGTAAACAGATGTGAATCGCCCATGTTTTGTCCTCCCATTCAAGTGACGAAGAGCTCATTTATATTTTTTTTTGCATTGCAAATGACATTGACAATCTTTTTTTTTTTCTTTTCTTTTCTTTCTAAGACTTAAACAAGCACTGCACAGATTTCTCATTTAGTCTGCCTCATTTTTTTTTTAGTAAAAGATCGATCTCGATAAGACACAACAAAGGAATCAGTACATGGAAACTGGCTGCTTTTGAATAGATATTTCATTCAATTATAGAGATGCATCGATGCGCAAGTCTCTCGCATTCTCGATGGCAAAACACTCATATAGACATGCGTAGTGTATTACCCATCCCAGAAAACATCAGTTCTCACTTTGGAATAGTTTATGAGAAATAAAATTTGTGATTAGGTTCAACCGGATATTAACTTTGACTTTGAAATAGGCCTATGACGCCTGTTTGTGGATGCTGACACTTTTTTGCAGAGTATTATTGTCTTTCAGCGCACGTAGCATTGTGTTACTTCCGTTTTACAAGCTTCTGCCGCACAGGACGACACTTCTGATTACGTCACCGATTTCTGTTTAGTATCAAGAGTCAAGATCATGAAAATGTTTCCGGATCACTTTCAATTCTTTTCTTCTTCACAAACTTTTCTGCTTTTAAACTTTTGTTTTTGATCTATTTCTCTTTGTTTTTAGAATCCATCTATTTATGATTTTATATTATCTTTCAGTGGGTTTTAAGTATTACTTATCTGATATCAACAAGCATATGAAACAATGATAGAAAAATGAACTATTTAATTTTTTCTTATAATAAAAACAGAAAGTTAAAAGAGCCGAAAAAACTTTAATTTGCTTACTGAGTAACAATGATTTCAACATTGGTGGGGGGGGGGGGGGGGGGGGGTGGGGGTGGGGGGGGGGGGGGGGGATGACTACCATACTGAGAAGCTGGTTTGGAGAAGAATAGAAAAAAGTAATAAATACATGTATCTGAGCTGGTTTGATTTGATGTAAATAGGTAAACATACCTTAGCTTGTAAATGACAGCTTCTTTAATTAAATGAATACAATGTTCTTTTGTTATCAATTATAGCGTTAACTATAGAATCTTCTAATATATTCAACATTACAAATCAAAATTAAACTGATTAATGTTTATTTGTTGTAAATTTATAACCTTGTTCTTTCCCTTTATCTCAATGTCATTCCGCCCACACTACCGGACCTCAATGTGTATCGATTAACATACTGGAAAACAATAGAAAATATTGATATTGATAAACACCTATCATTAAAAATGCTCCGTACAAGTGTGTCTAACCTTTGTTAGAAGGAAATGTTAAATCACAGAGGGGCGAAGCAATAAAGAAAAGCAATTTTAATTGCTATTTTAAAAAAAACTGCTGAAAAAAATGTAGAATAGTTAGATAACACCTACCATTTTCGTAATGAATCAGAGTTTTATTAATTCAGGTATAAAAAAAATGTTTCATAACTTCGAAAAAAAAAACAAGACCGAGAATATAATATTGAAACATTGAAGTGGTGAATGAATGACGGGTCTATCAGCCTCAATTATATAGATGCAGTTATTATTTTAGAGAAATATTAGTTAAAGTAAATCAAAAGAAATAGTTGCATTTATAGATAAAATGACGAACGAAGAATCTTCCTTTTATGTATAATTCTATATTTTATATAAATCACTTCCTCCCGTCAAATCTGTTTTCGCACACCTGTGAATATTTTTCCTATTTAATCAGAATCAATTAACATCTAAGATGCATTTATCTCTACTCGATTAGATACAAAAAAGAAGTAGACGAATTTTGTGTATTATAATCACAAATCAATTTGCCTCCATATAAAAATTAATCCTTGCTTCTTTGAATTATATATACATACTAATTTTTTTTTACAAAAAAAAAAAAAAATGAATCAATAGAAAAGTTACAAAAAGTTTACCCAGAAAATCAAACTGATGAATTTTACAGGTCAAAATTAACACTGAAACACCTTTCTTGAAATGTATAAAATGTCTTTTTTTAAACCAGAATTTGTTTTCCACAATGACTAATGGTAAGGAATGTTTAACTCAGCAGTAGCCATAAAAATTCTAAGAGCCCAGAGCGTTTTAAATTTATAACAATAATAATTCTAATGTTTTCCTTTTCATTCACAAACCTGGAATAATAAAACACTTAAATCTATGTAAAACCGGCAATATGCACATCTCTCTCTCTCTCTCTCTCTCTCTCTCTCTCTCTCTCTCTCTCTCTCTCTCTCCTTGAATAATTGTTTCTATTTTGAATTAAATTTGAAAGTTATTTCAGTGCAATATCAAAAATAATAATATGTTAATTTTAAATTTTCACACCGTTTTATTTTCTCTCTTTAGATGATGATGAAGTCTTAAACTGGTGGTCATTAAACGCATAGTACCGTGCTCCATACCAGAACCATCATAACCCAACAGTCATTCATAATGGCTTCGCATGCATGACATCGTCGTTGTACTTTTACCTACGGAATTTATGACTTTATATTTTGTCATGTAATTACATAATTACATATTCAATGTGTCGCTTCCCATTTGTTAAAGAATGGCTTAATGAGATGCAAACAGCTAAAAATGGCGAGAGTAAGCGAGAGACAAGCGGGGCTTACCTAGAATAAAAAAAGGAGAGAAAAAATGACGCGTCTATCGACGATATCTATTCATCTCCACGTAGATCCATGAAGTCTTTATCATTGCAAAATGAAACAATTTATTCCGATCTATCGTGTATTTTATTTATTTGTATACATGTACACTTATGAAATAAAAAGATATAACGTTAGTGGTTAAAATCTTATCAATATTGTACGAAGTCTTTGTTAATAAAAAAAATGGGAAAATTAATAAAACCAATGAAAAACATTGGTCCAGAAGTTAAAAGCATAAGCACTTCTCACAACAATAATAATCTTCATGAAAAAAGTGTAGAAAATATTGTAATATTTAAAAACGCAACACGGCTGAAGCCGAGGTGTGAAAATGTTAAATGATACTAACGATGTGGGCGGCGAGTCGCAACGCCCGTCTTTCATTGATCAACAAAAGTGGGCGGAGCTTCATATTTAAATGAGGAGGAGGGATGATGCTAAGTGAAACAAAGACCAATCACGGTTCAAATTTCTTCAAAAGTATAGCCAAATGAGACGGAAGTTAGCAGGTTTACAAAGTGTTTATGGGTCAAAAACTTTTACAGCAAAAAATCCATAAAGCCCTATGTCCAACTCTATCACCTGCATATATGACAAGTCGGAGCGGATGTAAATATGTGTTAGTTTGTTGGCGGATAGTTCAGTGCTGAGCTGGGATACAAATTCGTTTTCTATCTAGTGATTATCTTCAAAAGTCAAGAGTTATAAACCTGACTTGCCAGTCCATTCAAGCGGACGAGTTTGTTCTTATTTGACTATGTCTATTTCCCAAGTTGTTCCATTTCCAATTCCTACTGGAACTTCGACACAGGTAAATACGTTTTGATTTTTTTTTCTCTCTCTCTCTCTCATTGATGTTATCTTTTATCTTTTGATGTTGTTGCACCCTTGTTTCATCTCAGGACTAAGTGTAAATAATCCATCCTCATCTTCATCCAAGATAAACTTTCTCCGCGTTATTTAATGACTACTAGTAATTTGTTCAAGCTCATATTTTCACCCAGTGAATGAAATAATATTAAAGTTTGAATTTTTAAAATATTTTGGGAATATTTATTTGCAGATGACCAAAACCCCTAGTCCTACTTCTACCAGGAGCTGCTGTGAGAATGGTCGGCCCATCATGGCAGACCCTCACACTGGACAGACGATCTGCTCCTGCCAGTACAACCCAGCCCTCCTGGGCTACTCCAGGCTGGCTGGACTGCCCGAGGGTGTCTACGGAAGCCCTGCCTACACTGCCCAAGGATTAGTCCCTTTTGCGTCGGAAGGATCTGCATTTTATTCTCCTCTTGTAAGTATTTTGCAAAATTATTCGAATAATTAGAAAAATTGATACCAACAGTTTAAGGGCTTGAAATAGATATGTATTTAAATTTCACTGGGGATACTGAAAAATATCCATTTAGTTTGAATAAGAATTTAACATCTAAATGTTGATTTCAACGAAATTTCAGAGAAATGTAGGTATCTGAACAAGAGTTTAAAATCAAAGAACAGGGAGGAAAAATATTTTTCTTAAAAGCATTACATATAATTGAAAAAAGGGATAATTACAATGCTGATTTGGCAATAAATGTGTCGGGTACAAATTCTAATAAACTACTGAATAAAATCCTTTTATCTTTAAAGGCATGTGCAAAATATTCGTGTATGATAGTTAGATATACTAAAATATATTGGTGTGGATTTTTTTAATAATATTTTTCTTCCTTTACAGACAAGTGGTCCCTATGATATTAAGGAAGCTACGGAGGCTTGGAGAAGCCTGGCTGCAGCTCAACCCGGAGCTTGTTTCCCATACGACCCTACCATGTCAGTGTACCCTTATGGCCCTGGGTAGGTTTTATTTATCTTTCAAAAATATAAAAAAAAATATTTAAAGAATAAAGAAAAAAAATCATCTGGATAACAATGCACATGGTGAAATTGGATGTCTATTATCTATCTTTAAAAAGAATTTTATTTTTAAAAAAATCACGAAAAAAAAAGGTACAGCTCTGGATAACAATGCACTAGGTGAAACAGGGTGTAATCGTTGACAAGAGCCTAAACTGCACACCTGTATCGTCGATATCTCGGTCAAGATTAGATTTCTTTCCCTATGTGCGGTCATGATAACTGAGCCACAATTGTCCCCCTAAAAAATGTGCTTTGTATTTCATCGGGTGATATGGTGTGAAAAACAAGCCTAGAATAATTTCAAGTATTTTGCATTCATTTCATTTTTTCTTTCTTTTTCCTCCTCTCTCAAGTATTTTTTTTCTCTCCTGCATATTTTTCATGCCATCAATCTTTATTATTTTTTATCCTTTAAATGATGATATTTTTATGTATCATATTCAATTATCGCCTTTTTTCGTGAGTTTAATTGTAAAGATAAATCAAGTGATTAAGACCTGGGCGATTGCTGTTCTTTATTCATAAAGACTAGCTCTGTACGCTTCATCGGCGCTTCCCATTTAGTTTAACACGACGGCTGATGTCTTCATAACCACAATGTTAAACCGGGCGTTAAGCCTGATAATCTAGATTTGAAAGCAGAGAATGGCTAGCGTTCGCTTGATTAGATTTTATTTATCAACCTTTCAATGTTATGATTCGGATGAGAAAGACAATCGGTGAATATCAATTTCCACTAAAATCGCCAAAGGAAAGAAAATCACAATGTGTCCTTCTCTTCGATTTTTCCTTCAATGGCTCCTATATTTTATCAATAAAAATAATTACTATTCTTAAACAAAGAATTATCATTCATAGATAAATATTATTCCAAGAAAGAAAACAATGAATGTTTTTCCCTATGTTTTATTTCATGTATTTTTTTTTTAAAATTACAGATATGGTGGAATTGATCTAAACGCAAGACGCAAAAATGCCACACGTGAAACCACGAACACATTAAAAGCCTGGTTGTATGAACACCGGAAAAATCCCTACCCCACAAAGGGCGAGAAAATCATGCTGGCCATTATCACCAAAATGACACTGACGCAGGTCTCCACCTGGTTTGCTAACGCCAGAAGAAGACTGAAGAAGGAAAATAAGATGACATGGTCCCCGCGCAATAGATCTGAGGACGACGCAGACGATGACTTGGACAATGATGAGGAGGACGATTTGTTGCGGAAAAATGACTGTATTGTTGATAAAAAAGAATCCACCAACAAAATTGAAGATTCGTCCAAAGGTAATTGAAGTTTATTTTAAAAATTTAACTTCTTTTGAAAGAGATTATTAGATTAGATTATTAAAGAGAGAGAGAAATTATCCCCCCCCCCCCCAAAAAAAAAAATATTGTTAAAATATTTTAATGCAATATACTAAGAAAATAAATAGTTGAATTAATTACCACGAGCATTTACTCAGGTGTATAAAACAAAATAATTTGACATTAAACAAATGTTTTTTTAAATATAAAATTATCTTTGTAAAACCACAGACAATATTAATGCACTGGCTTTATAAAACGACCATTCAGAAAACATCACCCATTCCCTAAAGAAACATTTTCAAAGTCAACTTTATAGCCCGTTTAACGACCAGATAATGTTCTTTTAAATAAATGAGCAATAGATTAATCAAAACAAAAAAAGTAATTTCCCTTTAAAATAAAAAAAAATAAAAAATAAAAATAATGGAGTTTTAGATTTTTTTTCTCACATCCTTTGTTTATTTCTCCAAATGACGATTCCTTTCGATTATAATGATATATGATGATGGCCGAAAAGGAGTTTCTCGAGCCGGTCCATGAAATTCACCTGGATTATGAATAATGTAGAGTTCCTTTTGAACAGACGGTTTCATGGAGTCTCTGTCAGAAAAATACATAATTCATAAAGTCTCTTAGTTAGAACAATAAAAGCCGATCAAAATAAGATAGGAACCTAACTAAAGAGACAAAAATCCCAGATTTATAAAGTAGATATTTTTTTTTTCCTCCAACGAGACTTTTAAGTTTTGAGAGGGAGATTTTTTCCAATGATAATTTTTCCACGTTCTGTGCCTATATATTTATCCGATTTAAATCAGAGATGCCCGAAGGAAATTTTGACTATCATTAGTATTGATGTTAATGAAGTGAGAGTCAAATCAGTTTAGAGTTTATCCTCCAGGATAAAATTGATATCTTTGTTTATATACTAATCAGTCGTAATAAAATAAATTCAATCGCGATTATTTATCATGTCGCAAATGACTCTAAAATATTCTGAAATATTTTTTTCTTTAGAAAATTTTATTGATGTATATTAATTAACGGTTTCTGTCAATCGTAAAATTTTGTTTAATCCACAAAAATCTCATTTCTAATCTGTATTCCAAAAGCATAAAAAATATCAGAAATTAAAAAAAAAATAAGCCTCTTTTCTATTTTTATTCGACACTGCATTAAACTTTGTAACCGCATTATGCAAATATCAGTTGTTAAACATGTATAATAATATTTTGAATACAATTAACTTCAAGTTTATTTCATCATTAATATGCGATGACAGAAGCTTTAATGAGTAACAAGATATTTGTGTGTAAAGACTAATTAACTTTATAATTCAAGTTTTTAGTGTAAGAGTAGAGGTTACGTTCAATAATTTTACAAATTTTCAGACAACCCTAAATGACCCCATGCAAACAACAATTTATACATTGCTTTGACTTATACAATATTTTGTTAAGGAATAAAATTACTATCACACGTTTACTTGATATTTTTAAACATTAAACAGGATCGAGCATTTAAAGTTTTGTTTAATTCACCGAAAGAGATCTAAATTTTACAAAATTTAAAACTATAAAATCTTAGATATTGAAAAGTTGAGATAATTTTTTTTCTAAATTAGAATTTATTTTATTTTTACAGACTGTGAAGATCGAGAACTAAATGAGAAAATTATCAGTGTGGACGAAGATGAAGATTCTAATCTGAGTTTTGAAGAGAGAGACACGCGACAAAGAGTGGATTCCCTGAGCTCAGAAAGCGAAAGTTTATCGAATAAAATTCTTCGAAGGGAAGCAGATGCGCCTTCTCCAAATCTCAGCATTGGCGAAGATTCAAGATGTAGCGACTTGGCCTCTCCTCGGTGCTCCAGCGCTGTCACGTGTTCACCCCAACCTATTAAAACTGACACAAATTCTACCCAGAATCAGGACAATCGATCAAAAATTTGGTCTGTGACCCAGTTTCTGAATAATTCGTCGTCATCCGATGACGAAAAGGACGAAGAAGTGAAAAAACCTATTGTGACGTCATCGATGTCAAGTCGAGGCTCCCTTGTCCCTCATAGTGCTTCGGATTTGTATTACCTTACCTCCACAGCTAGTCACATGATGAGGGCCGGCCGATACGGCGGGTTTGGCCCTTATCCCAGTGCTTTGTCGTTGGCACATCCGCCATTGTCGTATCCTTACATCCTGTCCTCTCACGCCGCGGCAAAAAGTTCTTTGGGCGGATCTCATTTCCCGTTTTCTGGACCGGAAAACCTGTCCAAATCTGCAGAAAAACTCGTAAGGTCATCTAGTTCTCTATTTTCCCCTGCAAGAGACATTGATGTTGTTCGTCCCTAGATAAATTATTGTTCTTCACATCCTATTACTTCGTCGTTGATTTATTATGATTATTAAAGTAAATGTATGTTTTATCTAATTTTGACTTGTTGTGTTTTGTACTTGGCGAGAGAACGGATTTCATACAAAAATCGTAGGGTTTTTTTTTTAAACAAAAATTCTTTTATTTATATTTTTTTACTGTAGAAGAAAGGGAACGTGTATCAATTTGCAAAACCACCCATTTTCCTCACAAAGCAGACCGCTTGTATTTCGTGGTTTTTTATGAAACTTGATATTTATGGTTGAAATAACATTTCATTGGGAAAAATGGTACATATCACACAAAGCCTATAAATGTCTCTACAAACTTTTCTGAAGTGTATAGGAAGCCTGTTTTGAATATAAACCCCCTTCGCATCTGTGAAATAGACAAAGGCATATTGCGATGAACACTGATGGAAAATTGCCCAAGAGGAAATCGGATGTATTTTACTGCAAAATACATAGAAATTTACAACCGAGTCTGAAACTTACAATTTTTTATGACATATCAAAAAAACGTATTGCGTGTTTGTTTTAGTTAACAGGCTTCATATTTGATACACAAACTCCTTTAGCTCTATATACATATGAGAACGAAGGAGAAAATATGGTGTCCGTTGATTTTATTCGTCTGTTTAAAGACTAGCATACACACATAACGAATCGATCCATTTGTAACATTTCTAATTAATGCACACGTACACACGACATACATAGATGTTAATTATACAAGCAAATGTATTTTTATTGAGGGGAGACATTTCAGCCGTGGATTGCTCTGTGACGCAGCCCAGCTGTTGCTGTTCTTGCGTGTAGGTTGCTCTGAGGTCTCCTACACAAGACACATTGTCACGCAACACTGGGCATAAAATCTTTCATCCGAAGCCAAGAATCATTCGACAAATAAAACGGGGCGAGAAAAAAAAATTAAACCATTATTATTATTATCACTCTGAAAGGAAATGGATTTTAAATCACCACTAAAGGGCACATACAATAAAAAAATATCCCTAATTTGCATTTTATAAAATCCGTCTTAATCCATTTTCCATTGTTATGAGCTTGATTCTTTTGCTATGGTAATTGATCTACGAGAATTTCATATACACTCTTTAAAATCGCCTTTATATCTTTATTGAGGATAAACCTTTCAACATGGTTTGAACACCTGTATGAGTAATAAGAAAGCATTTAATTATTGGCTAATATTCGAATGATGAAAAAATCGGTGTCAAAGACGGATTATGGATGGAATATCCGATAGTTTGTTGCAAAATATCATGTCCCATTAAACTATTTGAAATTGGAAATAAGCGGGGTTGATGGTCACGTTTTCAATAATTTTGTTACTTAGTGTTAAAGCCGCAAATATATAAAGCAGAACCACAACATTTTAATAATCAAAATTTAAGACCTTCGTATGCTAAGTTTGTATTTTATTTATTTTTGTGGCAATTAAATAACAAAAAACACGTGTTTTTCCCGCATGATGAAAAATGTAAAAATAATATTTACCGCGTAATTATAGACATAGATGAACCCAGATATGAATATTGTCCACAGTGTAAAGAAGAATGACAGGGCACAATATATATATATATATATATATATATATATATATATATATATATATATATATATATATATATATATATATATATATATATATATATATATTAATCATCTTCTAACCTCTAATTAAACGTACATGTGAAACTAATGAACAGTACTGTGGAATCATTTTTATTCGTGGAGGTCAATGTTTGGGTAGCCAAAATTTTCCTGGTTCGTGGGGACGTTATTTGTTGGTTAATTTTAATAAATATTTAACAAATGATTGTGTATAGGTTCGTGGGGATGTAAATTCGTGGGCAAGGGTTACCCACGAAAGCCATGAACATTAGTCCCCCACGAACAATGATGATTCCACAGTATGTTGTGGGTTTTTTTCAGGTCGACCTTATCAAAATATACGGTCATGTTACATTCATTTCCTCCATTATATACTTCATATAGATTTTAAAAAATGTAATTAAATCAAATATTCAATTAAGTTACCCTTTTTAAATGCATATAAAAAAGATATATGAATCGACAATTAATGAGTTTTTTTCTGATAACAAACCAAAACGTCCTTATACGATACGCCGTTGCGGACAACCAATGATGCTAAAGACCCAACACTGTCTCTTACGACAAAAATGATATATATGATCTATATATCAAATTCTTGTCAAAACGAGGCTACCATCCAGCGCAGAATCTGGACATGATTAACAGACATCAGCATGTAATGTCGGGGTTATATAAAGTAATGTGGGATTCAGGTGTGCCTATTTGTCGCCCTTAATAGGACACTTTCTTTGATCCCGTTCTTTTCTGCCGCTGCGTTCTGACAACGACTTCACGCGAAAAGTGTCCGCAGCGGTTTTTTGTTTTTTTTTTTTACGTTGCCACAACTCGTTTTCAAATGTAAGGTTTAGGTCAAGATAGTTCAGGCTTTAAGAAAACCTTGAATTAATGACTTGACAGTGTATGATAAGCGAGTGATAAATGAAACTTCAAAAATACTTGTTGTGGTCGCTGAGGAAAATTGTATGGTTCCCTTTTTTAAATTTATTGTTTTGCGTTCTACTTTGTATTTTATGATATCATTTTAATTTTGTCACCCATACACTGTTATTTACAGATAAAAGGAAATGTATCTATAAAACGATATGTTGATCTTCCAAACCTGCATGCACGCAAGCTGTTCTTTTAGTTTACGAGTTTCTCGCAAGCAGAAAAAGATATAACATTGCTAGTAGATTAGCAAGAAAATTAATTAAGGGTTAAATTGATACTAATTATTTATTCATGGATTCGAAAGGAAGAAAATTGTAATATTGTAACCATAATATATAAATTTTTAAAAAATGATTCGTCTGTATCTAGAAAAATTTATTGCAGCTATAATTGTACTAACGACGTTGTCCTATTGGTTCTAACGGTGACAGATATTGCAAACAAAAAATGACATCTTTTTTCTAAGAACTATAAAGGCTATTTGAAGCAACGTGGATAGTTGAATGTGTGGATTTTGACAAATTAGACGTGGTAACCCCATCTTACCTAAAATTTAATGTTAATTAAGCAAATTCAATGCGACTAGTAGTTTTTCAACTTTTAACTATGTATGACGAGTTTTTTTTCAGCGTATGGTGAGGAAAAAATTGCAGAATATGACGAAAACAAAATTCACATCCGAAATGACCAAAATACCTTTTATAAATGTTTACACAAGATTGTTTATCATAGACAAATCATGGTCAAACATTCGAACAATCATCTTTATTCAAGTCCCTCCAGATAACATTTCAAGATACATGTAAGTTTGACGGAGAACCTCGGGTATTCTATAAAGTCCACACTTCAAAATTTCGAGTTTTCATCCTGATAGGATCAGGGTATTGTTTCCCCCCAAAAAACATGCCTGTCAATTTGTTACTGTTGTACTGTATCTATTGCAGAACTGACAAGATGTCTTGTTCTATAATCCTTGGCCTTGCGCATCACGCAGGCCTAATGACATATTCAGCCAACATACTATCATGTTAAGTTTAGCATTAAATTGAATCCGGACCGATAGGCTCAGGAGATACCGGAATTTGTGTGGTCCCCGGGTATCTGATCAGGGTGTTATTATTTCCATGTCGCCTCGTGACAATGAACAAGTTTGTTCGGCATTTAACAGTAACAAGATCAGTGATCAAGATGTTCGGGCTCTAATCTTTCGACTAGCTTGATCATAATTACACACACACACATTGAGATTAATTGATTGTAATGCGACAATCGCTGCTGCTTTTCTCTATAAAACAGACGATATACAAAAAAAAATACCTTGGACAAAAAAAATCCAACATGTCATTACTGACATCATCGTATTATTCTGGTATACCCTGTTACACCGGAGACAATTTAAGAATTTTTTTGTTTGTAAGCACGCAGGTATTATAGCGTGTCAGGTAGTAACAGGCAACATTTTGATATCTTAATGAAACATCGCTTATTTATATCTATTTAAATTGTCTATTCTTCTTGTTTTGCAATTACCACAAACACACCGTGTTTCAAGTCGAGGAGCGTACAAGCATAGTCAACGTGTTATCTAATTAATCATTTTGAGAAGTTGGACCTGATTTCAATATACAGAAAAGTACACATTTTACATACAGCGCGCGGCACGGATTAAGCTGGAGCCGCAGTTCTCGGAAAAAAAAGTTATTTTTTTCAACAGTTCTTAAAATTTGTGTTGATTATCCCTCATCATATTAAATCACCTCTCAAAATTTCAAGGAATTCAAATTTATAAACAAGCTAATTTGCATGAAGATAAAAATCAAACATGAACTTCTTGTTGACTAGATTCGGGGCAATGACGTCAGGCACGTACATTATTTGCCCCCGTTTTCTAATGATTTTGATTAAAATAGCACAATGTCTCAAATTAGAAAGTGCAAATTTCTACCAAATATTATTATTTATATATATTTATGTTTATAACAGTCTTTATCACAAACAAAAAATAAAAGAATATTGTTTTTCCTTCACATAAGAAAATATTCTATTAACAATGTAAGAGAGTAATCAAAATAAAATTGTTCATTAATGAGGCGATTTTCTGCAAATATGATTTAGAAATAAGTATGCTTTTTAAATTAAAAAAGTTAAAATTGTATCTGAAATTCCCATTACAAGTATATACATAAATTAAAAAAATACATGAAGTTAATAAAACCGTTTTTTAAGACATGTATCCATTAAAGCTACAGCGGAAAATGAATGTTTTCATCATACATGCAGATAGCAAAATATATTCAGTAGATTTTAATTTAAATCTATGCATTATGCTAAGCCACTTGCATTTCTTTTTTTCTTCTTCCTCTATTTTGCTCCGCTGTGTTTTTATTTTTGGTAATGAACTTACTCACTCGAAAGCTGATTCTTTTGGACCAATTTACCTCGCCGTTAATGACAATATGTACCGATAAATTTTTACTTCAGACAGAGATGGTAAAAAAAAAAATAAAGCCAACTGCTACAACAGTACAACCAAAGGTTCCGTATGTCTATCGTGTTAAGGGACATTTGGGTGGCATGTTTTTAGGATGATCTCATACCTGTAAAAAAAAGATTACCTCGATTACATACAATTGCGTGAAACATTCAAAGATTAGCCGAGGAACCATCTTGTCACGAGCGCAAACACAAAAGAATTGAACTGGGAGCAGAGATGCGTTGGGAGGACACTCAATATAAACCTGGGTGCTTATTCGTGATAGAACCCTAGACCAGAGCTGGATACCCACTCACCCGTAATAAAGGTGGCCCGTTTTCGATGATTAACCCACCTGGATTATCTGAAGGTGCTTACTGGTTTGTAGCAAGGCACTGTCAATGCTTCTTTTTAGGGGTATTTTTTTTTACTGCACGTTTTATCAGATGGCACTGTATACTAACAAGATATCATATTTAATTAAACACGGAATCAAATCCAGGGGAGCGATAAAGGTGTCGGTTGTTTGTGTGAAGGAGTTCGGGGGTTTGTTAGGTCTTTATCGCATCACCATCAGGTATATGCATTGTAACAAATTGAAACAATGGACGGTTGACTCACAACGAGAGGCCAACTACAATAGATGTCTCACCATTAGTTGTAAACAGTTGTTTATACATTGTCGCAAACAGGAGAAGAACCAAAGATATCTAGGATCTGAGGAATGCAGACAATTATTGTGCATCTAAACAGATTCATGCCATTCAACGTATCTTAACTGTGAAAAGGTTAAAAGATTTTCACAAATTCGTCGAGTCTTTTTCTTATTTAATCTTCAAACAGAATCTTATCATTTTTATTCATTACACTTGATTGCTTTAATTATTTTTTCTTATCAGAGATTCTTTGAATTTTTATCTAATTGAATAACAAACGACAAACAAATAGGAAATAATCTACACTTCTCGTCTACCAGGTTTTCAAATAATAGCATTTAGATAAATAATCAATTACGACTTTTTCACAGATTTAACAGTGTTGGATTGGATCTTTCCAATTTTACATATTTTTATGGTGTATACAAATCTATCTAAAATTCGAAATTCGGGGTTTTTTTTTTTTGCATCATATTATCT